>VZSZ01008613.1:0-357510 GCA_013398815.1 Ibidorhyncha struthersii | reverse complement strand
GTAAATATACAGGATGAGGGTTTCCATATTTTGGGCAGACACACTTTGAATCATTTTTAGTATCATTTTGAAAGTGAACTTACAGTCCATTAAAAAGGACAGGCAATCTCCAGAATTTTTAATAGTGTGGACCTGAGCTTAATAAAGACACAGCCTCACGGATGAGTTCCCTCACTACTGTGATCCTCAGAACGATCTCCACTCCCACAGTGACTGTATAACATCGTTCAAAAGCAGTACTGCATTAAGGAAGTGTGCAAGTAGGATTTTCAGGTCTTCAGCTACAGTCTAACTATGCAGTTCCTGGAGGCAAAGTGTAAGAGCATAGTACTTCCAAAAATCTATTAGAAGATTTTTAATTATCTTTCAAGAAAATTTCCTTTTTTTTTAAAAAAAAAAAANCAAAAAGGAAGGTTGTGCAGAAAGGTCGACAGACACCGTTGTTGATCACCTATCTCCAGCCAAGACGTAGGATAGAGTCAGCTCAAGACTCTTCAGCGATGCAATCAAAGCTGAATTTTACATCCATGTCCTTCCCTTTGATCTTGCACTGAGGAAAGCATCTCTCCTCTAATTTCTACCTTTACATAAACTCATTTCCCACAGAAACATCTCTCTTCCAGACCAGCTCATTGCATCCAAAGACAACAGCAGCAGCCATCAGAGCCACAAACCTAGACAGGAGTTGCTTCCTTTTTATCCTGCTAGGCGCAGGGAAAAGTGGAAATAAAGCCCAGGGGTGCGTTTTTCCACTCCCTGCAGAGACAGCACATGGCTCTGCCCTCACCACCAGCCCCAGCAGGACCAGCAGGGGGGCGAGGGCAGGCAGGGCAGAGCTGGCTGCAGGAACACTGCCAGCTTGGCAGCCTACGAGTGCAGATGCCGTGCCCCCAGCATGGGGAAAACTTAGACAACTCCCTGCACTGTATATAAAGCCAGCTGCAATTTGGAACTCTTTATGTATGTGTAGTGTGATGGCAGTAAATGGCTCAGCCCACAGTCTGAGTTATATACTTCGATTGCCTTGTAATATTACTGTGTGAACAACCTTTGCTACTTCTTGTTGATCCATACCCGTGTCAGGAAAGTCTTCTACTTACACAGATGAAAGGGGGCGATGGGTATAAATACTGAATATATGCTTGAATGTATGAGATATGTAACTATTAGAAACGAGGCTTTTCATTTATCTGTTAACAATGAGTAAGAACCAACAGTTTTAAAAGATGAGTGCTGGGTTCAGTTCTGGATGTATTTTTGTTTTGAATAGGAGAAATATGTCTGTGCATCATTACAGAATACTTAAGGTCTGTGTGAGACTACCTCTTGATAATTTTTTTTTTTATTTTTATGTTTGAATCTTAAGAGAAAATGTGTTACTGCTCCACAGCACTACTTATTCAACATCCTCAAATCCCCAAGGCAAAGAGTTTGGTTAGACACAAGCTGGCAGAGTACAGATCATAATTATACCGAAAGGGAAGGTTTTTAAAATTCAAGATAAAAAAAAGAAGTGATACGAAATACACAATTTGACTAAGAACTTAGAAAGGGATGGTCAGGATCCTACAGGAATATCTTTAATTACTTAAGGGTGCATTATGCAAGGCCCTGCATTATGCATTTATCATTACTCTCAACCTCAGTATCGTAGTGGAAAATACATGTGATAACAAATTACTCCTATAAATCCTAGCAAACAGTTGATACTTCTATTGCATGTTTCCCTCTGGAGTTTTCTAAAATTCTTTAGAAACTATAGCCTATATGTTGCAGAATGATAATTGTTTTATCTGTACTGAGATTACAGGTGTAGTTTTATTTGATAAACACATCTGAATTTGACCCAATAAAGAAATTGCCTGACCTACCACTGAAACTTAGTCATACCTATAAAGCACACGAAATCAAAACACCTTTCAGTGCACAGTGCCACTACAGTCAGTTTAGGACAGAAATTGAAGGTACTGAAAATAGGTGAAACTAAAAGGAACAAGGATATTAACGGGACACAAAAATAGCTTGAGCCTGTACTTTCTTCTTTGCCAAAAAGTCTCAAAGGTTGTTAAATGTCTACGCACACATACTAAGAACAGAAACGTCTGCAAAAGTTCAGCCAGAATTATGCTCAAAGCTGTAACATGGCTGAAAGAAGCCGCTCATGCACTGGAAGCAGTACTGCCTTTTCATCCTCTGCCATCCAGCACCTAAGCTGTGATCCACTCTATTGCAGGTTGCTCGACATATTCGCGAGTGTAATAAAAAGAACTAGACCATGTCCCAAAGGGATGGAATGAAAGAGAGAAAAAAATGTGAACAATAAAATTCCATTGCAGATACTTCCAGCTTTGCTGTAGTTTTCCCCCAAACTCCTCATCTTTAACAAGGGAGGTTCCCTGCTTGTTTTGTGTGCTTTGTAAATAGTAGCAGCCATTATTTATTCAACATGTTTGCCTTTTGTAATGCTGGCTTTAATTTTTAATATTCACACTGATATTCTTCTTCAATAGCGTTGTGTACAGGGGCATATCTGTTTGTATTTATTCATTAGTGTGTTGCTAATTACCTATGTGTTTCATTAAACTTGTTTAAAAAAAGGAGAAGTTGAGAAGAGTGAACATACTGAAGTACAACACCCCAAGGCTCTGAAAAAGCTTCCACAGCTGAGTTGTTAAAAGTAATGTGGGCAGCAGGAGTGTCAAAAGCATCTAATGTTTTCTGCACAGTACCAAGTTTAAACAAAATGCGTGTGCTAAAGGTAGCAGGTAAAGTTAACGTGTATCTGTCTACTTAGAATATTCATGCCTGGGAATCAAAGCGCTTCAGTTACTTTTCCTCTGGCTGCTCCCCTGGCTGGCTTTTTGCCACATGCATTATTTTCTTAGAAGATGCCTTTACAAAGATGTACAGAGATACATCACGCATAAATGAGTATAAAGTGATCGCCTGCTTTGACTCCCTTTGCATGGTGAATACTAAGGAACTGTTTTTCTCTTCAAAGCCTAGAAGCCCAAGTCCCTGCCCAGCTTCTTCAACGCCACTGAATCTTCGCTGTTGCCCTCCGACATCCCAACCCGGCAAACTCTGTTCGGACAGGTTGGGATGTTCCTGCTGGCTGCGCAGCAGTCACTACGTGCTTTCTACAGCAACGCAGCCCTGAAGCACAGCAAAGGCAGCAATGGAATGGGTCAATGATAACCTTAACTTTGGGATGGGCACACGCTGAAACTCTGGGCACAAACCTGCACGGGGTATTTTACTAGTTTTTGATCCTGTGGCTGGCTGAACTTTCACAGTAATTCTGCTGAGCTTTGCCATGCAATGCTGCGCCCACTCATCCTGCCTTCACTAGCTTCCCAATCCAGCGCGACAGCTGACAGCGACAAGTTTTTAGTGAAAAATGAAATTCCCTATCAGCAAGCTAAGACCCTGGTGCCAACCGCACCAGAACAACCTGTTGAATAGCTCAGGTCAGATACAGTGGGCTATTGATAAAGACAGGCTGTTCGGTGAGTATCAGATCACACGAACTGGATGGAAAGGAACACACCCGAGATGGAAGCTGCCAGCTACACGAAGGCTGTATTTACCACTCGGGAGAAAGAGTGGGAAAACAAGCATGCGTCTGGCACAGGAACAAAGGCACCAAGCTGGAGCACCAGGAATTATGACATGAACTCGGCATATCAGAGATTTGCAGGAACATTATAGCAATCTGTAGATCTTGCAGTAATGGCACATAAAGTGAAAGGATATGTATGGGAAATCACCAGTTTATGCAAACCAAAAGGGTAGGCAGATGAGAAATTTTTCAGCAGGAACATTTATCGTGCATTCACCATGACTACTAACAGGCAGATATGATGATGATGGTGGACACAGAGAGAATGACCTGGGTGCTAGACGAAGTCAAATAGTACTAGCTACAAAAATATGCTTGTTAGAAGAAATAACAACTGCTTCGAGAAAGCAGAAATAAAAGATAAGTTTTAATAAAAGGTCTAGGGCATGAAGTGAGTCTATTGCAAAAGATTGCAAAAAGACAGTTGTAACAATCTCAGCATATGTGAAGAATGAACTCAGAAGGATATTGTACACGATAATATATACTAGAGTGTAAGGAATGATAAACAGAAGAAAGATCAAGAGCGTGCAGAACAGAGAGAGTGAAGAATGGCACAGAACGAAAAGGTTCAGAGATAAACAGTTATGGAGCAGATGCAGAACACAAAGTGCAGGAATGTCATTCAGCTCCACTGTCACAGCTGCACTGGCAGATGGAAAAATACAAATAAGATATAAAACAATGCTCTAAGATCCATAAGGTGTCTGTTCCACGGTTACAATGGTCCTAAATGTACCGGTTTAGTTCTCAAAAAGAATCAGTATTTAATCTCTAAGCTTTTAAATACAATATGCTCTGTGAACATATAGACAAACAAATGCTTCTCACACGTGAATTTACTCTGTTTAGCCATGTACTCCTGTCTTGTCCTCAAGGATTTGAACAGCAGTAGGATCCAAAAGAAAAATCATATGATAAAAGTTACAGATCATCACACAGAAAATGGATGTCTTGGTCTTTATTTGTAGCAAATTGATCCCTATAAACAGCAGTTGGCCAAGACAGAAAACCAACAACACTGAATTCAAATTTAGGCATATTTAACAACATATGGAGTATTTTCATTCAACTGGAAGATTAATTTTTTATTATTATTTCATCAAACTTTAACTATCATCTGGAAGAAGTAACTTGTTTTCATTATTTCCTTAGGATATTTAATTCTTTTACAGTAAAATATTAATGTTCAATTATGTATATTTCCCTTCTGTTCCTCATTCTCTCCAGTTTGTGTCCACTTAAATGTTAAAATAACATAATTAAATAACTTCTTCCTTAGTGTTGAAAGACTGTTTCCATGATGAAAAAAAAATTTTTTACCATGGCACGTTTAACGTATATAAATAGACTGAAACAGAAACTCTTCCTCAAAGACCTTATAATCTAGTGAATACAGAAAAAAAAAAAGGGGGGGGGCAATTTGATAATGGACAATAGTTTAAGTGACACTATCTGGGCTATTGATAAGGGAAAGGTAAAAGACTGTTTAAGACATGCTGTAAAATCCTAAAGTCACTTGAGTGCCTTTACTGATTTCAGTGGACCTGATTTTCTAGGCAGAATATATGGAAGAATTTAATGGGGAAAAAAAATGAAAAAGGAGAAGTTACTCAGTAGACAAGAAAGAAAGATCTTTCCCGATATGAACTAATTATCTCAGAGGCACATCAAGATAAAGAAATAAAGGTCATATTAGGAAGAGGAATGAACAGATCAAGTGAAATAGCACAACAAAAGGTTGAAAGAATGAGAAGACAATTTTCACTGGTGAACAGTACTGAGGAATCTATGGAAGGAGTGAGAACAAAAGGAGGAAAGAACAACTGAAATGGAAACAAAACAATTCCTGCACATCCATAGGGGCAGAAAGAAGACTCAGATTGGAGGACTATAATTAAGTAAATGCATAGGTTTCAGGGTAAGATATGAATAAAGAAAAACCAAACCATTATAAATACAAAAGTTAACATAATATTTACAAGACAGACAGTAAGGAATGTCTGGATCAACACTGTAGAGATAAAGCCAGAGGAAGTAGGTGATAAGATCAGCTATAAAGATGGTAACGTTCAGAGAGTGACAAAATAGCAAACAAATTATTTCAAAGTGATAGTTCAAGAAACTGGATGACAGGTCAGCAAAAGAGATAGCTATTTAGGATTCATCTGAATATGAGTATTGGCTATGTCATTCATGCATGTCACGGAAGTCAGGAGAGCTAGAGGCAGAGTAATTTAACTGTAAACACCAGAAATTATTCTTCTATCATTACCATACTAACAGAAGTCCCCTTACAAGCCGACTGTGAGGGCCTATCAATTAAGACCTGAACTGTCTGCTTAAGAAACTGAAATAATGGTTTCTTAAGATTATTTATGGATTCTACTTGATTGTGCTACAGATAACCTTAACACAGAGAGGTGTATTAAGTCGTACATAACGTAACCGATGATAGTGACATAACCTGGACAATAACTAGTCAATCTAAATTAGCATTATGCAGCTTTTGTATTACTACAGGATTTAAATAGTGCAGATACAGAACAGGGCAATATAGTATTAGTCTAAGTACAGATACAGAACCGAAGACTAAAAACTTTTCCGAAAATTAAACACAATAGTAACACAACTTAATCTTATTATAACACTGATTAATCTACCACTATTTAGCTAATCTTCAAAAGCACTTATTTCCCCACAATTCATTCTCTGATTCTTTGTCATGCCTGATATAAAATGGAAACAAGAAAGTATTTTGATATCAGTATTCTGAAAAGTATTTATAATTATTCTATATAGTTATTTCTAAAAATCAGGGAAGTGTTAAAATAACATTAGAATTTAATCATTCTGTAGTTATGAGAAGTGAAACCACAAAGTCCAGAAGTAGTCTAGATTTGCCACAGCCTCCTGCCAAAATACTGTATGGATATTCAGAATTTAATCCTACATAGAAGCACGGCGATCAACCTATTTCTATCCTGCTGCTGACATCAAACACAGGGCATATCCTGACACTGTGGTTTCCCTCACCATCGAGCCCCTTTGTTCACTTTGCATACACGACTGAGCAGCCACGCTGTCGTACCAGCTCCTGCTCATTACTAGTTTAATCCCACTGCAGAGCTCTGTACCTGCGGCAGATTCTGCCGAAATCAGCGAGCATCACACTGCTTGAACAAACCAAAGAATGGAAATTGTTGCCATTTAGTTAATCCTCAAAATATCACTTTTTAAAATGCATTCTGAAAATCTTGCAGGATTCCAATAACTGGGTGGACGAGCTTGATACCTCTCTCCGCAATCACTTCCATTTTACTGTCTGCCCCACCTCTAAGAATTCGCCAGTTATCTTGTCTCATGTGCAGGTAGTAAATCCCTGGAGCACTCGGCAGAGGTTTTGCTCCAGCACTTGTAGCGCTCTACACAGTGAGATCATGGATTGTGTTGGGGACTCTTTAAACTACTAATGGCCACAACCAAACAAAAACTCTTCCGACATTATCTAGAATGTGCCAATGCACATTTAGATATAAAATCAATACCTAAAGCTTTGAGCTGTCTAAACCATGGAGATGTTGGTACATAATCATGCCTGGAAGCACTCACACAAGAGCATACCCGCTTCATTCATCTAATTACATTAAGATACTCCTAATGTGACAAGTTAAAACAATAAAATTATTGGAAAGCTACCTCTGCTGAGTATCACATTCATTTCAATTCTGAGTGAAAATATCTCTCTCTCCTTAGCGCTACAAATATTAAATGAAAATCACTATTTGCCTTCAATCCTTGCTAGTAAAGGTAATGTTATACCACTTTTCATAATGAAGTTAAGTGCATCAAAAAGTCCTTCATGTGGTAGCATCATCTGTGTGCTAAGATGAAGTGTCCATATCTACCACTTCAAAAAGCATTCTCTTTGCTGCAGATACCCATTGACATCCGCCTCGTGCAAAAGACCCCTTCTCATTTCCTGCAAGGCGACTGTGGTGCTTAGTGAAAAACTGTCCACCACCCATCTCAACTCACAAAAATCTAATGTTTGAGTACAAAGAAAAATGACAACTGCACTAACATGATTTCAGTGCATCTAGTGTTCATAAAGAAATGACAATTTCAAGCTGTCACGCTGCTGAAGAGTTCTAAAATTGCTGTTGATGCACCATGTAACCAGTGAACAGGTGCTAGAAATGATTGGAGCGTGGTTCATATTAAATAGAGACCTTTGGAAAAGAAAGATACATTCTGCCAGGCAAATGTGGAGAGGTTCAGCTGATAACGCACATTTATGAATACTGGCAAGCAATGGCAAAAGAACAGGAGGTAGAAACAAACAAAAAAAATAAAAATCTTGGATGAACGGAGTGATATCAGAGCAGAAAAGCAGACTGTTTCTCCACTGAGAGATTATAGCCATACACTGTGCAGGGCAGTCAAACCTTTAATAGTAACAATGACACAGCACGAACAAGACTTCCCTCTTGAAAAGAAAAAACAGCCACTGTATTTAATGAAAATCCTGTTTTCCTAACATTATCGGTATCTGAAGGACAATCTAGGTGCTTCGAGACACCCCATGGCCATTATCTCACAGAAGGTTAAATGGAGTTACCAACTCTTCAGCAACTTCTCTCCTTTTACTAGACTCAACAGCTTAACAAATTCAACTACAGATCCAAAACAAAGATAGCCAAAGGTGTGTAGAAAGCTGTTTCAGCCAGCATGGAAAACAGTGGGAAGCATTTGGTAGGTTTTAATCTAGAACTAAGACAGTCCCTTCCAAAGAAACCAGACAGTTCAATGCCCCTTTTGTACCTCTCAGTCTCTACAGCTTCTACTGATCATCTGACCAGCCTGCCTTTGCCAGAGTTACTGCAACGTTGGGACAGCCGTGTGGAGGGATTTGTGAGGGATGAAGAGAGAAAAGGTATTAACAGTTAGACATGAAAACCAAGCAAACTCATTCGGCTGTTGGAAGTGAAATTTAAATGACTGATATCAAACACCCTCCATCCTATTACCTTCTTCTACAAAACGCTTACAAGATGCTCAGTAATCTGGCGTGTTTGTGCCCTACCTGCTAACCTGTGTGAAAATTGTGCAGAACTCTAAAATGTTACACGTATGATTTGGGTGCCACAATTGTGCCACTTTGATGTACGGGTTTACGTTAGGCAAACAGGACAGAAAAAAAGCTACAAGGAAAATGAAGAATTTCTTACGTTCTTTCCTCACGTTCTGGTTCAGGGTGTTAAACTGCCTCAGACTATCAGGTTGCAGAAGCCAGCATATAGCTGGGTGCAACAGGTGGTACCCACTCACTGTCTTTTATGCACATATGGTTCTGAAAAAGGTAAAAACAGATCCTTGGTCAGCTGCAATATTTTACTCCTGTAGTTATCCTAGACTGGACAACAGCTGTAAAATAAAAAAACCACCCTCATTTCTGAAATCCCTCAAAACATTTGCCTCGTGACCCTTTGTTTTATTTAATACCAGATTGTAAATATTGCATAAACAAGCTATTTTCTGATAGAGAATTGATCACCTTTATTTCAGCGGCTGAATCCTTGATCCTGTACTGCAGGGTGGCAGAAGCCAGGGAGTGACCTGACGCTGTGGCAACAAAAGTGCTGATCAGATTTTATCAATTTTGTATTTCAGTCAACTACCTCTAAATAAATCTAAATTTGCATAACTTCTGTTCTTCTAGCCTTTTATAAATGCAAATAATACACCAGCATTTGGGAAACAGAAGCAGGTCGACAAATATACCCTTGGGACAGTCAAGTACTGAAGCTCCTTTGTACCTGAATATCTCCCCTCTTAGACAGCCACAGTGGATAGCATTTTTCCAAGCCTAAGACACATGGGTTTGCTTTCAGGAACAAGTGTGGAGAATCTAGAGAAGTTTCTAGTGAGATCTAGTTCACAAAATGTGTCTTCAGAGCTCAATTTATGTAAAGTTCCTGCAAACTCAAAGCTTCTGTGTTTAAACCCATCCTTAAGGAGAATGAATCCTTCAGGTATCCCTTACTATCTTTGGAATTTTGTTCTAGGTTAGCAGAAAAAGAAGATATGGATAAGACTTCAGCAGAATAAAGAATACAAAATGTAATGTCAAACGCAGTGTCTGACAAGAACTTTACTAGTGGCTTGTAACTGATATGACAGACACGGGTGATAAAAGCCTTGCATCCAACAGCCAGATATCAGTTCTCAGGTTCTACACAAATGGTATTTGTTAATACCTTAACTGTCAGGCCACATGCAGGTGTAGCAAGAAGCACGTTTCTCGTTTCATCCAATGATCTGCATGGGATGTCACAAGCTATTCCAGTAACTCATGCAGCAAAGGCAGGAAATCAAGAATCTGTTAAGATTACTGAAGATATTGGGGGGATAAAAGTAAAACAGATATTGAAGTGGCAAACAGAACACAAGGGAACACAGTGACCTTAACAGAATCACACACAGCCCCCTGCTGACAGAGGCTCTCCTATTAATTATACGGGTATTTTGCTAATGTGCTGAGAGAGATGAGTGTAGAGAACCCAGTGGCTCTGCTGTGTCTGCTTCTCAAATCTTTCAAAGGTCAAAATGAAACTGGAAGTAATCAAAAAAGCCCTGCTCTTGCCCCTCTGTCCCCAGTGACATTTTGGAACCACGTGCTGAACTAAGCAGCTTGCCACAGAGAATGTACTTGGCCATGTCTCCACAGAAAGGAGTATATGAAAAAGCACTTAACACTGACCTATTTGTGCTCCCATTTTAATCAACTGGAAAACACAGGCTGGTCAAAAATGGATGCATCTGGAAGTCCTACCTGTACGCATTAGCGTTACAAAAAGTTAGATGTGAATAAGCGATACTGATAACGGCAATGGTCTCCTAAGGGTCCACTCTCCCCAAAGAAATTAAATTACCATCTTTGGTTCTCAGATTCCCTAGTGTAAGAGAGGGGCTTGGACAACACACGAAGGACAGATATACCGGGGAAAGAGACACCTGAGGAAATATAATGTGTGTTAAACCAGGGGCAGTAAAGCACATAGGGGTGTGCTGCAGAACAGAGGACAAGCTCTATGGTAGAAGCGACCGCCCTTAAACTGAGCGAGAGAGACACTGTGGTATCTCAAGAGGCAAGGTGTACCCTTTAATACAACCACTTTTATATTTTAAAGATAAATCCTGACTTGAGTAGCAATCGTTTGTTTGCTTAAGTATGACTTTTTATTTTTCAAATAAGCCTTTAAACTTTCTTTGCCACGAGCTTCCCCTCCCTTTCTTTATACTTTATATGCTGTACAGCACGCAATTTTGGTTTCCTGCTGAATTCACACTTTTTGTTTGCTTATATATTTCAAGATCTCAATCAATCATGTTGTCAAAACAGCCTTTTTGTATCATCTACCTACCACCACTTGTCATTAGAGATGTTTAAAGCTCCACTGCAGCAGAGAGTCTGATTTACACTCTGACATCTCCCACACTGAGCTTATTATAATTGTCTATAAACTGCCCTTTCACAAGCTTTAATTAGGAAATAACAAATGGTTCAGGAGCATGCTGTTAGGCAGTTTATCCTTTCTAAATTCAGTATTTTCACTGTACTCTACTGATCACAGTGTCATGCTATGCAACAATCATGTTGATTTTTAAATTTTTACTTTAACATTTAAATCTCTTCATGACCTTTTCCCTTCTACTCCTCCTCCTCTGCTCAAATACATTTTACAGCTTTCTGAATTGTTCTAGATGCAATATTTCTGAGCTGAAACAGGAATAAGCTAAAAATAAGTACTGCACCATCAGAAAACGTTTATTTTATTAAAGGCCCACTGGAGAGGTGGCTTTCTTGGTTACACACGGCACTCTCTGCATTCTAATATACCACTATAGCCTCACAATTTCACTGAGGACTTTTAATAAAAAGTCGGAGATGAATTATATTGTTCAGTGGCTTGGAGTCACAAATTCCAGAAAGGGTTATATAGTTCAATTAACTAGTCACCACATTGCCAGAGCTTATTTTATACAGTAAAATTAACACTGGGGAAATGCATCTATAGCAGCTGCTGCAGATTGCAGTATTATATCAAACAAGGTCTGAAGAGATAATCATGCAGATCCCAAAATAAATGTAGGAGGAAGTTCTAAAGGTCAAACACGAATGCAAGCTTTTGGGTGCATACATGTATACACCTCTTGTTTGTAAAACTTTGTTTTCCATGTCTATAAATGGAATAGTTTATTTAGAGAAAAAGATGATTTGAACCTCACTGATACAAACAGTCCTGCACTACCTATTTCCTTGCTTCACAAAAGAATGTGTTTTAGTATTTATGAGGAATAGTCACAGCCTAGTCCACCTGCAATCAGTCACTGCTGTTTTGCAGCAGAACAAAGACTTCTGAACAGATTCATCACTAGAATTGCCTATCTAATGATAATTCTATTCTAAAATCTTGTTTTCACTGCATAGCACTGATTGCAGCAACAAAAGGTCTGAATGGGCTCAAGATATTTCTCTAACTTGCTCAGCCGCTATTTCTTATCCGAGAACTGGATATTGTTCCGGGACGTAGACCCCTTCTCTTCTGTACCAGGTCAGACTACTTCAAACCACTGTTACAATTGTTTTGGTACCAAAATAACAGAGGAATGCATATTTGGTACAAATGCCTTTTCCTTACTATTTCACAACCACTAGTTACCGTCTCATGTGTAAGAAGCTTCTGCACAGCTCGATGTCCGACTACATGTGGTGGCTGGGCTCTCCACTTGGCGTGGGCTCTCCAACAGCGTTCTGCTGCCACAGGCACTTTTGGAAGGGAAACTACAGAAAGCATTAGGAGCTTTAATATTTTGAGTAGTCTTCCAGTCGAGCTTAGACTCAGCAAATACAGAAGAATCAGCATGCATATATTCATGGAGAACTCCACAGCAAGAAGCTCAAATGGCAACGAATAGCACTTAGGCTTCCACATTGTCTTTTATAGCAATATTCACGCTAGGGACAAAAGTGTAGGCATTGCGCACTGATAACTTGTCGAGATAAACATGCTGAAACAGCAACTTGCTTTGTCAATGCTGACAATGTAGAATATTCCCCCATTTGATAACTGATACTGTTTTCCCCCATGTCTTCAGGTCTGCTCGTAGAGCCTAAAACCTGTCTCTATAATGGGCATTTTGCCGAGTTTCTTCCCTGTGATTTTCATACAGTAAAAAATATATACCAAACTACTAATACAATACTTCATTAAACCCACCATACGGCACTTTCCTTTATAATACACAAATATGCATTTGTTTGACATATGAGGATAGATGCATTATTATAGAAGCGGTGTGCTGGAGTGTACTGTTGATCAAACTAAGCCTAACCTGTTGAAAATTGTATTTCTGCTTTGTTAGCTCCAATCATTCATCAACTTGCACAGAAATTCAGCGAACATCTTTCTCAAAGGGTTCTTCAGGGAACAGAATACATAGCATGTTTTAAAAACTGATATATTTTGTTTTAATAAAATGTTTGGCTTTGCATACATAGACTGATACACCCTGTCAAAACGTGTTAGATCCCTAGATAACTGCATAACACCAGAGTATTATTTGACACATTTTTGAAGTCTATTTTTACTTATTTTTATCTATTATTTTATTTATGTTTGGTGCTAGGCTTTATTTTTATTTATTCACATTTGTTACTTTCGAAGTTAAGTCCTGGCATTTCATCTGCACATACTGCGCACTCCTGGCACACTCAAAGGGAAACTGTTGGGATTGGTACGTGTAAGATTTGTACTAGCCCATGCATCCCGTGGGACACGGATCTAAAATGGTGTACTAGAGTTAGGCTGAGAGAGGGCCAGATTCAACTGCGTGCTGAATGGCTTCCAAAGGATGGTAGCTTCCAGGAATGTCTTTGTATTGCAGATATAAAGAACTTAGTTCCATTTCTTCTAGATCTGACTCAAACTCTCATTTACTTATAAGACCTGTTTAAAGTGCTGGGTTTGTCTAAGGGTATTTTGTGATACGATGTGTTATTACCCTTCTACAGAAAATAAATGAGAGTGAATATCTCAAGGGTGAATTATTCTACATCAAAACAAGAAGTAGTGAAACAATACGGAAATTATTTGTTTCCAAAGTTTCAAGGAATAAAAATAATGATGGAATCTTTAAATTCTAACGAACAACAGATTAGTTACCACTCTTTATAATCTCTCTGCTCTGCAGAATGTTCTGCCAGATTGAGTTTCCCAAGGCTAAAATACAGTTCTAGTTTATAAATAATTTCCTTAATCCACAGGAACACCTATAGAGAAGTTACAGGCAACAAACCATCTCACAGAATTCTGGAACATCCTTCCTTTTTACCACTGGAGTTTTTTTGCTCTGGTCTGTTTTGGAAGTCAGCCCCTCCATTTCCTGAATATCTTTCTTACTCCTTATTACAGTACACATGCTTTTTTTTTAGCAGGGAGATTTATTACACTAGCAACAACACTTTCCAAAGCCCAAGAGGCAAAATTTGGTATCACTTGGAAGGATCCATCTGAATCAACTTAAAGGGCCACAAATCGCCAAATCCTGTAAACACTGTATGTTGAGACTACTATATGATATCCAAGGCAAGTATAACAAACTCAAAGGGGACTCTCATTGTTCAGATACATATGCTAGTTTAGGTACACAATTTAACCAAAACAGTATCACTTGTAAATTTTTGTATTATTCTCTATAAGATTATGCTAGTAATTTGCACTGAGAAATCCCTCCTTTTAATATGTAAACGAATGGAAGAATCTGAACAAGTTTCCCTTTTCTTTCATTCTAATATTCAGCTGGTTCTTCATAGTCAGAATTCATCCTCAGTTCCTCAAAATCCCTTTGTTATAGGTGAACAATGATAGCTTGACAATGCAGTTATTTCTGCCATATATTTCAATAATAGCCCATTTTTCCTGTGAATGCATGTATATCTGAAAAGTCCTAAATGAAATTTCTCTGTGTTATGAAGGTACACAGATTGAACTGTACATCAGCTGTACGTCTGCTCCTCCCAAATGCATGACAAAGGCTCTGGATGCATAACGTACAACAGCTGTCACAGATGTAATGCCTGCACAGACTATTTCAGACAGATATTTGCACTAGTATTCACTATATGAGACGTACTGTTTATTGTGAAATTTATCTGAAAAAGTAGCTTTTGTAAGTGAAGAACTTCCTGCCTTTCAGTATATGTAAGGTAGACAACAGATGTACAAACCCATTGCCTCTGTGGGTGCTTTTAATGCTATCAAAAATTCCTTCCAGGAATTCAATTTTCTGAAAGGCAGTAAAAGCACAGAAAGGCCTAGAATTCAAGATAGCACGAGAGCACCAAAATATGATGAAGTCTCTGAAAACACTGAAAATTTAATGGATTCAAAGAAAGAAAGAGAAAAAAAGCAGGGATATTATTTTCCTGCGATCTTTGTTTTCTTCCCTCATTTTTCCATTCTGCTGCGCAGTCTCAAGCACAAGTACGTATAGTCCTAATTAGAGCTGGAAACCTTCATGGGGAGGAAAAGCTGTGCCAAATGACACCACAGAGCTTCAAATCTGTAAGGCTAAATACCCCATAAAGTCACAGTTAGATATGTCTGCACAGTCTTTTGCAGAGGGATGTGAGCTCACTTGTTGTGAGCTGAGGAAAAGCCACAGTGACATTAAGCTCAAGTTAATAAGACCTGCTGGGAGGTATTTGCTGCAAAGGAAGAGGTAGACAGGCTCTTTCTTTCTGCTTCCAATACCTTCCACGTTGACTTTATGGGCTTTTTCCAAATAAAAGCAAAGAAACCTTGGTGGGCCACAGAAGGAAGTCATATGGTAGCTAAATAGTAGCCGGAGGGCTGATGGCTGTAAGGATCAGGACCAAAGTCCTCAATGAGTGACAAATAAGCACTGAGATTCAGTGGAAGGTACTAAAATGTCAGGATGCTGAAAACTAGATGGATTACAGAGCCCATAGGTTTTGATAAATAGCTCTCTTGAAATAAAGCTGTTATACCTTATTGGATAAAGCACTGGTTGCTCTTCAGCTGAACAAACAGGTCAAGTACATGTCCAGGCAAATATCTGTTCTTCAACATTAAAGAGAGAGTTGCAACTCCGTTTCTCCTCTCTGTCAGTTTGCTTTTGGATCCATTTTGACTTCGGCTGTACTTGTGAGGATTTAAATAGGACATATCAGAGGCGGAAGGGCCATTTAGCGGTGTCTCAGTAACGTGTGCATACCTCATTCAAAACTAGATTATTGGTAAGAGTCATTCCTGATGTGTATTTACACCTTGCACGAGGAACACAGTCCTGATATCAGTGATGAGACAAATACACTAGTTCATTAAATACCACAAACCCAGAGAAGTGCTCACCGCTTCTGTGACTTAGCACTCACAATCTATTTATCCTGCTAAAATGACACCTTTCTAAAGCTTTTACACCTCGCTAACTGAACTCGGCTGTTTTTCTAGGGGTTTCTATGACACCCCAGCTACAGCAGGTAAGATTTATAAGAGCAGGCAATATGTTATATTTATGTCATACCTTTCATTCTGAAATATTTCAAAATCATAAATTAAATTATAATTTGGACAAAGATAATTTATTACACCTCTGTAGTGCAGCCCTATTCTATGGTGGGATGAACTAACCATTATTTGAAAGACCATAGCACACCAGGTTTGCAAAAAAAAATAATAAATCCTGAAGTGATTGTTAACCTAAATGCAGATTAATATCAACAGCAAATCATTTGGGTACATAGCTTTCTTTCAGGATTGACTAAGGAAGTCCAAAATAATTTCTCACAGGCTGCTAAATGCCAGTTAGTGGGGGGCTTTTTGCTTACTTGTTTGTCTTTTATATGAAGAAAGACTTTACCTTCCCTGAGCTAGACCCAGAACTGTCAGCTGCTCCACAGCGCCCGCAAAAACCACCGAGATGTCCACATCCCAAGAAGTGTTCTAAATTAATATTTGAAACCATCTGGTCAAGCAAAATATACTGAAGCTTGACAAAAGACAACTGGCAGGAGACAGAGGTATAATTAATTCAATTTTAATACACACACAGAGGCAATACTAAGCATGACTAGGAAAACCAAGAATTTAATTTCTCTGTTCCGAACTTTCTGCCACTCTGTAAGAATAACTACGACTACTGCTGTCTGAAAATGCTTTCAGCAAAAGCCTTAACGTTCCAAATGATCCTGCAAATCTCATTTCTGTATGCTTTTTAAGTTGTTTAGTTCTGAATCAGCAGTCTAAAAGTGTGTTTAAACACTGCAGGTAACCATTTCCCATGGAACAAATAGGGAGGAAATCAGGTTATAGCGAGGGCACCCAGCAGGACTCTTCTACTGTCGACTCAGTGTCAATGTAAACTGATTCCTTTAAGAAAGACACTCAGGGAGAAGTGAACAGATTGTGGGAAACATGTTCTGCATGCAAGAAAGAGCAAAGAGATGGAATACTGGATACTATGAGATAATTATGCACAGGGAAAAAAAAGAAGAATCAGACAGGATAGCAACAGAATAACAATATTTCAGGAGATGGGAGCTGTACAAACTAGACTGACTTGCTGCAGCACAAAGCATATAATAGATGAGCATCCTCTCTTTCGCTTCTGTGCTCACTTACTAATTCTTTCATGCAAAATAACTGCCACATTGCAAGTTTCTGATGGTTTCTTTATCATCGTTCAGGTTACTAAAATTACTGGTTTTGCCAAGCATTCAGTTATGAACTAAATAAAAAACATAATACAGAGAACTATAAATGTTTACGCATTAAAATAAAAAACCCCACACTTTCAGACTGACCAAAAAATTGATTATGACAGCTGAGAAATTGAGAAAAGTTTGCTGTAATAAGCACAGAAAAACACCTAGAAAGACGCTAAGTAGGCATAAATCTTAAATGTAGGTAGCCCAATACCTCTCTGCACGTGACCTTCACTAAGCTGTATGGTGGCTATAAGGAACAGTATCTCTCCAGGTACAATCTCATAACACATCATGTCACACACTACCAAAAAAGTAAGAGCGATCAAAGGAGAATGCAATCAGGAATGTGCTTCTCTGATACAAGATCAAGCTGTTTAAATAGGATTCAAATAGCTCTAACAGTGATCTAGCAGAACAGAACACATTTAGACTGCTAAAAGAGTGGGATTGTTAGTGGTTAATATCAGATGCTGTCATGTTTGACACAAAGTTTTACTATTTTGCAGTTCTGTACTATAGACTCATTAAGGGGACTACAGAAGTGGTGCACACCTGACAGAAATAAACCGTCAGAAAACCTTCTGGAGCAAACCATCTTCTCTGGATACTGCAACAGCCCCTGGAGGAGAGGGCCCTGCACACATGAGGACCAAGACTGGAATGCTACCATCACCTCATCCATACCAGTGAACTGAGCACAGCCTAAACGTAAAGGAAAATAAATAACTAATACCAAATCCACTTGATTATTGTGGGTTTGAAATTACAACTCTGATGAATTTCTTTTTTAGTAGAGAGACAATGTAATAAAAGAAGAGAGGGTGAAAATATCTATTGTGGAAAATGTGATAAAAATGTAGTAGGGAAACAAAAGCTACTGACAAACAGAAAAAGTGTATTTTGTATATGTATCATTTATCTCTCCCAAGCATAGAGCACCGTGCATATGAGAGAGAACTAACCCAGGCCAACTGAGGACTCTGACTATCCTCTTTCCTGCATATGCCCAAGAAAAAAAATACTTTTGAACTGACTTATCCTTGAAATAAACTTAAAGCTTCCATGATAGGCAAAAATCTAGTCAAAGAAGTTCTTGAACCTTAAAACAAAAGGGAAAGTAACAGGTGGATGGGAAGAGCCTTTTCTCAGTGGTGCACAGTGATAGGACGAGGGGTAATGGGCACAAACTTGAACATGGGAAATTCCATCTAAACATAAGGAGGAACTTCTTTACTTTGAGGGTGGCAGAGCAGTGGCACAGGCTGCCCAGAGAGGTGGGGGAGTCTCCCACTCCGGAGCCATTCCAAACCCACCTGGACGCCGTCCTGTGCAACTGCTGGAGGTGCCCCTGCTCTGGCGGCGGGGTGGACTAGATGATCTCCAGAGGTCCCTTCCAACCCTGACCATTCTGTGTGACCTTTCCTTGTCCGTTTTGAATAATCAGTAAGGCTATGACAAGGTCTGAACTTTTGTTTATTTTATTTCTGAATCTGCTGCTTCCCTTTTAAAACCCCTATAAACAGAGCAACCGCACAAAGCCAAACAGTGGTTTGAGCACTCTGCTGCAGTACGTGGCGTTATCAAGAAACTAAAACCTAATTTTAGACTGTGACAGTGTGAAAGCTATGATTTTGCTAGTTTGAAGCTTTTGCTTTAGGAAAAAGGAAGAGGACCATGGAACAAGTCAGCCCTAGACAGAATTCAGAGATTCTCCCACCTAATTCACAAATTCAAGTTATCTCAAGAGCATGAGGACAAGGTAAAATAAAATAAAAAAGGAACACAGTATATATTCACTAAGGAATGGCAGAGGAATAACAGGAGGGTATATATGCTGCTGTAACTACATATATACTACTACTATACAGAACAAGAATAACGGAGGATATATATGCTGCTGTGACTGCAGAATGTGAAAGGTAAGTCCAGCAAGCAGTAGTAGCCTGGATATAATGCAACCCATAGATTTCAAAATTGGAAAGGTTTTAGAACTAATGAAGTGAGAGTAAACAGGAACTCTCTGTATTGCTGAAAAACTAGTCAACAAAATTAGGGAGCAAATGAAACCCTCTGGAATGGCTAGTAATTACAAAAGCTTATAAATGACATGCATGATACTCGATCACAAAAAGCCGGCAACAGAAGAAGCCCAGATATTGCAGGAGAATAGATAATCGTGTGTATAATAAAGTAACAAAGAAAATTGTGGTAACCAGGAGATTTCCTGTACAGAAGGGATTCTGTAAAGGGTAATACAAAAGAGGGAGTAATACAGAATAGCTTCAGACACCAAAATGAGGAAGCTGGGGAGAAAGAATGATATGGGAGTGGGAGGGATTTTATAACCTGCTTGATAGAGCTTTTTTTTTTTTTGTTTTAAAGACCAAGCTAATTAGACACTGAATAGTCATCTAGAATAAAGGTTAAGCATCAGTTGTTAAGACAGAACAGAGCACTCAAGGTGAACCTATCACAGGCCTGCAAGTTACAATAAAAGATAAAAGGAAAATGATGGAAGACTGGCTTAAAATTTTAGGGACAGAAATAGCATATGGAGTGAAAATTTCTCCTGTTTTGTTATTGTTGGGAACAAGTGGTACCCATATCACTCTTGGAGTATATCTTCTTGATGCACTTTTAAAAAGAACATAACATGGTGCAATAGCTTACTTTTAATGGAAATATTTTCAATATTTTCCCCAGAGAAGGGCCACAAAGATGATCAGAGGGCTGGAGCACCTCTCCTATGAGGACAAGCTGAGAGAGTTGGGGGTGTTCAGCCTGGAGAAGAGAAGACTCCGGGGAGACCTTATAGTGGCCTTCCAGTCCCTAAAGGGGGCCCTACAGGAGAGTTGGGGAGGGACTTTTTACAAGGGCATGGAATGATAGGATGAGGGGGAATGGCTTCAAACTGGAAAAGAGGAGATGTACATTAGATATTAGGAAGAAATTCTTTGCTGTGCGGGTGGTGAGGCGGTGTCCCAGGTTGCCCCGAAAAGCTGTGGCTGCCCTGTCCCTGGAGGTGTCCAAGGCCAGGTTGGACAGGGCTTAGAGCAACCTGGGCTGGGGGGAGGTGTCCCTGCCCGGGGCAGGGGGGGTGGAACTGGGTGATCTTCAAGGTCTCCTCCAACCTAAACCATTCTATGATATTCAATAATTAGAATAACATCCACATAAGTCAGAAGAATTTTATCTTGTAAAATGTAGTTGGTTCACTTTCCTGCTTATTATGACATGATTCCTGGAAATGTGATTTCAACCAAATATTCATGTTTATGCAGATCAGCACCTATACGCCTCAGCTCCAAACCAGAAGGGGAAATGGATCCTACGTGGAAGAGAATTATTCTGGGTAACACTCTATTCCACACATAATAATTCTTTATTGCGTTATCATTTGCACCAGTAAATTACTACTCTTCTAAAGCAGAAGAATGTGACACCATTTTTGCAGTCATATCGGAAGTATAGGGGTATTAGTTGGAAGAGTCTCAGTGGAAACTCAGTCTTGTATAAATACCAGAAACAAACACCAATTCGAACAGTTCTGTGCTTTGTGTGATCACTCAAACAATTCACCCCAGTCACGCTTCTGGGCAGTGTCATTTTGTAAAGGGTGTCTTCATCAACTTCTACAAGCATGTTGCACGAACCGCTTTAGGCTGTACTTGGCTCTTTTCTGATGTCCAGAGGAGGGCTGCCTTATTGCTGCTTTTTATATCTTTCACTCAAATACAATGGTATTTGATGGATTTATACTATATGTATTTATTAGAAATCTCTGCACGTCTAAAACCCTATAAAGGTTTTCAAGATATCATATTAAAATAAATAGAAGTATCAGCAAGTTCAGTGAGATTGCCTGTATATTTTCAAAAATGTTTCAACATTTTTTCTAAAGCATCATTTTACTAAATGTAACATAAATATATGTACACATAATTCATTTTATCTGAACGCATATTGGTCATCAAAATGAAACTTATCTTTATTTCGAGAGCTTAAATGGACTTAAGTTGTTCTATCCTTGACATTTTGCGAAGTGATACATCCCTGCTACAAGACTTCCAGACACTAAATTTCTCGCTAAATATATATATACCTTCATATCTTTTTTCCTAGGAATATTTAAAGAGATTACTTTTTATTTTTTAAAGTGACAGTTATATTTTACAGTATCATAGCAAAACCCAGGCTGAATTGGATCTCAGGAGGTGGCTAGTCCAAACTCCTATTCAAAGAAGGGCCAGCTACGAGATCGGTCCAAATTACTCAGCACTTAACCTACTCAGTTTAAGTCTCTCAGGACGGAGACTATACAACCTCTCTGCACAGCCTGTTTCGGTGTTCAACTGTCCCAACAGTTAAAAAAGACTTTTTTAATCTTTAACTTCTACCCAGCCAGAGCACCTCTGCCCATTGTCTTTCATCTTCCCCACCATGCACCACTGCGAAGGCACTCATAAGCATTGGCAGGTTGCTATTAGGTCCCCTCTAGACCTTCTCTTCTCCGGGCTAACTGAGCCCACTGCTCTCAGTCTCTCTGCACAGGGCATGTGCCCCTTGACCAGCTCGGTAGCCCTCTGCTGAGTTCACTCAGGGTAATCAATGCCTTTCTCGTACTGGGTGTCTGAAGGGGTAGGGGAGAAAACCAGGCACAGTAAAATCTAGACATGGTCTACCATCTCAGTAAAAGGCGGATAATCACTTCCCTGGATGTACTGGCTCTGCTCCTGTTCCCACAGCCCGGGTTGCTTTGCTGCCAAGCCATGCTGCTGGCTCATGCTCAGCTTGCTCCCAGTTGCTTTTCAGCAGAGCTGCTCCCCAGCCAACTGGTGCCCAACTTGTGTCACTGCGAGGGGTTCTCCCCTCCCAGGTGCAGGCCTGTGCACTGGTCCTTGGTGGATTTCACAAGGTTCCTGCCTGCCCATTCCTCCAGCCCATCTAGGTCCCTCTGAGCGGCAGTGTCTATTGATGGGTCCCCAGAAATTCCTGCCATTGAAAACTTGATGAGACATAGGTCTCGCCACATACAGAAGGTTAAATTGCCTATTTGATAGACCAACTAAAATTGCCACTATCTTAAATAGGTGATTCCACATATGGAATTTAATTTGAATGACTGATAACTAATTTCCCCTGCACACATAAAGGAGATGAGCAGGAAGGCTCTCAATTACAAGTCTGTGCTAAAATGCTGCCCCTAAAATGAGGGGCAGATCCCGAGTCCAACAGCCCACTCCTCTTGCTGATAGTGCTCTGGTTTAATCCAGAATATTGCACATGTGTAGAACTGAAGTAATGAAGTTGGGGAATAGTCTCATATCTGTAAGCATGCAAAAACTTTTGAAATAGGGTAAAAGCAAGTGAAAATAGAAACCTAAAGAGAAAAGAGTTGAATATTTTCCAATATAAGCATTAGAAAACACAATATGACTATAAAACACAAAGCATACACCTTTGAGGTGTGACACACCAAGTGCAGTATTCTGTAATAACAAATTTGGTGAAACCTGGAAAATGACTAGATACATAAAATATCAAGCTGCAAAATCAGTGAAGTGACAGGTAAATTAAAGCACAACAGGACAAGGACACTGATTTGGTTCAAAATTCTATGTCTGCAGCAAGAATTATATAGATAAATTGGCAGGCAAGCACAGACAATTCATACAGAAGATGACAACAAAATCAGCAAAGAGTTATGAAATTGTGAGTTGTTATTACAATTCTCTGAGATGCCTTTTGATCTTCTTCAAACTATTTATATGAGGGAAAACTCGGATACAAACACCAGAACACTGACCACATGTAACACAAGTATTTGGTTGTGCAACCTTTGGAGGCTGTAGTCTATAATGACTACAGTCAGCAGAGCTGCCGATTTCAAGCCACGTTAGCGAGTCTACAGTTGCATGGGTTACATCTCACCTGCCAGGACAGCTCTGACTCGCTGCCATTCACTTTCCTAAAGACTTCACAAACAAAGGCAGACAGCAGGGTGGTGTTGTATCCAACTTTGGTGGCTCACAGGTGGTTCCCAACAGCTCTCTTTCCTACAGACATGGTCAGAAGAGACAGTCATGACAGGAACTCTTGTATGTTGATTAGAAGGTGAGCCAATCTCTAGGTAACAACCATTACACTGTCGTTACACTTGGGGAGAGGACCAGCACAGAAGAGCCTTGAGGGACTCTGTACCAGGCTATTCCACCTGCTTTTGCAAGAAAGACTGGAAGACCTAGCAGGACTTTTGGACNAGACAGAGAGAGGAAAAAACAAGAAAAAAAGTAGGTTGCTGCAGCATTTGCAGGACCAAAATTGCCACAAATATAATACTGCTGCTAAAAGTGTCTGGAGAAACATCCTACAGGAATGACCAGACATAAACTTCCTGACTTGGTCATTTCTAAGAATGTCCTGGCTGAAAATAACCCCATCCTTAACTGAGACAAAATAATACTGCGTTTATTCCCAGTCCAAATTGTGTGAACTGAAAACATCTTCATTAAAAGTGACTTAACCTACAAGGTATGATCTTATACTGTAATAAACTAGGAATTTACTCCTGGTCAATAATTCTGAATCAGTTGAGGGTCGGGGGGGAAGGATGAAATTCCCAGCCGAGTGTCAGTGATTTCTTAAATAGCTGAAACTCATTTGTTTTTTATAGTCCAAACATCACTTAATTGTCAGAACAGTACAGAACATGTGGCAGTTACTGACCAAAATCTCCAGTGGAATTCTCTGCAGTCCAAATATGCCAGGTATAAACCAAGAGTGAACTTGACTTACAAAAGGTACTATATTTGCAACTCACCGCCCAGGATCCTAATGATTTTTGAGAGCTTCTGTAAGGGACGACTTGAATAAAAGTATAAGGAATTCGGTACCTTGAAGAAACAAGCCTACTTTAAAAGGTAAATTCTGCGTGCCTTGCATACGCAGAACTCCCCTAGACAAGTTTCAAACAAGCCCCGCT
This sequence comes from Ibidorhyncha struthersii, assembly GCA_013398815.1. Taxonomy (NCBI): domain Eukaryota; kingdom Metazoa; phylum Chordata; class Aves; order Charadriiformes; family Charadriidae; genus Ibidorhyncha; species Ibidorhyncha struthersii. Next base: position 333,111 of record VZSZ01008613.1, on the reverse strand, counting down.
GTTACCGCATTCACACTGCTCTATTCACAGTAAGGAAAAAAGAAATGTAAACATGAAAGATCTTTAGAAAGCGTACTTCCTCAGAGATTTTTTTCCTCTTTATACTTCAGCTTCTTGTTCCATTTCCACTAAGCTTGGTTTTTGTTTTCTTTGTTGAAAGAAGTTTAAGCCTGATCGCTTCAAAGAATGCCAATAATCACATATCACTATCCATAATATCTTATAAGAAGCCCTAGTGTACGTAACTGCATTACCTTTGCCAACATTTTAGATCAGAATAGCATGAAACTGCTGTTTCTCCTGTCACAGAGGTTAGTTCTCTTGTGAGTTTGTATGAAACAGCTAGTAAAAAGTAACTATTATCTGAATCCAAACACACAAAATAATCCTAAGTGGATAGCGTTTTACTGATAGTCTGTGACATGATTGTGTAATTTACTGAATCCAGCCACTAAATGACAACGTGAGCTTGAACTGTGCAAACAATTCTTTGCGGAGCCATATGTCTGCAAATTGTCTGAAAATTGCAAGTACAAGGCAGGGGGTGAACCCCAACAAAACAACAACCACCCCTCCCAAAACAAACAAGTAGTCCTTTTGAAAATCCAATTCAGAATAACACTGCTCCACCCAACCGAAGTGACTTCCACTCTGCCTTTCAAATGCTCATGCATGAGTCTACATGGGTATGTTTCAGAGAAATTACACGCGTAGTCCCAGACAGAACAGTTAAAAGTCACAGAAAATGACGTTTCTTTGTGTGCTGTACACCAATGTTAATAGGCAAGATCAAAATGACAGGACAAAACAGAGTAAATAAAGATACAGAAGGATACATGCAGAGATCCAATCCTACAAGTCCCCCCCAAAACTCCAGAATAATTTTTTCCCAGCAAGCAAAACATAAGAATTTAGTCAAAGCTGAATAAAACTTACTTAACAATTAGAGTTATTAGTACCCAATGAAGCGTATGCCCATCCAAGCCACAAGCAGCCAATTTCTCTGGGAGAATGCTGTGGGAAATGGCGTCAGAGTCTTTACTAAAGTCTCAGCAGACATCATCCACAGCATTTCCTTCACCTGCTAAGGGGGTCACCCCGTCATAGAAGGAGATCAGGTTAGTCACGCAAGACCTGCCTTTCGTAAACCCATGCTGACTGAGCCTGATCACCTGGTTGTTCTGTACGTGCTGCGTGATGACACTCAGGATGATCTGCTCCATAGCCTTTCCCAGCACCGAGGTCAGACTGACAGACCCGTAGTTCCACACATCCTCCTTCCAGCCCTTCTTGTAGATGGGTGTCCGACCTGGTGAGCACTTCTGCCAGCTCCCTCAGTGCCCTGGGGTGGATCCCATCTGGCCTCACAGACTTGTGTGTGTCTAAGTGGTGTAGCAGGTCATTCCCCATTTCCTCTTGGATTATGGGGGCTTCATTCTGCTCCTGTCTTCCAGCTCAGGGGGCTGGGTACCTGGAGAACAACTGGTCTTCCTATTAAAGACTGAGGCAAAGAAAGCATTAAGTACCTTAGCTTTTTCCTCATCCTGTGTCACTATGTTTTCCCCCCGCATCCAACAGAGGATGGAGATTCTCCTTAGCCTTCCTTTTGTCGCTAATGTATTTATAGATATTTCTTTGAGGTGAAAAGCCTGCACCCATTCCTTCAGAAGGCTCTTGACTGACTGATCTCCTTGAGGGTCATACACAGCACAATACACAACAGTACTGCCACCACTCAACACCACTGCCATTACTGATTTTAGACCCCAAATGTTCTTTAGTTCACAACAAAGAATAACAACAAAAATGGCATAGCAGCTGACTTAAACATCTAAATCTCAACTTTTCCAATTTACAAACATTCAGAACTGGAGTTCCCTGTGTACACACCCAGTACGTGCCAATTCCACTTTCAAGTAAAATCCATCATATTGACTATTCTTTGGGACAAAGACTATCAGTCTTTCATCCTGATCTCAAAGCACTCCCACAGTGTGGAATAGGAACAGCTCACTCCCGTGTGAAAAGCTGATCACAAAAATCACAGCAGAGTCTTGATTACCTGCCTTTTATTAGAGGGAGATTTTAAGTAAAGTATTTAATTTGTGACATTTCTTGGTAGAGGGTGAACAATGAAAAATATTGAGCACAATTATTAGTTTGCATTGCACATACAATTACTCCTCCCTATTAACACAGTCATGGCTATTTGAGAAAACAAATTGTTAAGCTTGTACATGTGAAGATGCACAGGAAATATTTTAAATTCCATTTCCAAGAGCTCATTTGAATTGAGTTGTTCAAATATTATTCAAGTTAGACTCATCTTATTGGCAACAGAAACAATGACACGTGACTTATTATTTTAGATTTCTGCATCTAATCAGTGCAGCTGGAAAAGTGAATATTGAATTAACAATTGATCATTAATTCATGGCAAACGGTGCTGAATAAATTCACAGAGAAAACAACTGTGAACACTCACTCTTCTGGCAAGTGAACACTCACTCTTCTATCCATCAGCTGCTAGGGCCAAAATCTGCCTCATAAATTGCAGACTATACATTCAGCTCTAAGTTGCAGATTAATACTGACAAAGTGGAATTTCATTTTGACACTTAATTTTCAGTGGGTGGTCTGAGAAACTGTTTTGTTGGTTCCAGCACACAGATCTCAAGAGATCTTTTAAGCACGGACTACCTGATGCTACACAAGGGAACTAAATTTCTTTTCAGTTCACTTAATTCCATCAGCTTTGACTAACATTTCAGGATATCGCTCCTTACTGCCTGAACGGGTACAGCTCAGTACTACTGTACATGCGCTCAGTTGTCCTGCTGAAACTCCTTCTACCCGCTGCCGTGATGTCTGAAATGGCAGCCACCCCTAAACGCTCAAGCCCGCCCCTCTAACAGTCATTATTTTGCCTTCAATTTGCAAGTTTAAATTAAATTACAATTTAAAATGCTTATGCTAATCACACTTATTTTAAGAAAATTCGTTAGAAAACAAACAGCAGAGAAGGGTGTCAGAGGGGGCACCTGCCTCCGCCCACACAGCAGCGACAGGGAGCGGAGGGCTGACACAGGATGCTAACTTCTTTTGCTAGAAAAGCTACAGCTGGGAGAGACTATTAAAGTGGACCTTTAATGCTATAGCCATAATGTTTATTTTGGTATAAGATGGCCTTTTTCTAGTTAGGTCACATCTATTCCTGATTAAAAGCATCCACATGGGAAATTATACACAGGACGGGAGCAGTAAAGCTGCACTGATACAGCTATATTGGCAAATCACTTCATTTAGACAAGCTGTACATTCTTCTTCTCCATATATAATTCCCCTAAAATCAATGTATTATCAAATTTACTTCAGGGAAGAGGTAACTAGACTAATTTGCAATGGAAGAGAATATCTAAGCTAAAACACTACAAGCATGGTACACTTTGCCAAAAAGGAGGTGTCTAGGGAACTTTTCCTCCAAAGTAGCTCTGAAACAGCACATCCTATTGCTATGATGCAGAGAGAGCTTGGGGACCAAAAAAAAAAAGAAGTGAAATCACAGTTGTACACGCAGACATAAAAAGATATCTGGAATCCATCATTCTCCTCCTAATTGACAGCTAGTTAAAGCCAAAAGCGCTCTGATCCAGTTACATTTGTAGTTTTTGGATGTCTTTATTGGCATAAGACCTACAAACACCAGCCGGTCATAATTAGAGCATGTGAACTGGATGAAATTCAGTTTGCCATTAACTTTCAGACACTTGCATTCAGCTAGCATAATGGCTTAGTCACTTAATCGTGTATCCCACTGCATGGAGCTGTGGAATTACATCCTTTCTTAGACCAGTGAGGCATTCTACACTAGAGATGCAAGTGTCTGGGCTTCAGCCTGGCCTCGAGGAAAAAAGCAAAGCAAAGATCCTGGAACTTTCTCAGAACTATACTAGTAAACCATAAAATCCCTAAGTGAAGGAATGTTTCCGTTTGGTGAAATTCATAACTCGGATACCCAGTAAACATTAGCTGAGAAGATATAAATGAATTAGGTCAAACTGGCGACAGTGACATCAAGGCACAAGATCATGAGAGTACACTGAGGTATTGCCACTGGCTCAACCTGTTTGCTCAGTCTTTGGCTGATAGGCAACATGAGCCTCCCTTACGTTGTTCATCGTCACAGAAACCATCATTGCTCTTCCTGTCAACTCAGACTGCAACCAAGTGCGATACTGCCCTTGAGCATGTTATTTTCCTGGTGTATCGCCCATGAGGACAATGGCTATTTACAGCTCTCCCTGTTCTATGAGAGACAGTCTGAAACTTCTGCATCTTGAGGAAAGCTGGCTCCTCTACTAGAGGACAAAAGGAATAAATCTCCTGTGTACAAATGCATCGTACCTTTACAAATTACAGCAGCTTATTTTGCTTGGCTTTATTTTTTTTTTTAATACAAGTTGAGCAAAGAATTCCTAACTTAATCCAATTTTATTTAAAAAAAAAAAAGATATTTCAGAGTTAGCTGCACTTCAGTGCTCGTAGGCTTAAGCAGCATCCCATTGTTGTGACAGCTTCACCCCTCCCCTACCAACGGCACGTCTACACTTTTGACCACAGTTTTCAAACAACGGATGCAAAGCTGACCGTTGCAGATATTCTCCATGGGTTTATACATGAACTGTTGGGAGCATTTTAATTCAAATAGTCTTATTTCTTTTCAGAAATAAAAAAGTGAAACATAATACAACTGCAGCTAAGCTGGCTGCACTCAAAGCCACCTACCATTTATTCTGAATAGAACAGTCTTCAAACCAAACCTTACTCTCATGTACACATTCTGAAAAAGCTTTACAGAAATGGTAAATTGGGGCATTGGTGCAAAACTCCAAAGTTAGATGCTGATGCTCACTTAGGTAAGAACTGCACAGGCATATACGGAAGGAAGAATTTGACCCTTAACAAGAGATTAGAATCCCCTATAAAAGACATTACAGAATACTACTTGTATTGGCAATCAATGTTGCACCAACTGTTGAAAATCAGGAAATCACACTGCCTCCATACATTGCCACTGGCACAAGTCCAAACTCACAAGCACAGAAATGCCTAATATATGATTCACTGAGAAAAAAATTAACCATTACATATTAATCACTGAAAAATATCTTTTATGTTAATTGTTACTACTGATTAACAAATCATTGTTCTTATTACCCCATCTTGATAAAGCTGAAAACAAGCCATGCAGACTTCAAACCTGGAATTGCACAATTCTAATGCAGTTTAAGGATTCTGCGGGGGGCAGGAATGAAAAAAAAGAGAGACATACATATTCCAGAATATGACTATATTTCTCCCAAGTAGGATTACCACTGTCCTCAGTCTTTGGTAAGAGTCTCACTGACTTCAGCAGAAGGAGAACCGCACAAACATTGACTGCTTCTGAAAAGTCAATGCTATTTATTTACAGAGTTTTCTGCACCGGGTACCTAGGAGATTTGCACATGAAGGGAAGCAGCATCTGCCTACTTTTTTATACTATACTCAAAGAAAACACCCGAGTTCACTCCTGTAGGAGGGGAAGTAAGGGAGGTGAAACCAAATAAGACATAAAGCAAAACCAGTGGCTTTGAAAACCAGAGACTTGCTAAGGGGTTAAGCATAGTGATGTTCTCACTACACAAGGTATCACTGTGTGCAGCTGTAGCCATGTTTGCAGCCAGCACCGCGCAATCGTGATGGAGCATTAGAGAGGGACAGCTAGTGACATGTACCTGACAGTTGCACTACATACCTGCCTTTTGAGTCTGATGGAATGAACCGAGCACCCCCTTGCAGCTGGAACACTTCCAGCACATTTCTGGAGCCTCTTGCACACACTGGGCTCAGCCTTCTCCAAGAGCAAACCGCATTTTCCCTCCTGGACTAGCGGCTTATCTGCCCCCAAGGTCCACAAAGATGCCCACAGAAATCGAAGTGTAGTTACCAACAGGAGTTTCTGGTTAGATTTGTAGAAATACAAAAATAACACATATCTGCTTGCAGTAGAACAACTCAAGAGACACAAAGGAAGAGTATTGTACAAGTAAATTATCATTTCAGGTAGAAGTTTGTACTGTATAAAGTTTAGTGAACATTAACAGATTACAAAGAGGCCCAGATGAGTGAATGCTGTAAGGAACCACAGAAATACCAGCAGCAATATCATATAAATTACTGTTGCCCAACCTCAAGAACTAACCATATTTTCTTGTAGGAATGTTACGTTATAATCCTCCACAAACTGCCGGAGAAGGACACATTTTATATTCCACCTGTCTGATCCACAATGATAGATTATATATCTTGCCTTCTGTGAGAAATAAGAACATATTATGTTGAAAGTTAGATGATCCCACCACTATATTTAGGAAAAAAAAAATACTTTAAAGAAGCATAGAAGCAACCAAAACAGATCACATGGAGGCACCACAATCTAATGAGCAGGGCACTGGCATGTTCCTGGAGATCTGAATTCTCTTCTTGATTAAACAGTAGGAGTGGACTGTTTTGCAAATATTTAATTTTCAAGCTTTAATTACAGTGGCTGAGTTTTTTCTCCTGAGAAAACAGGTGTTGACACAAGATCTGACAGATCCTAGCAACTGGCATTTGCTGGTCCCTTTCTCAGATTTACAAACATGCATGGAAAAAAGGAAAACGCATGATCTAACCTAAGAGACAAATATTTGGGCTGTGCATCAAGAATTTTTTTGATCTGTGTTTGCATGGTGAGCTGTTCATAATTTGGCTCAGTTCTTCCAGAAATGGAAGTTTCAGCATGCCCCATTTTGAAATGGCCTTATCCTGGCTGAGAAAACCTTCACACATGGGTCAGTTAATAGGAAGTAATTAAATACACCCACAATTAAATCCTTTCAGTGAGGGGGATTTAATCTTGTCATCTTCCCTAGGAACATCAAAAAGGGAAACAAAATGCATAGAAGAAAATATAAAGAGGATATTGGTAGTACTTCAAAAAAACCTGAAAACCTATGATGCCTCCAGTTCAGATTTAAACTAAAAACGTGAGTAAAGTCAAATTTACAGTTTAAAGTATATCCTAGTTATAATGCATGCTCTAATATTGCTAAAATGTTAATGCATTTGATGGAAGCAGGATAACCAGGAAAACTGCTACCTATTGCACGTTGCTTTGCTGCACTGTGTACATGTAGCTAATTACAGCCTCCCTGCCTTCACTCTAAAATCTCTTGCTTTTGTGGGTTTTATTCATTGTCCTTAATGTTGTTAAAATGTAGGGGTTTGTCTGAATTAGCATTTTATTGCAGTATTAAACCTGTGTTAAGACACATTAATAACACCGTGTTATCCCATGTCAGTCAGTTCAGTCATTAATATATAACCACTATACTTACTTTGTTTCTGTGTCATGTCCCTGCTATCCCTCCACCCCAAAAAAATTTTCTTTTGCTTATCTACTGGAACTGTTGTCGTCTGTTGGCTAAATACATGCATTCTTTGGTTTGAGTACTAGTTTGGAAATGCGCAGTACTCACCCATTGTAGTAGCCTATTGTTTATATTCCTACCGAGACATTTTTCAAAGTGCATTTTTGGCACAAAGCTCTAAAAGCTGCATGGGCTGGTGACTGTCTACACACGCTAAATCCACCCTTTGTTCATGCTTCTGCCACAATAAAATAATAATCAGCTAAGCGTGTTTTACACTACTGAAACACTCAATGGCTGATGAACCTGCCTTGCCTCAGTTTTTTTCTGATGTTGAAATATTATCCATTGCCCCTCCATTCCCCTCATTTGATCAAGAAGGGTCTATTAATACAATCTAGGTGCTTTGATATCCTCGAATGAAAGATGATAGTTCTTGACATCAAAGTGTCTCATGTCTGCATCACACCACTCTCTCTTGAAGAGAGGTAGCCCATCCGGCAAGCGCACTCTGCAGCTGAAAGCTGACCAGCTCAGACGGGGGCCGTGCTCTACAGCTATATCGCTTGAGGGACCTCAGCTCACGTCCTCAGAGATATTTCTCGAAACCAGCTATTTCAGAGCTATCTGAAGGAGTTCGAAATGGCACTGAGCCATAAGGTATATGTATTAAAGAAGGGTTGTTTTTTTTCATCTTGTTCAAACCTATTCTCTTTTATATTGAATTACTTGCTATGTAAATAAGAAATCAGTTCAAGGTCTGTTAGATTAGTTGTTACCTCCGCATCATTCACAGGCATGCCAAACTCAGAGATGAATTCAGCCAGAAGGGACTTCTGAAAATGTCTGGTCTGACCTTTCATGTAACACGGAATCCAAAATGCAAGGGCATAGAAGTTAATGTCTTTACAACAGGGATGGATCCAGATGCTTTGGCCTGAACCGCACCAAACGCATCCGTTTTTAGCGCTGCCAAGCGCTATAAAGCACAGTCACACACAATTATTCAGGTCTCTGAGGTGCATTACTAGGGGCGATCCTTCTGGGTTTTAGAGAATGTAAGCCTTCACAGAACCAAATGCTATATCATGTGTTGTGTTTGCTCTTCTATGCATTTCAGGTTGTTAAATTTTGTCCAGACCACGTCTTCAGTAATGCAGAATATTTCAGTTCTAAATTTACTAACATGTGCACAATAGGTAAAGGAGAGACCAAGGCTTGAGTCTACGGCATAGACATGGTCCCAACAGATGAAATATATCCATGCTGCGGAAAAGGACAAAAGTCCCCACAAGGTCCAATAATCAGAAAATAGGGGAAGAAAATGTATTCCAGTCCAAATCTGGTAGTCAGTCTGCACTAACCATATGAATAAGAGAATTTGCTCAGAAACACGCTTGCAACGTACAGGCACTGGTCCCATCTTCTTCATATCCCATCTCCACCTCCTTTTCTTATCTGCTTCCATACAACAGCCATGTGATTTCTCAGCCTCTTCTTAAATTAAGTGAATGACAAACTGAATGTAAACTTCCCCTCCAATGCCAGGACCATTTCTAACCCATTTAAAAACTCTGCTCAGTATTTCTGTATCCCTTGAAGCTCTGACACCAGAACAAGGCACAAAAAATTCTAGTGACAATCTTGGTAAGGCTGCACCCAGAAGTGAGATCGCTTTCCCACTTACATTTTAAACACTTTCTTCATTTATCTAAAAGATCTTGTTTCCTTTCAGCCACAACACTGTACTGAGAGCTCATGTTTAGGGGCTTTCTTACAGCAGCCCCCTGAACCTTACCTATGCTCATAAGCTTCAGGTCCATGGAGTCTATGCTCATTGTTCCCAGACAAGTTATCTTGCACTGGTTTTACTGAGACAGCCCTTTGCAATTGCGATCAAGTGATTAACAAATTTGGATAACTCAATAAAAGCAACTTGTCTTCTCTTTTCTTACTACTCCACCAATATTTGCAAAGCCTGCAAGCTTTGCAAAAAAAATTACATTGACAATTAAAATCGCTGATAATATGAAATGTTAGACCACAACTCAGTCCCTTACTGGCCCTACACAAAAAGAGTACTGCTCGCTGATCTCTCTCTCTTCACAACTATCTTTTGAGATCTACCAGTGAATTGATTTTTAAAAGACACCCAGCTAAATCCAAGCTTTTAAATCAAAATGTCATACAGTATTAAGTTCTGAAATTCAGACACACAACGTCAGTTAATTTGCCTTTATGAACCTGCCCATAATCCACTAAAAAAAAAGAAAAGATACTAAGTGTCTGACAAGGTCTGTATTTCCAAATATCTAAGCTAGTATTAATAAAATTTTAGCTGCCAAGCCTTGCTGATGAACTCCTGAATCAAGTGTTTTGTCATTCTACATAGAACCAACATCAGGCCAATTTGCCTATAGCTTCCTGGTCATTCTTCTTTACCTCTTTTAAGCAAGGAACAATATACACATTTTCTCAAATTCTGTGACATTGCTTTGGTTTCGAACATTGTTTAATTAGTGATTCAGAAAGCTTCTCGTCTTTTTAAAAGGGATCTTAGATATGAAATTTATCACATTTTTTCTACATTCTCCTTTGTTACATATGGCAAACCTTCTATTTCAGCTACAGCCACAATATACAGAAAGGACACCTCCACCTGCTTTATCCCAAATACTGAGCAGATATATCAAGTGAACATCTCCCTTTTTTGGTTCTGCATTGGTTATGGCATTCTGACAATCACCCTTATTTAAAACCATATCATTTAATGAAGGGCTAGCCAGCTATTTCCTTACTTTCTAGCAATGAACACTCTCTCCCAACAGATGAGATTTAATCAAAGCTGCTACCACCAAGTCCACAGTGAAAAAAAAATACCACAAAGATTAATTCAATTTTGGAGCTAAAACACAACCACCACACTAGACATCTGCTTTCAGTGGAATCCCTCCTCTCAAGAAGGGAAGCATACTGAGTATCTGAGACCTGTCAAGATCATCTCAGCTCACCAGTGAAAAAGTCAAGTTTGTTACAGGCAGGAATGAACAGATAATCAATAACAAAGCAGACACTCTTCAGGGAGGGAGGCTATTTGCCCTGATAACAGACTGAAGGAGAAAGAAAGAAAACTGGTGTCTAGAGACAGAGAAGAGCAAAAGAATTACACCTTTACTAATGTGCTAATAGGGAGTTCGTATAAACTAAGGAAATGCAAACTTTTCAGGTGCACGCAGCAACTAAATCTAGGAATATTTTAAAATGTCCCAGGCACGGGCAGTACAAGAGGGCAAAGAGTCCCCTTTGTAACCAAGCTCTGCACCTCTTACAGATGCACAAACAACTTCAGACCATAAGGAGGAAACAAAACGGTTCTTGTTCTCTCCAGAGAGGTTGCTTATGTTCTGGCACACGTCTAAAAGGAAAGAACTACCCTCACAGTCACCTTGACACAGAATTTCTGCCTCAAGTTCACACTACTGTCCCTTCTCTGTGCAATCTCCCTGCAGAGCGGGGAAAAGTATCTGAGCTTTGCAGGTTGGTTTCTCTGGGAGAATAAAGCCAGTGACATACAGGCTGCAAACACTCTTGTACACAAAAATCCCCGAAACAATCCCATCTTCCGGGATTTTCAGCTCACAGTCAGCTCTCAGTTCTCAAGGAGCAGCTCCAGACCCAGGACAGAGCTTAATTTGAGTTGGGGCAAAGACCCTTTTGCCCAACTACTTTTAGCCAGAATCTTATATAGCTAAAAGCTAACGGACTCTTTCTAGCAGGACTGAAAATTTACCAGTACACTAATAAGAAGAAACTAAGCAGGTCTGTGCAGCAGCATTGCTTGGCAACACCTTCCGGATCACAAGTGCGAGACTGTGAGCACTTCACCGCAACACTCGGGCGAGCTCTTTGTATCATGGGGCTGAGCGCCTGCCTCACGCACCCGCCTAGAGGAGAGGTTTTATCAGAGGGGTGTAAGTAACAGCTGATGTTAACGATTTTTAAATACAACAAAAATGGAAAGTTTTGACTATTTTGAGTTGGTATATTTTCAACAGCCCCCGCTGTTTCACAAAACTAATAAAATATAAAACCAACGAAAAATTCCAGAATCAACACTGCAAAATCAAGCTGGTTTTTATCCCAGAAATTAAAACTCCTGAGGAATCCCAACAATATATTCCACTGCTTGAAAACGCAAGTGTTTCTGAACTATCAAAAACCCCACAAAACATAAATCCTGAATTTCAGCCAGCTTCGGTAAACAGTTTATCAACAGTCATTACTCACAGTCAGTGTACCACTGCACACAGCCTTAACATATGCTGCCTGACACCCAGCCTCCCAGGAAAAAGAGCGACTGCTCCAGAGATCTGGTTACTTAAGCCTGAGAGCTAAGAGACATAAAGGAGATGAATCTGTAATTATAGCCCAGTTACTATGCAAATACTTCAGCACACTATCTTGGTAAGAAATCTAGGTCTTCCCTTTCAGAACAGTTTCATTATTAGAAACGATTATTGCCTTTATTCCACCACTGTGATATTTCATGCATCTTATATAGCACAGATAAGGAGCAAACAAGAACAAACAGCTTTTACCTCTGCAATCCTCACTGGCAGCATCAAAATTACAGCCCTGAAAGGACCAGGGATGAGAAATACCCAGGGATTTTAAATCTGTGGTTAGCAGAAAGCCTGAATAATAATAAGTTGCATCTCATATCTTAAGGCTGCAGATATTTTTAACGAGTTCATAAGGTTGTACGCAGCTGAACCCGCACAGGTCAGGCACCCCGTGATTCCTTGTGTCATGCAAGTGGTGAGTCTGTAATGGATCGTTAACATGTTGTCCTGGCTGTGAACATTTTTTCCAAAGTCTGTTTCCTTCCTCTAGTATTCTTGACTGTGTTTGTGTGACAGAATTAAGACAGGAATTGCACTGAGGAGTGCATATTAAAAAGGGTGGTGCTGCATGAAGCCTGCCTGCAGTTCTAGCCCCAGTAAGCACGGCAGTAGGGAGCAGACAGCCCGTCGCCAGGAATGCACTGGTACAGACTTGGCTTTTCCACACAATTATTGCTGACAGGCACCAAGGCTGACACTGGATGTGCTAGGACGAATGCTACGCGGACACAACTGGGGTAAGCATACTGTACTGGATAAGCACATCAGACCTAGCTATGCATAGCACGGTTTTATCTGTAGTGTAGGCAAGCTGCTTTAAAGCAGCTTGGCTGAAACGTAATTCAGAAAGGAGAAAAATCCAAAGGCAAAAGCTTGCCATTGAAAATGTCCTGCACCTTAGCCACAACTTCATTATCTCACATTCACTGGACTACTTCAAACATTCAACACGTTATTCACAGCCACACAGTTTTCACAGAATCAGCAGAGGAAGGAAAGAAAGGCTTAAAAAGAACTTTCTGCTTGAGGAAGTGAAAAAGCAAGCTGTCCTGTGTACTTCGTCTAGTCCCTCACATTTATTAAGGGTAAAATAATTTCTCTCTCCTCACGTAAATGGAGCATATACAGTATCTCTCCCCAGAGCTCCAGAAGCCCCAAGGGCAGGCTAGATTAGGCTTACAGGGCTGATGCAACCTTGTGTGAGGCATTACTTCATGAAGTGAAGCAGGGAGTTAGCAGTACGGTTTTTGAAAAATATTTCATTTACATCTTCTGTCATGCAAACAAAAGCAGTAACTGGGGGGAGATCTGTTTTGATTTTTCTGTGCTGCTGCCTCCTCCTTAGATGTAAGCACCGCGTCAGGCATTTCTCAAATGATGCCTCATCCTGCAAATGAACGTGATGGCTGATCATCAGAGATTGCTATGATATTTGCTAAAAGGATAATAAAGATCTGGACAAAACATGCATAATAGTATCTGATACAGGGAAAGAGATGTTTTTATGGTGTGCTGGATAAATTCACTGCAACTTTTTTTTTTGCATTTCTCTGCTTGCTATCTTTTCTCATTTGAAGGACAGATCTGTATTAGTTTCCAAACAGAGCGCATATTGTTCCACATGTTCTACAGCTCCTGAATCACACTAATTTGTATTACTACATTTTTAATTTAATGATTGATATGTTGGCTTTGCAAACTGACTGTCAGAATAATTCATATAGTATTAAAAAACCCAAGCGTACAGTAGTTTTATTAATGTACCCTTAAAGAATAATGAAACCTTCAGCCTCGCTGTAATGAATTCTAGTGAAACACTTATGAATGATACTATTCATATATGCCTGTCCCTCAGGTGGGGAGGAGGGTGAGGGAAGGGAAGGAAGAAAAAAAGCAAAAATTTCTAGTGATAAAATGGAAACATTTCTGAAATAACCTTCAGATATTAAGTCCTGGAAGGAGAAATGGCAGCTTCGAACATCCACATATTTATTCCCCTGCACCGCAGGATTATGAAGGATTGTTTCTCGTTTTGTTTCATTTAAAACCCCAGGCACAGCTGTTCCAGGCTCTCGAACAGTACCGAGGCAAGATCTATATACCTAAGGTCAAGTCCTGAAGCCCTAAATCAGTTTTTCAATGGATGTTTTCCTTCAGGGGCAAATACTGTTCTCAGCCCATATCCCTGGCTCCAGAGACTCATCAGCACACTATGAACATGATGCATGTGAGTACAGGAAGGGTTGAAGCCCTGCGTACAAGCAAAGTACACACAATGCACGTGTAGGATTTGTTTCCAGATGGCCTAGCTATGTGTGACCAAGAGAGGGAAGGAACGAGATTAACTACCAGCCATTGTGAGGCTCCTTCCTATATTTCTGCCTAAGGATACTGGAGTACGACTTCTGATATTGCACTGCAAAATATCAGAACATTGCAACTGAAACACTTTTCCCCAAATATCTGAAGTTTAATAACTTCCACTAAGTTTAAGACAGAGTTACAAAGCACATACTTAGATTCCTACCTGCTGGAAGCATGTCAGGAAGTATTATGCAGAAAGTGGAATGCGGTTATAGTGTCCAGGCTAGTTGAAGGACAGACTCAATCAATAAAGTTACAAGAATAGCTGGATGAGAATACCCCTTCTGATAATATTTTGCTTCCGGCAACCTGCATAGGACTTCAGAATAAAAATCAAAACTCCACGAGAGACACTTAAAGTGAGAAGCGTTTTGTTTCAAAAACACTCAACCCAAACAGAACAAAACAAAAACCCCCAACCTCCAGGATGTTACACTGACCTAACAGAGAACAGATCTGTAAATCCTGTTTGATGACTGGAGGAAAGGAAGGATTCAGCCAGCAGCTTTGAGAAGGGCCAACTTCTTGCAAGGTGTCTAAGCCCCACCCTGTTCACGACAGCGTAGAACACAGCGTGGTACCTTCAGTACCAAAGCACCATGGCCCCTTCTCTTTCTTTCGTAACATTTTATCTCCCTATCAGGGGTAAGACAAGACAGAGTTTTATTCCCTTTGGAAGATAGTGAAGAATGTAAGAATGAGGAACCGGGCTTTGGTTACCTGTCACATCCCAGTCTCCAGAAACTCACTCCTTCAGGGACCTTTGGATTTCTGAGATGGACGGCGCACTAAGCCCTAGAAGTGAAAAGTGCCTGAAGATCGTCGGGGCTCCTGCCTAGAAAACTCTCCAAGTTCTCAGAAGCTGACAGCGTTGAAAGGGAGCCATAATAAAGCTGATGAGGCTCTGAGGAAACATCCAAGCCAGGAGTAACAAACGAGTTGACTAGCCACGCAGCGAGGACATTTCCCCCACCCGGATTATGCTTTCCAAACACGGTGGGTGCAATGTGCTTTAAATTTTATCATGTTTAGGCTTCTCACATTTTCAATATTCTTCCACTTGGTTGTTGACAAAAAGGCACCTCTGCAAGCCTGAAGGTCTCAGTGCACAAAGGACAATACAATGAAAATAAGACTCTCTTTCTCAGGAACATCTCCTGAGATGACATGAAACTTCCAAGCCTGGTTCCAACCCTTATGTTTTTCTTCTCCAAAAAGAATTGGGACGGTGCACAAGGGTTACCCTGGGTTACACCAGGGTAACCCAGCACAAAGGGTAGCTGACCAAATTCCCAGAAGACAACTGTTGCAGCTTTTTCTGGTGTCTGCAGTGGATATGTAAGGGATGTGCTACTGCCCTAACCAATACAGGCTATGCCATCAGAGAGGAGAATCCGCCCATTCGCAACTTTGCTAGAGTTTACACAGTTATGTTAAAAATAACAGAAAACTATGCAGGTGTTCCAAATTGCTGAAATGTAAGGAAAAGAGCATTCTAAAAGGAAAAGAGAAAAATAGAAGAAAGCATAAATCCCGGAGGTTGTGTGCTGCAGAACACATCCCCTTGGTGGCCAACAGTCTAGTTCAGGCATGTTGATGGGAGGGATGGAAGATTGCAGCACACTTAGATACATCATTTGCATGGCACACATATGGAGGACGGTAGCACCCACTGCCTGGGTGAAAATATTTTTGGTTTCATTCAGCTGCACTGTACCTCTAAAATAGGAACAATCACCGGAAAGAGAATTTCCTGCTATGCTGAAATCTTGTTTACTAGCCAGCCCTAGTCAGTCAGTCCTAGCTTCTGCCTAATATGCTGTATAACGCCACTCAGGTCATTTTACTTTCCTCTTTTATAATAGGCACAAAACATAAGGGGTATGTTACAACTTAATTACATACATGTATAAGGAACAGAATTAAGGAAATAAGTTAAAGTTTGTCCCATGAGAAATTCTAACATTTCAGTAGCTGATTACTTTTCACCATCAGTGTTCTGAAACACAGTATTTAGAGAAGGTGAAACACTAAAATGTCGATATTTTATGTAAAAAAGGCAGTGCATTCTTGCAGCAAAATACTTTGTACTGAGTCAGTTCAACATTAAGCTACTTTCTCCTCTGCAGTACGCTGCCCTGCAGTTCACTGGGCTTCTTAATGTTCATTCATCCCATTCCTCATGGGACAAGCCCCTTGCTTAGATCGTCCCTCTTGAAATAGTCCTTCCAGCCAACATCTGGACCGCCCCCCGGGGCGACACCGTGCTGCACCACAGAGATGGAGGCAGGAAGCACGCCTCCCAGCAGAGTACACTCACTACCTACCCCTCCTCTGAGTCAGCATGCCACAATAAAGAAAACTAAATATTTTATGACAGTTCAGTTAATTGAAATATTGCATGCAATTCAGACACAACAGGCCCGACAGCCCGATCTATTTCTGTTGTTAACCTTTCAAATCACTTACCTGTGAAAACTCCATCTCTCTCTCTCTAAATTAACGATCGTAGAAACTAAAAGCTGTCTGAATCCCTTAATGACAAGTAGAGGATGTTTTCATTCTGCAGCCCCTGAGTACCAGGGTAAAACCAAATTGCAGCCAAATTTGCAATTGCAAATAGTGGTAAATTGTTACTGATTCCAGCACTTGGACCTCAAAGAGGGAAAGTGTTTTCAAAGAAATCACGAGAGAACAGAACAGATACTGGGAGCACATTTTAACACTAACAAATTTCAGAGCAATTGACTGAAGTCCAGCAAATTTTTCCTAAACACTAAGTCATTTCTACAACATTTCAGCTGCAGATGAGTAATAAGATAAACATCTCAGAAAAAGAGGTGTTTAAAGGCAACTTAAAGCTCTACTCATTTTTTTGTTAGCCATGTGCCAGGATGGTTCCTCACATGGTTTTCTCTGCTTTCTTCCATTTGGTAACACTAAACACTACTCAGTTTCTCCCCCAAAATAGGATCCACTACAATCCAAAGGCTCACTCTGCAAAAACCATAGTGCTCTTTTTTTTTTTTTTTAACTGCATGTTATCATAAAATTTTACCCGGAAAAACATATTTCTCTGCTCTTAAGAGTACATGAGCACACAATGCAGAAACAGATCATGCATGCCGTTATAAGGTATGCCAGTCAAGGCTAAAGACCTGAAATGAGAACCATATGCAGCAAAGTGCCAAGTTCCTCGTAGTATTAATGGCACATTAGAACACAGACCATTTTTTTTTTCAGAAATATGCAGAAAAGCCCCAGCAATTACAAAAAAAAGATCACTTGCTGCCTCTTTGGGGTGGGGGAGCAGGGGGTTGGAGGACGATGGGGAACGGGCCAGGTTTTCCTGTAATTGCCCTGACATATACTACATCAATAAGAAACACTTGGGTCACGTGTGACACAGTACTGCCAGATAAGAGATGTGTTTACTGGCTCCTACAAAAATTTTTGTGACATTACTAGTAAAGAATTATTCAAGACTGTAATCCTGATCCGTGAGACAAAGCCCAGCGCAGTCAAAACAAAACAGCAACAAAATCCCCTCTGCAATGAAGCTGACAAGCAAGCCAAAGCCGGTGGCTCAGAAGTCCCAGTACACAGTCCCTCGTATACATGATGGGAAGGGGATGACGGGAGGCCACAGAAAGTGCAAGGAGGTACCAGCTACTGCACTTGTCTGGAAAGCCTCTTATTAAGCGCACCAAATCACGGGCTAGAAGTCCTTTCCACCTCTCGTGTGTTTCTCTTCTGACTGCTATGAAATAGGTTCTATTTTAGTATAGTAAAGCAACAAGCTGTACTGAGTCAATACCATACAGAAACTTTAGAACGGAGCCATGGCATGCTACAGATAACATTTTTCTCAGACCTTGCCAACACATCTGAGGCATTCTGCAGCCTCCACAGAAAATCAGATGTCACATACTTCTCCCAATCTTTCAAAGAGTATCTGCATCATGCCACAAAATAACCAGTGGGAAAGAATTCCAAACCAGTAAAAAAAAATATCCAGTTTATCTTGAAAAAATATTAGCAGATATTGGTAAGAAATAAAGTAATCAGTCCTGCTTTTAACTCTTGCCTGTATTTACTAGTTCAGGAACTGGAAAAAAATCCTGAAAGGGACACTTAGGTGCAACCATTAACAAGTACTAATTTTACAGCAGAACTCAGAATTGTTTTAGAAACTACCTCAGTTGCTCATCAGAATATTTTTGGCAGCAAATCTTCTTAATACACAAAAAAAGAAACCTTCCCAATGCTAGTAGCCCTAGCATTTCCTGATTTAGACCACCTGAACAAATCGGGTTGCTTACTCGCATCTCAGATATAAGGTGGTTACTGGTAGAAGCTTTCCCATTGACATACCTAGCCCGCTCTTTGTAAGGATATTCTTTGAAGGTGAGCAATGAGTTTATTCTTTGTGATCTATGCAATTGCTTCTTTATCACTGTCAAATAGCATTAGTCAATTTGTGGTTTTGTGGCAGGGGCTCTTTTCTATTAAAAAGAATTACATGAACCACTTCCTGCACCTCAGGCTGAATAATTGTAAAATAATCATAGTTTCTCTGAACATAGGGATGATTTGAAATGGTATTTTGGAGGTTCCAAATTTTACTGACAGTCTCTAATGAATGCTATATGTTTCAGTCCTCACCTGAAACATGAACATATTGGCTTCATCTAGGTAGCTTCTAGCAGCCCCATACGTTCGCTTGAACCCTGCTGAAGAGTAGTACATAGTCTCATTTTCTGTTTGTTCATACCAGTTTTACACTGTACATTTATTTAAAAAAAAAAAAAAGGAAGGAGATCTAGGCTATTTTGGTAGAAACACAATACTTCCGAGTTATAAAAGACTGCCCCTGTCCCCCAGCCTTTCAGAAGACACACAGTTTGAACCCATTAGATAATCTAGACCAGTTACTACCTCAGCAGAACTCTGTTCTTTAAAGTGGTTTTCAGTAAACGCCTTTTGGTACTCCAGTAGTGCCAAACAAAAAACTAATTAACGTTTTTAAAAACTAACCAACATGCAAGAGAACAAAATAACATTTCTAGAAATTTTCATTCTAACTCCACTTATCTATTCACTGAAAAAGTGACAAGCAGCATCGCATCACACTATCTGTAATGTGTGTGCTGTATCTTTACACAACAACTCTTCTCTTTAACCAGAAAAAGAACAAAGGAAGAAAAAGATAAATGTAATATTAGTGCTGGATTTATGTGCTGCAGTAGGAATAAGATGAATACACAACTACCGGGCTTGTCAAAGACATATTTGGGTAGCGGCAAACACTCACATTTCAGAAAACGGGCAACAGTCTCTTGTCTGTCAGATGAAGTGCAGATAAAAGTCCAACATTAAAAAAAAAATAAAAATAAAAATCCAAGATTAAAGTAGAAATGTGGAAAAAAAAATATCCAAAAACTCCAAACACTTTCAGGGGAATGCATCGCTTTCTAAAGAGAACAATCAGCTCCAAGCACCAGTGTCTACTTTGCAGCACATTCAGACGGATCTAGTCTAGCAATAACATGCTACAAATACTTCCAGAGCTTCACTAGCCCCATGCTTCTCAGTCTGGTTTTTTTTTGTTTTAGTCTTTTTTTGAACATGCAAGTTTAAGGTTGATTCAGTTCTCCTCTGCAAACCCCTTTATTTTCAAAGGTTGTATAGCTGGATTTACAGTGGCTGGTTATTGCAAGGAGAAGGAGAGAGAGGAGGGTGTAATCCTACAAGCCTAGGAAAATTGCAAGAATAAATCACGATGGAGACTTTTTCTTTTATTACATTTACTTTGAGAAAAACAGTATAAATAAAAGACTGCAAACAAGAATGAAACAGAAACCAGGAAACAGGAATAATCCTTTCTTCTGTTCCTTTCTTGTTCCTGCTAAAGCGTTTTCTGTCTTTACTCTAGAAACACAGCACTCTCAAAATCTATTAATATTCCTCATTTTCCCTAGCTAACTGTCATTATTACGGAAAGTGAGAAATGGCTGTCAAGCTCAAAAGCAAAACCAAGCACATTCCAAATCCCCTACAGCCGCGCTTGTTCCATATGAGGACATTGCTGCTATTATAGCAGTGAGCAGAGTAAATAATTTTAAAAAAAAAGAATTAAAAATGTTAATAATTAACAATCCCAAAGCACCCTGTTTTTTTTCCACACAGTTTGTTCTCCAAACGGAAGCAGGCATCATTTGTGCTTATCAATGCCCAGTTCACGGGAGACTAGGAAATTGAGATCACATAGCATGTATTCTATTAGAGGGAGAACACATTCAAACTAGACAAAAATCTATACCCAAATGGAAAGATCAGCATGGATTCATCAAAATGGAAGGTTGCACTCTGAGAGACATCAATGTGCTTCCATCCTAAGCACTCAGAGGACAAAGCCCAATCTGCCAGTGTTCAAGAACTTCGCCCTTCTTTTGCTCCAGACAGCAACTAAGAGAGAAGAAATATGAACATCTTCTCACGAGAAGCAGACTTAAATACAGTCTGGAATTGGTTCATTAGCTCGTATTCCAACCGTAGGGTCAGACTTTAATGATGAGGCCAATGCAAGCCAGTAACTTCCAGTCATAATCACAAATTCAGTGCCGCGCCGACATGGCTAGAAATAAAACAGGCTATTTCACTACTCCAAGCTTTCTGGGAAATGTACTTTTAATCTGTCCAGCTGAAAGTCATTTAGGGCTAATAATTCTTATCGTAGCTCAGATTTAGGTCTGGTAAGATATTAAAATGCTCTGACCACACAACCAAGGCTGGACCTCTAGCAATACCTTCCTGACAGTTTTTCAAAATGGACTGGCACCCAAAATGCAGAACACTTCTGAAAATCTGGTCCTAACTTCTCTGCCTGCCACACTGAAGTTACACCTTCCACCCAAAGACCTTGGAAGACACCCCTTTACACTGCACCTTCCCCTGCGTTCTTACTGAAGGCAGGACCTCCACTGCCTTTGCCGGAAACTGGCTTTTCTAAACATCGTGATTTTGACCAGACTGTGAAGTCATCCTGCTATAATTGTTTTAATGACAATTAAAAAAAACTTATTTCTGATCATTTAAAAGTACATTAAAATTCAGCCCTAAGGCAATGAACAACTGGCAAAAGAGTAGCAGTCCCAATGAAATTTAGGATTTCCTTGTCTTTCCCTTTTTTTTTTTTTTTTGCCAAGTAACCTCAGGGAAGCAGGGTTTGTGAGGAGAGGTAATGTGCTTCATTAAACCAAACGATGGAGCTAGGAGAAGCAGACAAGCTTTCAGAAACACAGTTCCTTCAAGTCAAACATCACAATAAAATAAAATAAAATAATTTTCAAAATACTGCAGAACTGTACTTATCTCCAGCGATAGCATATGTGGTTTCGAGCTTTGCCAGTGCTTATTAAAGCCTTAACGTTTTGGTTTGGGAATGGACGCAAGCTCTGCACAGCATGAGAGCACAGCACTTCTCCATTTGAGTTTACGTACTAGAGAGCACAGACTCACAATCCTTGGTCTGTGCAGCAAATGCCCATTATTTACAGTGCGAGCCAAATATTTTCCCCTCCAGTATTTCATAATATTTTCTTGGAAGTAATTTAATTCCTGCCAGGATGTTTTAATTTAACTTTTTCTTAACGCATAAAGAAATCCTACGTGGAAACATCTCCTCCAGACTCGCGCCTCAGCCTTTCCTTATTGTCACCATCTTTCCAGTCACTTCAGCAAAACTCTTGTGAAAATCCTACATTGCACCTTACCTCTCCACTTGTTACTATTCTGGACCTCCTTTTGGTCTGTTAAGCCACCAGACTCTGAATGGAGCCCCTTGCCATGATGGTGAGTAAGAGCAAGGGGAGGAAGGCTCTGCTCACCTCCCCCACGGGAGCCCTCACCTGAGCTTCACTCCTCGGCAGGGAAGCGGCTGCTCAGTCCCAGCACCCGCAGGCTGAGCCCCACCAGGGGCTCGGACCCAGCAAAAAGGGCAGGCTGGCCACTGGAGCAGGGAAGAGGCTCGACGTCGAGCCGAGCCTCAGAGGCGGAGGGAAGCCCCCCTTCTGCCAGGAAGCCATGAGGGGCTCCCGGAGAGCCCTGTGCCTGCGGCGCTCAGCAGGACAGGGGAAGTTGCTGGGCTACAAAGAAAGCCTGGAGGACATGCTGTCTTGATAGATACGGACTACGTTTGCTTTTTAGCCTTTCATTTACCTTCTCCATTCTCACCAAATCTGTGTTTTCTCCTTCTAAAGAGTTGCTTTATCATTCTGTGTTATAATGAAACACAGCAAAGAAATTACAAGTCTTTGGTCTCTTTTTTGGCATATTCACTTTGAAAAAGGGGAAGAGAAGTTCAAGTGATCATTTGAAGGACGTGAGGTCTAATCACACTCCCCCTCTTCCCCCCGGATTTCACCACACTTTGAGGGTATTTTGGAAGGCAGAAAGTGTCTCACTGTGCTTTGTGATTTTGGGTGCAGCATTTCAACAGCTATTACCAGTTTGCTTAAAGAGAGAACAAAGATGCAACTAAATTCTGATTTTCTCAACTCCCTGAGGCTCTGTTATGAAGTACTTAGTAAGTGACAGTGATCTCATTTGTTGCATTCTTATTTCTAAGTTAGTACTGATAATCCCACATGGTGTTAAACGGGGCCCTGACATACCAAAGGCTCTGTCTTTTAGGCAAAGTATAAAAACTAGACCCTTCTGCTCTCACAAATTATAAGTTCCTACACAACCCAGTTGCTAAGGTTGATGTCTTAGCCAAATTCCCACCTGAGTCACTGTCATCCTTTCTCCTTATTTCTCCCCGAGTCTTCCTTCTTCTACCCAAGGGAAGATTAGGCACAAAAAACTCATCTCACAAGTGCACCCTGTCCCAAAGCTGTGCGTGACAGCACTGGGCTCAGAGGGCCCCATGGTATTCACCCCATGCTGAATCCAGGAAAATAAAAGGTGTGATCTATGCAAACCATTAAATCCTTATTTGGAAGCTTTATGGGACTAAAAATACCATATACATGGTACAACGAAGTACAAATGCACAACACTCCACTGAATATAAGCTGTATATAGTAACCTGGAAAAGAAGTCCCCGTGTAACAGTGGTGACTTCAGATATGGAAGGTAACAGCAACATGACAACATACACCAACATACTCATTTAGTTCACATCAGGCTTAGTGCAAACCTCTGATAAGTGTACAACGGTTGATGAAAGGTCTTTGCTCGCACCCTGCTAACACAGTCACTTTAATCCAGCATAAACCTGTGGTCGCCAAAAGCAGCGCCAAACTGCTCAGCCTCGCTGGCTGTCCCGTGCCAGCAAGAGCACTCTTGCTTAATGGGGGACCCTGAATTAGACAATTGAACTAGCTGAAAGTGACTCTTCTCTTTCTTTTGTCGGGTCAGTTTTTAGCCAGTTCAGTTGACTGAAGCCAGCTCACCCCCCAGAGATACAGATGTTAGTGCCAGGCCAAGGGGTGAGGGGACAGGGACGCCACCAGCCCCTGGGGAAGCAGCTCTGGCTTCTGCCAATGACTGCAGGTTCAGAGACCTGAAACACAGTTGTCATTTGCTGAATTCACACGGCAGTCACTTTGTACGTGACTTGCGCTTTTCTGCAAGATCTTCAGGACTTTTTTTAGTCTTCTCTCACTATTGGCTCAGGAACTAGTCAAAGGAAACCACCATCTGATCACTCACTAGCACATCTGTAATAGCAGCACATCTGACTGATAAAGGTTTGCCAAGGAGAGCTCAGTCTTAATTTGGGGAACTGAGGAGCAGCCTCTTTACCACAGAATTCTTTTATTCCTCTTTGAGCGTATGAGCCAGTATTTTTGTACAACTGAACTGTATCCTAACTTTATTACCCTACATCTCAAAGTCATTAAATTCTTCTCATATAACACTCTAACCTTCCTCTTTACTGACTATGCCACCTAAACTTGTGTAAATGGCAAATTTCATTAGCAGACGCTTGATTTCTTCATAAAGTTCCTCAGTGAAAATGTTAAATTTGATCAGGCCCAAGTCCAAGCAAGTTGAATTCCAGATGCGACTTCCCTCCTTGCTCTGGATCTGAAACCTGAGACTAACCCAAAGTAACATACTAAACCAAAGGAAATCTATTCAAATAACCTATGCGATGCACTGTACACCTAGGGCACCAAAACTTAAGGCAGGAAATAGCAAACACATGGGTTTGCTCCTTGTATGCATTTGCAGTTGCTGCTGTGGGGAGGTTTCCCCCCGATAAATAAGAATAGGCTCCAATAAGCCTTTTCTTATATTTAGAACATTCATCTAGAGACTGACTTTAGAGATTTGTCTATCAATTGTTCACACTTGGTGCTGCCCTGAACTGATCACCCCTTTAATTAACCATGTTAAACTAGCTCCCTGAAGCTTATGATGCCTCCATCACTTGCCTGTGGGTTTCCTCTACACTACAAGCCTGAGTGCTTCCATTAAGTTTACAGTGAGAAGAAACCAATAGAGGAAATGATGAAGGATATCCCTGGGCTCCATTTGAAAGAACTGCTAAAGAAAGGCTTCACAGCAAAAGAGAATTTAATAAAATAGCTCTTTTTTTTTTTCTTTAATGCCTAGGGAAAAGGAAACAGAAAGAATATCTTTATTTTTGCTCTATTTAAACTGTCTTTTGTAATAGCAAAACAAAAATTACCACACAATGCCATACCATCACAGAGGACATAGTGTATCCACCGGTTGTAATACTCTAGTCCCCCAGCCTGACGTATCCATGGTTTCATCTTTGAAAATGTGACTATTAACATCGTGCATATGGGAAGAAGTTGGAAACAAAGAAAGATTTATTGGATTATAGACAGATGGACTATATCCTTACAGAATCTTCTGAAAAGTCTCACCTGTGTATTAAGAACACAGTGGCCACCTTGGAGATCTACAAAATTTTGTCAGGTCAGTATTTGCGGCATCATCATTATCTCCTTTAATGACTATTGTAAATGATGAAGTGTCAAACAATTAACACATTTCTCCTAGTCTTGCACTTAGGATAACACATATTTCCCAAGAGTGGGAAAGAATTTATTTGGCTTACTTTCAATTTGCGCAATAAGGGTACAAATCTAGCCTCAAGAGCAGCAAGTCTGGTATATCATTACCACTTTCTGCAGGTACACATTTAAAAGTTAGGAAGACGTCTGCCCGAGCTCCCTAAATTAATAATGATGAAGCAAATATGCATTTTGTAAAACGCATTAAGTATTTTAGCACCTTGAAAAAGCAATGGCAGTTATTTGAAAATACGCTTCCTCCCTTGCCTTCCTCTGAACAGGCAAAAATCACAAACCTTAATAGCTGAAGGTGAATTTATATATTTTTCAGTGGTTAATGCTATATGTACCCATCATCTTTTTTGGCCGAACATTACTTTTTTTACCAGCTACGATACAGAATAAGCAATATGTGGGTGATTCAGAGCTGGAACAGAGAGATACAAGCAAGGACCTCCGCAAATTCAGCAGAACCAGTTTACTGGAGCCATGTTCCCATTCTGCATGGACGACAACTCTGGGTAAATCAGAAGGTAATTCAGCTCCCTCTAATAAAGTCTGCTTTTGTGCAACAAACACAACTTGAAGCAAATTGCAACATCCCTGTTTCTCTCACTGAAAAGAGAGAGTTTGGCCTGCCAGCAAACACAAACTCGAATGCAATGTGCCAGATCTGAACAGCTGTATGTATCCCACTTCTCCTGAGGCTCCATCACATGCCACATGCCAGTCACCATAATTAGTGAGAGTTAGAAGGAAAACTCACAGTACAGTTAGGAAATGTACAGCATTATACATAAATAAAAGATTACTGTTCCCCAGTGCTCTTGTCTCTTCTAATTCCTGTTTTTTTCTCCCCACAGACCAATAGCAGTGTTGAATTCTGATGAAGCAAAGTGTGGTTCAACCTCAGGCATTTTGTGAGGCAGAGAGCAATTAATTGGTGTTAAAGTAACACAGAACAACACATACTTTTCTGGCAGGGAAATGGCCACCTAAAGAGTTAAGTTTGGCATTACCAACAAACTTAAACCACAGATTTAAGAGTTTATTTATCTTTCCCCCATGTGAGGTAACAAAGCATCTAACTAATTCATCTAAGCATTTAAATAAAGTTTTAACTCTAACCTGCCCATATCATCTACGGAAGTGGAAGGACAAATAATGTGTTAAATGCATGCTTAAATGTTTGCTGAATAGAGCTTGGATGAATTACGGATTGGGTGACAAGTCTTGACAGGAGAAAATACAATAGAATTTTCATCTGTGGCTCTCCAGACTACAGAATGAAACCGGAGCGGTTCCCACTGTACCCACTGTAAGAACTAATGAACTCTAACACAGTTGCTAATTTGTCTTTTGTTTCCTGGAAATACAGACAGACCCAGAAGAGGGAAGTGATAAAGGGGAGATACGGATCCGAAATTCTACCCTTCCTCCCGTCCCAGAGCCACCACTCACAGAAGGATTCTTTTGTTTTACCTCTGAAAAATCACTATTAACTTTGTGCTTCCTTATGCAGAGGGCAGGGGCGGGCACACCGAGCAAAGAATGAAGGATGCTCAACATTTTTCCAGTTTTATTTTCAAAAGATGCACGGTTGACAGAAAATATAAGACACAGCAAGATGGACCGCGTGCCTAGATCTTTCAAGTTTACAACTGTCAAAATTGTTAAACTAAGCTATTTTTAGCAAAATTACAATTTGGAACTGGCATGTTGATTCCACACAGTTGGAGCCTGCTTCAGCGCCAGTGAACGTACTTTGATTTATTGCTCTTTTATTCAGGTCAGGAACCATAACCTCAGGAGCAGTCAATTCATCGGTCTTAGTGCTCTAGACAAGAGGTGAATGTGGCCTTCAGAATTAAAACTGTTTATGCTGTGAAGGAGAGGACAATCTTCAAAGTGCTGAAACAAGTTTTCTCTAATTAGCTATAACCAAATTTGACTGCAACCTACTGAAACAGACAACAGGGTAGGCAAATAGAATTGTTCAACGTCTTTAAGGGAAATGAAATCTGGAAACCGGGAATAAGCTTGAGTGCAAAAAGAAAAAACCCTACCAAAACTCGAAGAGAAAAATTAAAGAAAAAACATTAAAAGCTGAGAGGTGGCTAATTTTAAGCATAAAGCATTCCTTAGATAAATGGGGACTGGCAGAATTTTAAGATGGTGCCAGTGGAAACATTCTAAATATCGTGCAATTGAAATAGAAAACAGTACGCTTCTGACAACAGTTAATTTCTCTCATCCATACAACCTCAGCTCAAGTGTTACTTGTACATTCTCTATGCTTTGATCAATAATGTACCACTACCTGAAGTACAAGCAGCAGTATCTGTACTCAAAGAAAAGGAAAAAAACCCAAACCCACCCAGCAGAGTAGAGGGAGGTACTAAGGAGTCCACTGCAGAACAGAAATGGTTCTCTAAATGCCCTTTCTCAAAATTACAGTAGGGAAGTAGGCAGTTACAGGAGGAAAATTAGGAACATAAGCATCCATTGCTCCCAACAAAACCAACTGAGTTCGTTCAAGTCTTCCTGACGACATGTGTAATAACAGGAAGCATTTGTTGCAGTATGCTGAGCAAAAGAAATGTCTTGATTAGTGCTGCTAGGAGACGATGAAAAGAAACTTGGTCTTTGTGGCAACCTGACAATTCACTAACAATTCCTCTCAGACTGATGGTGGCTAAGTTTGAAAAGCCTGATGCAATGACAGGTGTCAAGGAGAAGCATATAAAAAAAGGCAATCTTAAAACAAAATTCAGGAAAATATAATAAACCTTTAAGCCTGGCACCATTCCTTTAAAGTGAAAACAATTAAGCACCATTTTAAGCAAAGTAGCCAAGGGGAATGACAGAAATCAAACGTCTTTATTTCCAGATTAAGTAACATTAAGAGAAGAAAAAACACAAAACACAAAGAATAAAAAGGATTGGTTCTGCATTGCTAAACCATAAGGGACAAAACACAGTGTTGGCATAACATTTTTCATTAACTACAGCAAAAGCAAAATGTACATATCAGTGTTACACATCCTTTTCTTGCCTAAGGCTCTGATTAAGTTCCCCAAACTTCCTTTGCTCTACAGCTTTTAATGCACCACCACATATTTTTCTGCTATCAATGAACATGTCAGAGAAATATCTCTGCAGCACACTAAATCTAGGTTAAGAATTATGGAGACAAAGAACTTTTTTTTTTTTTTTTTTTTTACTTGGGATGTTAAAATGGCCAGGGTAAGGGATCTTTTCTAGTCGGCTACATCTATATCTGTGAAATAACAATCTTGGTTTTGTTGCAGCATCAGCCACAATTGATTATTTGATTGATAATGGTCACTGGAGAATTTCTCTTGCATAAGAAACTATCCTGATATGAATCTGATACACATGGCCTCGCCTCCTCCCATACAAGTTCCTTTCAATTTCTGGTGTATACCATACATGCTTAAGGGAATACAGCAGAGGAAAATGGGGTCTATGGGATTTTACAGAAACACATAAGAAAGAATAGTTCCTTAATTCTTCATCTCACTGCATCTCCAAACTGTAAAACGTCTCCTTGACAGAATTCCCTTTCCGTTACAAAAGGCCATAACATTTACAATCCACGATAACTGCTGTATCAGTCTTTCCAAAGGCAGGAAAAGACTACTCCTGACACAGATATCCAGAGTGTTAAGGGCTGAATAGTAACCAGTACACCTACCTGGGTAACAACGTACGTACATTCAGGTGCTTATAACTTCTCCTCGAGTAGTTCTAAAAAGCACTTTTCCCTGCACTTTTTCAGGATCCAGGCAGGAGAAGGGGAATATGTAATAGCGTGCATCATAGTGCACAAAGAAATAATATAGTGCATATGGATAATACAGGTGCAACAAGAGAAGAAAAATTGTTAACAAACTTCCCTTTGCAAGTATGATTTCCATTGTGCAACACAACCAGAATTGTATCTACTTCAGCACTCTCCAACCTCATGAATTTTTGGGAAGTGGGACAGTATTTCAATACCAATAAAACAAGACCAGCTGTTAAACTGATCGAGGAAACATCTTTGGCCACTAGCAAGGGAAATTTTCCCTGCAGCATGAAGGAATTTTTATCAGTTTCAGCATGATGTTATGTGCATTTGACTCGCTCACATATTCTCTCCACAAAGACACATGCACCCTAACAGAGGGACAAACCGCATCTAAAGCTTTCTGATCCTCCTCCATAGGATATTACAGAACAGCTGCAAAATTTGGATTTCAGATATACAGATGGCCACGTTAGAGGAAAGAGAGCATGAGGATTTCTTCTCTCCTCCGCTTTGTATTCCAGGAGATGGCCTGTGGTACTCCGACAGCCACAGTTCTACCAGCATCTAGGTGGGCATTCGGTGAAGGATTCGTACCTAAAGGTGAAACTGACGGGAAAATGGGGGTGATTTGTGTTTCTCACCAAACCAACACTTCTGTACTAACTGTACTGATTGTACCTTTTAACTGACATTTCTGCAAACACCTCAGTAAGCGAATAATATATAAGGCAGGTGAGAAAATTTAGTATTACTTTATGCTTTTGTGGCAAAATTTGTTCTGAAGGTATTGGAATTACATTAGTACGGAGATCAGTATAAGAATACTGAGCCATACACTTCATCTTATATTTCAAACCTTGACTGACTTTTTCAGGCACCATTAAAATCTCATTTATGCACTGAATTTAGCATGAAGCAAATGTACAATTTGCGTACACTGTCAGGTTACTGCCACTAAGATGTCTTAGGATAGAGGCCCACAGACACACGGTTTTGTCACACCTGCCAGAAAAAAAAAAAAAAAAAAAAAGAAAAAAAAGTTGTTCCAGGGAGGCGCCTACACTGTGCCCCTCCCCACAGAATCAAAGGATAAAGTATAATGGTGTTTGTAATGACCAAAAAGGAATACAGATATTTCATCGTTATTCAGGAGTGTCACAGTGAATTTTATATCATTAAATATATCATCCTCAAAAGAATAGCCTGAGGTTTTGGCAGCCCAATTAGTATTTGAGTGTATGCTTAAGCAACTCATGTCTAGTCCAAGTAACGCACGGTCCAATATAACTGTTTCGACATCCAGGCCAGAACTCCAGAACTAAATATTTGCATTGCGTTACTGATGTCAGGTCCCCACCAGGTCTCCTGGAGGCTGCAAAGTATTATGTTGTTTTCTTTTTCTCCCTTAATTCCTTTTCTATACATTTCTGCATTGCCTGGTAACAGAATGGAGGGAACTAATATAACAGGGAAAGTCAGCATTTCAGAAAAATTCAGAAGTTACAAATATTAATAATAGGGTTTTTCAGGAGGTCAACATCAGGAGGCTTTCAGCAAACTTTTGAATACTAAGTAGGTTCAGTCTGGCTTAGAAGAGTAAGTCAAAACAAAATACCAAAACTTTTGTTGTGCCATATATCACAATTACTGTTAACACACTGCATTTGATTTAATTCCAGTTTCACATTTCCACTGACAGTCTCCATAAAATCAGCGAAAATTTAGTTACTGGATTTCTCATGCCAATCTCCCAAGTGCAGAGAAACTTTTAGACTATGTCTAGAAAAAGATCATTTAATATTGCCAGTAAGACATCTCATGCAGAAGCTAGTAAATAAAGCAGTTTCTCCTGTCTAATTCTAATGCACTATATAATGTGTGAAATCTTTCCTTGGCAGGGAAGCTGGAGGAAACAGGGGGTTGTTTGCTGTCTTCCTTGCCCTGTCTCCTTCCTTCAGCAGTTTCTCAATTCTATACGGGTCCAGAAATACCAAAAATGACTCAACTCTCTTACCTGACAAAAACGTCAGCTCTTTATCTATCTTTATCTGCTAGAACAAGAAATTAAAAGCCAGTTATTCTTTCTTTAAACATCACTTAAAGGATTATCTAGCTTGAACCATTATACTTTGCAAAAATATTCTCAGTCATCTTCTGTCGGTAGAAACAGATCATTATTAGTCTTGCTAAAAATTTAGTGACAACATGTTAGCAGTTGGAAACGGCTGACAAGGAACCCAGTACGCAGTCTATCACAAGACATTACGTGACATCAGCATGGTGTGAGGGTGGAAACAGCAAATATAATCTTCAGCAGATATCCTCGTTTGTAATGTCTGGAAACTGGATGGAATTGTCATCACTTGTGTTCCAGAAACATGAATTCACTGTGGAACAGGCACGGAGGAAGACTACTGGGAGGGTGAGAAGAACAGGGAGTTTATCTGAGCCTGGTTCTGTTTAGCTTTCAAAATGAAAGCTTCAAACTGTTATGATTGTTATCCATAAATATACCCAGAGAACACACATTCAAACTGAAAAGTTACATTGATAGGGGAATAAGTGTACATAAAGTGGCCATGACTAAGTCGCAGCTGAAAAGTCACATGAAGGATTACTGCCTGTGGTGTAATGGGATTCTGAAACTCTTGCCTCCCATTAACTATTGGACAAAATATTTGACGAGGGAACTCGATCAATTTATGTCATGACTTGTACAATCCAGAAGTAATGATTGATATGACTTTGTGATGGCATCTTCTGGCTGGCCCAAGACATGTCTGTTTGTGCAGGTCTACCGTGATGCCAGACCAACCATTTCATGTTCTCAGTTTCAGAACAATTTTTCATTACAAAGCATATATACTTTTTTTCTTAACTGAGTTAACTTAAGGCATTATAGGGACAAACGGGTTTAATATTACAGGGAACAATGTATGGTGTATTCCACCTCAGGTTGAAAATCCAAAACTGCTGGAAGAAAAATATCCTTTTCAAACTCAAGCCTTGCGAAATTTCCAAAGTTTTTCTCCCTTTATTTCCAGAAGTCTCCTTTCCATCTTGATTCACTTTTAACTAGCTCTAACATCACAGTCACAGACAGTCCGTGTGTCTACACCACACTGGCAGACATTACATTCTCAATATTTTATTACAGCTATTAAAAGCCATCACAGGATTGGTTTGTTTCTAAGTTTCCATCATTTCCTATTTTAATTATGAATTGTTTAGCTGAACAAAGCCATATTAAATGAAAAGCACAGTGTAGAAGTGGAGGAAGAATTTTACAATCGTAGTTGACAGCTTAGATATTTATGCTGTAAATGCATCATAAATAATTTCTGATGTCTTCGTACATTTCTGTACATGGTCTGTAGCAAGCTCATAGACTGACAGGCCTTTATTAACCAGTGATATCTGAACCTTAAAGAAAGCAGTGCCACAGCCCTCTCCCAAAAGTGCAATAGTAGTTATAATCTCCACAGACCTGCTCTTCACAAGCAGACACAGTGAATATAGGAAACAGTTTCAAAGTGAGAAGTATCAGATTAATTTTTCTCACTAAGGGTCTCAAACACATGAGAAGAATCAAATATCCATAGATCCTCAACACAGCCAAAAGCATACATAATTTCAGCTTTCCTAGGGCTCTCTCCTGTTTCTAATCCATCCAGTTTCCATTTACCCATCTTTTCCACCCAGCTACTGATCATTCCCTCCTTGCTGTCTTCTTGTACTACTTCTTTCTTTGTTATCAACTTTTGCTAATGGGTCCTCTTTCACTTTTCTTGTGCTGACCCCTAGCCCTTAGCTTTTCTCCAGGTCCTCACCTCTTGTTCTAACACCTTGCTTTCCCTCTCCTCCAACCTACGCCTGCATCTATTCCTCTTTCCATTTGTTGCCAGGCTCCTTTTCCATCCAGCCCTCGTCCTGTGCCTCCTGATCTCAGCCTTTTTGTCGCGCTAATTACTCTCCCAGCTACGGTATCCTTACACAACTTCTTCCTCCTCTAGCACTCAGGATATACAAGGTTTTCATTTCCTTCTGATGAACAGCAACTTCTAACAACCTGAAGGACTAAATACATGAAACTCCTTCTCAACTGCTTCACATCTGCAATGGAACATACTTAATTCCTCTGCAGAGATGGCATACACTGAGATATATTTCCCCATATGATAAAGGGACAACACTTTCTTTCTCATTAAAAAGTTACTGTCAAAGATAACATCTTCTGCTTAGAAAAGTTTTTCTGGGTTTTTTTTTTCCCCTCTTTTCCAGCACAAGAAAGAAAATAAGAAGAAAATAAAGGAATAATAAGAATTTTCTAAGAACATTTTCTAAGAACATTACAAACTTCAGCATTTCTACAATAATAGAGTCATTTACTAACATAGAACAGAGCACAAGGCTTAAGAGTGACAGACATCTATGGAAGAAAAAAAAAAATCCATCAAGAGTTATTAAATACAAACATACTACCTGCCAACCAAAAAGTTAAAAAAAAAAAATTAAAAATCACAGCTACACAAACTGCAAAGTACTTGCTCACCAAGTTCTTCTGTAGGTATCTGTTACATTTGACAGCTGCTGGATACTGAAGAACGCAGACCTTTGGTCTGCCCCTGTACGGCTGTTCTTACACAGCTCCTACTTCATCCGCCTTGCACCTTCCCCTCCCACATACCCCACAAGCCAGCCCGCTGTCTCCAAAATATTCCCATACGCTCCTAGCGCAGGGACCTGCAAAGCGGGTACATCAGACGACTTAGATTCCTTAAGGTCTGCCTCAAATTTCTTTTAATGTCTCTTGACAGACAGCCTAGCCTAAAGAGGTACCTGCACAGCTCCACCACAACACAGTAACAACAAACATTGAACACAAAAGGTAAAGAACAGCTGTTATTTAAAGTCTCAAAACATTCAATACTTTCCAGGCCAAGTTTTTACTCACTTGCTCAGAAATGATAATTTAAGTCTGCTGCTGAATCCTCACTGCCCCCCTCTGTACATAATATGCCTAACTTTAGTGCTTAGCAACGCGCACTCGGGTAGCCTTAGATTGGGCTGGGAGCTGGAGCACGGGCTCTCTAGGCACAGGAGTGACGATGGCTTCACGCAGTGTGAGATTTCTCAGCTGTGTCCCCTCTGCACAGAGGCCGAGAGAACTCAAGTATCTCCACCTCCCACCCGAGGGATACCGCGGGAGACTATCACCGCAGTCAGCAACACAGTCCTCCTCAGCAAAACCGTTGCTGAGGATGCAGATTCTGTACGGCAACTTTGCGAACCTTCCAACCACACCTCTGCAGCGCCATGTTACACACGCTTTGAAAGGTGAAGTGCCCAAAAGAGGTGAACCTTCAGTACCTAATTTTATTCTGGCCCCTGAGCAGTTAAGTAATTATAAAATATTCAGCTTCTGCTCCTATCTTGCAGAAGTCATGCAAGATGAAACAACCAGAATTTACACACACTTAAGGTTTTCAAAGTGCTTTACAAATACTACCCAATCGCCACATCGCAAGTGAAATTGTATAGGAACCCAAAATAAGGAGATCAGTAAACAGGGGAAATATGTCCTGCTTTGAAGCTTTTCTTTAAAAGCTACAAGCGGTGGAAGGGGTTGGCAAGTAAAGGAATGGTGGAGGAGACACAAAGAAATTCCGAGATAATAAAGGTGATCTGGTCCAATGCAGCAGAGGACCTAACTGGTGTAACCGTAACAGAAAAAAATAAGAAAAAGTTAAAACAAGGATCCTGGGCAAATGATCATGTCAAATGAGGGCAGCCTCATAGAGAATGTGAATCAGAGATAATCATAACGTGACAGAATAGCAATCGTTAAGTGTTTTGCAAGTACTGGAAGATACAAAAAACGGTAGTAGAGTAGCCTTATGTAATAATACTGTGAAGAAATAGGAAAAGAACAGGAAAGATGGTGCAGAACCTTTTGTGATCAAAATCACTTTAGAGAAACATCGTAGGAGAATACTAAGGTCCTTCAAAGACCTCCACAATCAGACTTGGATACACCTAAAGATCTTAATGTTATTGTAAAAGTAAATTTCATCAAAAGTGTTTCCATAAACTTCACAGAAAGAGAAAGGAAAAGGGTAGTAAGGAAATGTCACCTGGAGGCGATTACTTGGGTTTCAGGGACTCTGCACAAATAAGAACTACGAATCTTCCACTTCAGCCATCCTCCCTGGACAACTTCATCATGGAATATCTTTATGACATATTCTCTTTGACAGCCATATTATTAAAATAATGCTATAGGAGACTTACAATAACATCTCATTATTTGGAAACATAGAGGAAAAAAATTTGGATCTAATGTCCAACCACAGACAGATCACAAGCCTGTAATATAATATAGCTGCAAAAGGTTAAATCAGGAGAGGTATTTAAACAGTACCAGTGAGGCCTCGTCTGGAACAATGTATACAACTCCACCCAAGGAAAATAAATTCAATCTGCATCAGTAGTATTTTAAGGGTATTAAAACTTATTTTAAAGAAGAGGCTTTTGGTTTCTATAACCTCACAAAATGAAAGTTGAGACGCATTTTATCTATTTTCCACTCCTTCTCATCATAGAGCTAAGCAGCGAGTGAAAAGAATCATTTCACCCAAAGGCTGATGCCGGCACAAGAAGAAATGATATAAATTGGCCATAAACACACTTAGGTTAGAAACTACAGCACAATTATCTAGAAACAAGGGGGAAAAAGGGAACAGAAACAGCAGATGCAAAAAAAAACCCACAACTGGTTAGGATAATCAATATACAGAAATGATTACATAAATCTGGCTGCACCAGACTGGATTTGATGATTGACAAGGTTTCTCCTTGCCTATACGCCTGTTTCCCCGAGTCTATCAGTCCCACTTTCTCTAACTCGGGTTAGACATGCTTCCATGGATTAGACCGAGCAAGAAGCGCCTACAGTGTCAGAGGAACCACGTGCCTACCCTGCAACACGGTCTTACTTATTCGCACTGTTAGAAGGATCCGTTGTGAATTACTGAGTCGTGTGAATCAGGGAGTGAAAAGCCAGGCTTGCCAGATGTGCTTTTTTTCACATATTTTGACAATTATAGTTCAGCTTAATCATTTATGATAATACTTCATAATGTTCTAGCAAATGCTCTGGAGTATACTTCGTAAAAAATAATGAAGCCTTAAGTAACATGGCAACTCACTCAGCTTTTAAATCTTTGCAGAGAAGCAGGAGGAAACAGCCAGTATTTTGTGCAGATTGTGGAGAATTATTGTAGTAAAATTAGGAACACTTCCATTATTGCTTCCCCGTCCGTTTCTTACGCATTAACTACTGTGAGATTACCATGGTCATACAGCAACAAGACACCCACAAATAAGATCAAATAAGACCATATCTTCACAGCTTTAACAGAAGCCATGCTATTACATAGTACCACGGGGTTATACAAAAGAAACCACAGGAAAGAAAAGGACTAATAATTTCTGTCTACATTCAATTCAGTACTCTAGTTCTCATTGAAACCCAGCTGTCAAGTCCCACATAACTTAACCTTCTACTCCCTTGCTTATCATGGCTTAGCTCAGCAATTCAGCTGCCTGCAAACTATCACAAAAATGCTGCTTTCACTTTACCAAAAAAAAAAAAAAAAAAATCATTCTGATAGAAATTTTCCATCTGACTCTTTTATCATAACTTCTGGACAGGGTTGGATAAGCACCAGAAAATGAATCATGTGATCTGGCAGAGCTCATTTACAGAATACACAAAGTTGATAGAAGCAGTTAAACATCTTGTGTCAGTAACACTGACACTATCTCAGCTTTGAAAAATGTCAACAATTGAACAGTGCCTGTACTTAATTTCAAGGAAATTAAGGAAGCCTGTGACATTCACAGAAATTTGCTATTTCCAAACTTCCTTGTTTTGCTGATTGGCAGCAGTTGCCATTATAACATAAGGTGGAAAATAGGAACAACTTGCACAGATCTATCATATGTTTCACATTCTGTAAGTGTTTAGGTGGGAAGGAGTTATTGTTCCAAAGCTCAAAAAGAGGTAGCAGAGTATTCACTGCAGATGCAAGTCTGAGGCACTCTCCATTTCATAAAATCAGAATCCTTCCAAATGTTGTGCCAATGGAGACAGTAAACTGACAAGAAATGTAGATCAATGTTCTTTAAACATTTCAGCTTTTCTGATAAGCAAACATTTCAGTCTGTGTAATATTGTCAAACTACAGCTGCAGAGAATTTTGAAGAGGCTCCTATATACACTTTAAATATTCCTATTCCTTTCTACCAGAAAATGTTCTCAAGAGAGCATAACGCCAACACAATCCTGTTCGCACTGCAGTCAGTTCCCTGCATTGACTGTGGCAGAGGGAATGGGCAAAACCTCAGCGAAAGCTTGGAATTCGATGTCATTGCCTGACTGAGGTGCTTCACAAGTTGCACCAGTGCAAACAGTAAGATAATTTGCCCCTAGACTTGTGTGTGAAAAACACAACTGACATTGCAGAGAGAGGGGATTTGGCAAAGCGGGCAGAAGGCTACAGGCATTACACTGCCATTAAATTAGCATTTAATCTTTCCTTCACAAGATGCAGCATTTTCCTGAGAAATGCGATCTTCGCAAGATACCAGGCTCTAGGATCAGTCAAATAATCAAAAAGCTGATTTCCAGGCAGAGAAGAATCTTCCCATGAAATAAGACTTTTTGAATGACACAGAGAAATTACAGGAAGGTATTGAGAACTTTTTGGTTGATGGGAAGAAAAATTATAAAGAGCTCACATAAAGAGGCAAAACAAATCTTCAATATTAAGAAGATTTTTATATACATGTGAAGAGATCTATATACAATTTAGATGCCATCATTAAAATTGAGCCCAAAAGGTCCAAAGATATCAACAGAGTAATGCACCTCAGTCCTGATGGCCTCAGGAACCTTTGTCCTGTGTAATGATAGAGGGATAGTTCTGCGCATGCAAAGACTAAAACATACAAATTTGAAAGGCAGGAAGCATCTTTGCAAGTGAGTTGTATTTTGTAGTGCTCTTAGTGTTCTTTCCACATGAACCAGTAAAGTTCTCAAATTGCTCTCCTTCCATTCCTCACAGTTTGGAAAACAAGAAAATATTCTGTAAAAATGCCGGATGATTCAGCATCCACTTTAATTAATTTTTTGTACATTTCCCCTTTCTTTTTCCTTTCGTTATCAAATCCTAGAATAAAGAATAAAAATTCTGTCTTAGGCCAGTACAAAAACATTCTAGCTGACCCTTCTGGATGAAACAGCAATGACTATTCGCTTTCAAACATACACTGTTTAATAACTCTGTTTTGATGATAAAAATTAACCTGTATGCTTGTGAGACACCAAGTAGGGGTAGAAACTCCCTATACACTTAGGAGATAAAACACAAGAAAACAAGTAACAAGAACATTATTAAACTTGCCACAAGCCAGCAAACAGTAACATGGTTTGCTAATCACTTTGCAATGCCTATCAATATTTTGGCTATGGCTTTGCCAAATGAAAAATTAACCCAGATAGTTCATTGTTACTCTTTACAATAGCCAAGATTCATCATATAAAGTAAAGGCAGGAATAACAGTAGCAACTAGAAAACAGAATTTTCATGTCATATTTCAAAGAGATTGAGCTCTGCAGGTTTCACAAAGACTTCAAGGGAATTTGAGTTACAGTATTCGAGCTCATTACAAGAGCTCAAAATCGAAGATGATCAGAAATGCCAAGAAAAAACAAAAGATACGTCTAGCATTTTCCCCAAAATCAACTTGTGTCTATGATTTTACATCAACATATAAAATGATAGTAACAACAGAGTCAAACAACTTTGCATCAAGTTGGTTCTAAAAAGTGACATTAAAATATTGTGTGTTTCTATGCTTTTATGAAAGGTACTAGAGCCTCCATATTGATACAAAAGCTCAGCCTTTCGACCTTATGGAACAACAAATTTAACAACACTGCTTTAAAGGAACCTGATGTCTATAAATGTCAATGATTTTTTAATGTCATTATTTTGAAGACCGTTTGTCTGACCATCTTGTCCCTTTTAATACACTGCATGGCTGTTTTGCACTTCCCCTCTTCTTTTGCTTTTCTCTCTGACTGTTGGATTTAAAGGCAACCCCAGCTTCCCTCTCATCCTGCAGCTGCTCGAGGTTACGGGAGCACCAAGGACAGGTGGTTGCTCTTGCAAATTTCCAGTCTCAATTTTATAATTGAGAAAATAGATACCTATAGAAAAGCCGTGAAGAAGATACTAACTGAATACATTAACACACTAACACTTCGTGTACGTGCTTGTTACGTACAATAATTATATACATTACATACGTACAATAATTACATTACATTACATACAATAAATAACATTATTCACCACTGAACAATAACATTTCAGAGATACGTGCCATGAACATACATATCACTAAAGCAATACCAAAGGCTCATTAACGAAAAGGACCGTTTTGTAAGTTGACTGCTATGGTCTATTAACCCCCTGTCGTGTAACAGAGTTCCCAGTATAACTTTATACTCTAGTACGGCCACAGGTTGCCATGGAAAGCAGTGGAGGAAGGCAGCATGTATACCAAGGTGTGAAATGATACAGGCTTATCCAATAGTTCAACATGAGAATAAAGGCCTCTGAGGTCTTATCTTGTATTGATTCAGCTCTTCATACAGCAGTTAAAGCAAAAAATCTCTCTTCCTTTCTGGACAAAAATAAAATAAATAGAAATCAAGCAATCTTACAGCATAGAGATTTTTTGTTCAAGACAGTATTTACTTCTGTACAGGATTAAGCAGGCACCTATTCTCAGGGAGCACATAGGATAACCTGGATTAAGTTTGTTGCTTCTCCTAGGGAGAAATAACTTGTTTGCCAAATACTTTTGAAGTAACTGAGCCATCCAGACAGTCTACTTGAATTTGGAAAGCAGAGAAAAGTGGTAGTAAAGAAAAAAGCTTAGAAAACAAACATACCATCAAGAAAAATAATGTGCTGGATGGCTATATGGCAAATACTTATCAGTATATATCTGAGTACTTCTGCAAAAACCCTCTAGGGGCCCATAGATGGGTAAAAAGAAAAACAACATAGGACAGAACAGTAAGAGATACTGCAGGAAGCATGTAGAATAAGAACAACTGCTTTCTTGAAACTTAGCTACTAAATTGGCAATAGGAAAGATTTCAAGGAATATGAAGTCCATGCATTTTGTTGCTCTAATTCAGACATTATTGGGGCCAGGCTATCCATGATAGATCCTCACAGTCATCTTAAGGATGTTCTTTAATAAATGTAACTCCATAGTAACACCTAGCTAGGAACAGAAGGCTTTTACACAGGCTGGCGAAGGTGGAGACAAAGACATACCCTACAACTCTGACATTAGGGTGACAAGACAGAGAGTGCAAAGTTTTTCACAAGGTCAATCCAGAATGGACAAGCTATAAACAAACCCATTTGCAGTTATGCGCAAGCAAACCCACTAACACGATAACACAGAAGAAAGAAATCAAACCCGCCAAAAAACATTGAAGTTGCTGGAAGCAGTGAAGGACCTATGTGCTCTGTGGGTGGCATCCAGAACTTGCCAAGAAGAGGCCCAATATATCGTTTGCTCAGTACATGTCCTGTATGCTCTGAAGATCTGTTTCATGAAAACAAGATCCAAATGTTCAGAAAGCTGACTGTCTGGTATAAAAGACAGATGCCAAAGTCTGTCTGCACAAGAAGATTACTATCTTATGAGAACATTCTAGTGAAGCACAGGAAGAGATCTTTGAGATACAGATAGGATGAAGTGGCCACAGAAGACATGTCATATTCTCTAGGAAGGCTGCTAATGTTCACAGTCAGATGCCTACAAATTTCTAGCAACATGTTCATTTCAGTGAATCACAAAAGGAAGAAATATATAAATACTGAAAAACATTATCTTGCATTTCTTCTTTGATGCAAAGATGAAAACAACAACTATTAAACCTACACATTTGTTCTTCTCTTAACTATAACGGTCAGAAGGATGACAACTGTCTCGAATACTGACAGCATTTAGGTAATGGGAAGCACCCAACAGTAGCAGTAACTGACCCCCGCCCTCCCTGACAGACGGACAAATCTCTGTTACCAGAGATGCTTTGTTCTTCCTACAGAAAGGCAAACTAGACACAGCAGCAGACAACATGGTAATGGCACGAGCAGTGCTCCAACTTTCCTACTGCTGAGCATCCTTGAGAAACTATTAATTAGTTAGAAAGTTTAAATAGGCACCTTCCACTGGTTTCTTTACGAAACCATGTTATTCATCTCAATTAAGTGGAACCCCACAGAATGGCTGTGGGGAGTTCAGAAAAACATCTACTTTTTCAGAAGACTCTCTCTTATTTCACTGCTTTCTCTTCTTTTGTTAATTGCCTAATTCCACCTTTTCCTGCCTGCATACCCCTTGGGAGGTAAAGACCACTTAGCTATTTATTCACACAAGCAAAGGGGCTTTGAAAAAAAAAAATGTGTTCTCATTTTCAGACATCTGACAAATGAGACCAATTCATTAGTAATTAAAAAGTATAGCTTTTTAATAGCTCATCTTATTGGCATACTGGAAAGCAGAGGGGAGAAAACAGAATAGCTTTAGAGAATGAGGTTGTCAAACGTGCATATGTTTGCTCACACGAGAAAGGTGAAATTCTCACATGGTTCATCCTTCCCATTTCTCCATCCTACCAGCTTCCTCTGTAATGACTGATTAAACCTCCCAAAGCACTCTCATGGGACTATCAGTTCATGTCTGATGACAGTCAGAAGAATAATTCAGTCTGCATCTGCTGCCGTTTCTGTAAAGTCAGAGTCCCTGGGGGTTTATCATCTAAACGTTACCCTTGTGGCTATAAAGAGAGAGATAGGTGTAGGTTACATTGTTGGTACCAGGTTTTGGATAGGAAACTAGCACTTACCTGTTTTAATACAGGACTTGCATTCTAACTTTTAATGTAAAAAACTATCTCAAAACCACACCTATACAAGAGAAAAAGCCCTATTCTACCCTATTGACTTTCAGTGTAATCTTCTGTCACTACCCATGAAATAACAGCAATACTTTGAAAGCCCCGGCTTCTGGAGTTGGGTTGTTTTAGGTTTTTGGTTAGTTGGTTTGGGTTTTTTGGGTTTTTTTGAAGTAATCCCTTCTTTCACAGGAAGTTAGAAAAGTTTTAACTCTACAAGTAACATAATTACAAACTTGAAACAGATGTCTGTAAAAAAAAACCCCACATGGATCTTACTATTTGAAGTTGGTAATTCTGCATTTCATTTGATTTGGATTCAAAATAGTTGACTTCATCTTCAATCCCTTCCTCTCATATTCAGTATTTGCCTATCTCAGAATACACTGCAATGTTGTTTAATTCGGGTTTCCCATGATGGATTTATATTCCCACTAATATTATGCTTTCGAATTTCTTTTTTAATGTAGTGGTTTTGTATTTACTGACTGAAGCAAGAATTAAAGTATGCCAGTTCTTCCAAGGAAGAAAGGGACAACCAGAAAAGTTTCAGTCTTAACTGGAAATAGATGTGCTCTATTAAGCC
Organism: Ibidorhyncha struthersii; assembly: GCA_013398815.1. Classification (NCBI taxonomy): domain Eukaryota; kingdom Metazoa; phylum Chordata; class Aves; order Charadriiformes; family Charadriidae; genus Ibidorhyncha; species Ibidorhyncha struthersii. The sequence continues at coordinate 290,382 of VZSZ01008613.1, read as the reverse complement.
ACAGTCAAAAAGAATTTCTTTGGGGTAGCACAGTTTAAAACCTATCCAAAAAAAGTATTTTAATATAAAACAATTTCCAACCTTCTGAGTATACCACTCGGAAGTCCTTGTTGATTAACAACATTCTTAGTTACCTATCTAAATATTGCCAGTAACTGATTCCCGGTTTATTATTGTCTTCCAAAGATTCAGGCTTCTGTTTTCGTAGTTACATTTCTTTTTCTTCCTGAAATTCTTTCAGCTGTTTTAATATCATAAATACTATATCCAATTATTTAAATAAATAAATCACGCATAGAGAATGGTAAGCTGCGTATTTTCACCCGCCCTTTCAGATAAAATGCTCAGAACTGGACATGTGCCCAGACGACTGAGAGGCATTCGGCCAGCACAGCCACGTCCCTGGCCTTTTACCTCTTACTCACATGATTTGCGCTGCTCCCTTCAAGCTACCCTGGGACGTTGGTGACCGCAACAGCTTTGGGTTCTCTTACCCAGAGACCTCTTCAAACGCTTAGCCAATAACACAGCTGATTAAGAGCAATGGGCTTTTCATAATCTTCATCTCCACAACTTCATACCCCTGCATAACCGACCAGAACACGAGAAGCTGTTTCATCAGCTTCAAAAGCATGAGTCATTTTAAGGTTCATTAAAAACATATATTCTGCTGTGCTTTAAGTGTAAAACCTTGGACTCTAAAATGTATCAACAAGATGAAAACCAGCAAAAACTATACATTCAAGTTGGTCGAGTTTTCCAGGTATGGAATTGACTGTACTGGTATGTAAATGCCTAACACAATGCAGTTCATAATTTTTTATGAGGACTATCAGCAAATAAGATACATCTAAAAATCTTTAAGAAATGCTGAAGCTGGCACAGTAAATAATAATATGAGGTACATGGAGTCAGTTCGAATGTGTACCCCGTGTTTCAGTTGGAAGATTCATCCATCATCAAAACCTTTCCTCCCTCTACCCTATAAAAAGTTTCTAAGTACTGCTTGGGCCTGTCACAGTTATGACATTTTATAGTTTATAAACACTTAGCCTGCTTAGAAGGGCTAATTAACCTCATTTTGTTAAAGCTGTATGCAAACTTGGCTGTACTCAGATTTGGGAAACACCTTGATGACTATTCAACTACAGGTCACCTTGTTAAAGATACCTAACAGTCTTGAAAATGTAGATATGCCACTCAATGGAATAAAATACATTTACGCTTGAATACTTATTGTGATATAAGTTTTTAAAAGTGGTTAAATATACCCACATTATTACAGTGCCTCAGTTCAACTGCAAGCAAGGTAGGTTCCATCAATAGCTTACAAAGAACCTATTGAACATGAATGAGTAATTTAAAAAGCATGAAAAAGCATTTATATTTAATTACAAGCACCAACTGGAAACACATTTATGTCATAATATTGACTCTGGATGGGATTATTATTGATAATGTTGCCAGTAGTACACAAATAGAACACCCTTCGATTATGGTGTTAAGTTTATTATTAACCATGCAAATCTAAACTGAACAAAAGCCTGCTTTTTAAATTATTAATTAGTAAATGACAACGTAAGTGGCTTTGTATTGAGTATACACCTCTGGAATCAATGAAGCTGTTTTACATGAAAGAAACTCTTGTATTATCTTAAAAACCTTAATAGTGTCAGGAGACTTGCATCAACATTAATCCCAGGAAGACAACATATTAAAAAATAAAGCTCTCATTGGGTACAAGACTCATTAATATTTTGCAAGAAATATTATTTGCTGAGACGAGCATCCAAGATCATGAGGTTTTGGTCTTTGTTGAATTCTTCTCAGCTATAATTAACTCAGTAGTGAACTTGGGCACTTCTAGGGCAGAGCTCTGTGAACTACGTGCTTTGACCTCGAGTGCAAGTGCTGGCTGGGCAAAGAGGATATTATCACAGTAAGTTTGAAGACTTCAGTTATTGGGGCTTGATCCTGAAATTGGCTTAATTTCTTAAGGAGATGGACAGAACACAGTCAGTTGGTGCTGCTTATTTGTGTATGACATGCTTAGATACCAAACACTGAAGACTATCGCAACCCAACACTAGTCAAATCTGCAGTAAACTTCTGTTTTACTAGGCCTGGGAGACTTGAACATTTAAGAGGAATGAAACATTGAACAGCAATCACGTTCCACCCCAAAAATTGGCTTCAAACATTGTCTAAGCACAGAATAATTAAAAAGAGCTGCACACTGTGTTAGAAACAGCAGTCGTTTTGCTTCTCTGAGTCAGACAATGATCTGTTTATCAAGACAAGTTGAGAGGAACTTGTATTGTAAAAATCACTTCCTCCAGTATGGTCTGGAACATCTTAAAAGCAAATCATGTTCTGACTTGGCATCTAAACCCTTTCCTAAAAAACACATCAAACTGGACGAAGTATCACTCTGTTGCCATATGTTCCCTCCTTTTCTTATTGTGCCCAGAAAAGCAAAAAAAAAACCCCAAAATATTAGTAACATAGGACCTGTCCTACACAGGTGCAAAATAGAGACATGGTTATGAAATAACCGTCAGGCCCACATCAGCTGTGGCAACCCTTATGAAAATAAAATGCATGTGAAAGACGCTGCAACACAAGTGGCGGAGCCTTGCAGTAGAGTCAGGGGCCAAAATCAGAATCCAAATGCAGTTTCACAGAAGCACAATCTACCCCAAAATCACTTAAAATGCCTTAAACTATAAACAAAACCTAGTTCTCAATAACAGAGAGGTTTTACTCTTCCTATTATGAATTCCACAAAGGAAATTAAAAGCTTCCAAATGCTTTTTCCAGATTCCAAAGGAATATTTAGTTGTTGATAGGAGGAAGCAGTTTTGCATTGCAATAATAGCTGACATAAAATAATTCAAGTCAGAAATGGCAACAGGATCTTCCTGGGGAAAAGTCTGTACCTTTGGAGTATACTTCCCTTCAGCACAACAAAAGCCCAGATGTGGGACCTTCAAATACAGTGTATTATCTCAGGGCAAATGGCAAATTTATTCATAGACACTCTGTTTTTTTGTTAACTGAATACAAAATTTCTTCTTCACTTTGACCTCAAATTTCTTGTGTTTACTGAATATTCTTCTGGCTGTTGTTTTGAATCTTTTTATTGCTCTGAGTAATTGCATGCTGACATTTTTCATAATCACTAATTGCACTAGATGACTCTTGTGATTAGAAACAAAGCATTCTGGAGGGATTAAATGAATGGAACCTTCCTCAGAGTCAACAACTATGCTGAAGTCCTTCCTACATACAGATACATTTTTTTGTGCACAAAACTTATCTAATACTTTCATCATTATTGTTGATGCAGGGGCTTTGATAAATACAAAAATGTTGCAACTTTTTTGGTTTTCCTGAAATTTAGCATTATGTCAGCTTTTTTATTGTCTCTAATGTACAACTGTTTGAACTAGCACATAAAATAATTTGTGTTGGTTCCAACCCTACAGCTGGATGATGGAAACGTATAAAACAAATTAAAATGAAAACAGTATACAGAAAAAAATTAAAATGGAAAACAAAACCAAATTTTTTTGTTGGTGGTGGTTTTGAAATGATCCATAATTCAATTAGTATAGATCCCAAGTTTGTTGATGTGCTAAAGAGAGCTCTCCAGGCCACAAAAATATTTATATAATGATTGGAACAGCAAGTAAAATCCACAAACAAAATTAATTTAAATTATAACTGAAAGTTTATTAGCCTTTAAAGTATAAATTGGAAATGTCATAAGAATCCCTTAAAGACACATTTCTAGTCCAAATAAAAACTACAACCTAAACTAGCCTGAGCTTTCCATCATTAAAACGCCCCAATTACAACTTACTATTATCAAGTATTTTTGCTGTGCATACTGCAGAGTAAATGTCCTGCTATTTTAATGCTGAATCCTGATGCCCCTAGTTCAGTTCCTAGTCTCAGCTGGACATTCATGGCCACAGGCAACTGTTGAAGCTGGGTTTTCAGTTTTCCCGGATTTCTAATATAGGGATCCAAGATTAACCACAGGTGTTGTTGCCTTTCAATGCAGCAGCCACTCCACAGCAACATACCACTCGGGAGGGAAATGCAGAGTACCGTCTTCAAATAAAGTGTGCAGGCATGGAAATGGGACTGGCGCGTTCAGTCCCACAACTTCACAATGTAAGTGAAGAAACAATTAGAAATACTAAGTATTTTATCGTGTATTCAATGTTCTTTCTGATCTAAGTGAATACAAACTGATGGAGATTCCAGCCATTTCTTAAACTGACCTAGAGTAATTAATGACAACAAAGAATAAAGGTCTTTGTTTTTTGTCTCCTCCTTAACATAGGCTACTATAGCACCACTGCAGCCTCCAGGGCAAGCACCAATTCATAAGAAAATGGGTCACCTACTGAGTTACTAAGACCTTTTCCAGCTACAATAGGATTGAATTTAGAGTTTTTCACAAAGATATGGGCTTTACAAAGGTCGTTTTAAGGTGGGGAGGGGACTTCTGCTATAGTCCATTAGTCCTATGCTGGAGGAAGAACATGTATAGCAAGTACTGAGAGTATCTTGAAATAACACTGCAAAGAACAAGGTATTATCTTACTGTCATTACTTCTGCAGTTTGCTATTGGTTGCTTAACATGCGCTTGGTTTCACAGAACACAAAGGAGTAATTTCATACCGAGCTCTCCTAGTGGACTCAGAAGATCTCTAAGTTATTTCTGCTACTCTAATGAAAAAAAAAAAAAAACAAAACCCTAATAAAAAAAATGCTGTCTGATCCTTAGACATTTGCATAAACCAGGTTAAACCAGAAACTACAGAGATTAAATCTATGACATCAAGCCTAACACTGGAGTGAGGCTTTGACCGTGCTGATGTCTGCATAAATTTAAACAGGAGGATTAGGGCTTAGGTTAGGTAATACGCACCTTAGTCTTGGTTGCATTTATTTTTTTTGTAGACAATGCCCCGTACTGAGAAATAAATACTACTTTGCTTTGCACAAGTTTCTCTGTTTTATATCGATCACAAATTGTGAACAGAAGTCTGCTGAAGAGACGAAAAATTAACTGCTGCAATGGAGCAAAGAAAGAGTGAACCAACCTAACTTTGTGATAAAGCATGAGATCCCACCTTGAAGGAAGAAGAAACTCATCACAAACTGTGCATGCAAAGAGACTAAGCAATGGGTCAAAGGAACAGCTTAACCCAAATGAGCATATCTGAGTGGAACAGAAAAGCAGCACTGAGACCAAATTCCACATACGCTACACAGCATAACTGCTTTCAAAGCCAATGTCCTGGGGAGAAGTAATCTCCATTAACTCCAACAACACAAATGCCTTAGCATCAAAAGCTGAATGTAGTCACTGGCTTTTGATCAACACAAGCTAATGAGAGCTAAAGAAAAGTTAATTTTGACACATGCTGTTCAAAGTTTTACCAAATTACAAACAATGTTAATTCTTTCTTTAGAAAGATATGCGACCTCTATTGTTCTTTCAGGAGAGTTTTCTAGTTTCTGTATGTACATGGCAAATTATGTCCTCTTACACTCTTCTATCAAATGTAGAAGTTAAGGGTCCTGCAAACAAATTGTAAGAAATCACATTCTTATTTATCAAAAGCTTAACAATTCTAAGCTCCCAGTATCATTAACTTGTTCAAATTCAACAGTAACCGGGAAGTAAAATTTACAGCGCTGCAAAATAGGAGAACCACTACAGAATGGCACAGTTGATATTGAGGGCCCAAGGTCCACAACACACGTGTTGCTGAAAGCAGAGCTATTTAAGACTAGGAGCGGTCTGGCTCCAGGGACAATACTCCCAGTCAACAAGTAGATCCTTTCCTGGAATGCCTCTACTCATCCAAAAATAATCTAGTTGGCATGCTCCAAGACTGCTTCATGATGTATATATGAAAGCATGATTACCTGGAGGCAATCAGGGCATTTACTTCAAATATACACTCCTGATCCAAATCATAATGCTAACACAAACTCACTCATTGTACCATGCAGAACTATAAACATGCACAGAATTCACCAGCTGTAGCATCAATGATCTGCAATTAAAAAACGAGAACTGCAAAATCATTTTCTCCTGTGTATTTATGTGCAAGTTTCACTGTACACACAACCTACCCTAATCACAAAACAAAAATCTAGATATTTCATCATAGTATATTTTATATTTACTGACACATGAACAAAATACAACCATGAAATTTAATATTATACCATTCTAACAACATGCTCCTCCTCAGTAGTCTGATCTGGATTTGGAAGAAGCTTAAGCTCCTATTAACAACAAAAATAAGTTATCAGTTTCAAGGTATGTTCAGCAGCTAGCAGCTTCCATTTGGATAGTGAAATACCTGCTGCAAATAAATAAATGTACAATTTCCAGAGAGTTCCCAATGTAATGAGCTCTTCTAGAAATCCGTCTCTGATCGCAGTTACAATGTTCTTTTGACACGTTTAGCCTCAGCCATCCAACCTAACTATGACTTCTGTAGACATCTACGAATTACACAAGTTATCTAGAGGAATAATGAAAATAAAAATCAAGTAAGAGACTTCCAGGGAGTTAGGCTGAGACGGAGTGGAATTTATAACTAAATGATTAGAAATGATTAAACGATGGAGCTTAGCTTTAAATGGTGTGAAATTACTTCAGTACCAGCAGAACTTCATTACTTTTTCTGTTTGCATATAATGGATTTTTTTGGAGTATAATTTCTCTCTTGAAAAGCTCCAAGATATTAAAATATGTTTGATTAACTAGTCAAGAAGCAAAGTAAACAACAGCCATTTTTATACACTAGTATCCAAATAACTCAGGAGAATAACGGTGAGCACAATGAAAACTAAACCGAGCCAGAAATGCCTTGTAAATATTACAGTAGATGCTTCTGCCAAAATATTGTCAACTAGTACAGATTACACAGTGCCATAATTACAGTAGATGACATAAAATTATTATAAATTAACAGTTTGTAGTACAAAGTCATACATTATATATTTTTACTAGGTAGCTACACAAGCATATGAAATGAAGAACTGTGAAATAGTGTAAAAGTGATTAAAATGATCTAAACTTTGTAGACAACACACAAATTACAGGCTCATTTTTCACAAGGTTTAAACTCAATGCATCTGTTATTAAGCAAGACTGTTAGAATCAGGGAGAAAAGTGTTGAGGCCTGATATTCCATTTCTGTATCAGGATAACAACTCCTTTTTAAAATAAAGCTATGTACATAAAGTTGAAACCCAGGCAAAAGGACTGTGAATCAAAAGTTTAAAGAGCACTAGGAATGAAGGATGACTTCATAATGACAAGACCCTCTAATATGCTGCAAAGAGGTTCTAAGCTTTGTCTCTCGTGTCACCTAGCACTGGCAAGGGTTACAAAGATCAATACACTTTTGATATGCCAGGAATTGGTATCCTTCAACTGCGTGAGTAGTCTTGCATTTTCTTTTTATTCTTTCTAACAGAAAATAAAGTGCAATGTGGATCAAAATAAGCAGAAATTAATAGCCCCTTAATAAAACATGAAAAATGTTTAGCTGAAGCTTAGAGTAGATTGCACGGACTCTTTAGACATCAGAGAGGATTGCTTCATTGTCGCCTGGATACCTGTGTCTCTGAATCACAATGCCATTTTAATCATATGATCCCATCGCAAGTACAACCTCAACAAGTTTTCATAAAAGTAACTATTTATTGTTTCAGTTATATATGACAAGCCCCACTGTTCCTCAGTTATGAGGACCTGACATCTCATTTGGACTATGGATCTTCTTTATTTTGTAAGTGCATTATGTTGTAAGTGCTATACTAGATTTGCTGTCAATGCAATGAATTGCATCTCATCTGTGCGAGTATGAATACTTATTTTTAGGCTGTCTGAAATATGTTATTAATACATTTAGCCAATATCTTTCATTAACTTTACAGGCAGATTTGATCATTGCTGTTAAATTCCTTGTAAACAACAGTTCTCGTTCTGTATTTTATTCAAAGATACATGCCAATATCCTACTGCAGAGACTCGTATGGTGACCATAAGCAACAGCCCTATTTTCCATTTAAATACTGGGGAAAGTAAGACTAATTTACTGTAGGTTAACATATATAGGTAATGTATGTATGTATATACGTGACGAGTATATTTGCATACATCTGTAACTCACAGAGATTAAACTGACCTCACCTTTAGCAACCATTTTTAATCTCAGCTTTCCTTAATTTGTTGCCACTTCTGCAAACCAGGCAGGACCAGAACAATGCTTTAGAGAGGCATTAAGAACTCTGTTTCAAGCACTGAATCTGTGTCCAGCAGAGGTACATTTAGGAATGAATTGGGTTGTAGTTCTCCTTTTCCTTAGCTGACAGTGTCTTGTAAGAAAGGTTTTACATCAAGAAGGACACTGCTTCCCTTTAGAGTATCTCTGCATTCTGGCAATGCTCAGTAACATTTTGGATTGAGATGAGAAACAAAAACCCCACTTGTTTATCTTACAGTTTAAGAAGATCTTAGTCTATTCTCTACTTGCTAATATTCACCATTTCTGAAGTCAACCTCACTTCTAAAAGATAACTTTGCTTTGACTGAATTCAGTTACAGTGAATATAATTCAGTCTCTGATTAGTCTATTAGAGATATTATTAATATAACTTTGATTTATTACATATAAATACATCTGTTATATATCAGCCAGTGACTTCATCTAACAGAAGTGATCTTGCAAAGAAAATGTGCCTTCCCCGAGGAGCATTCTTGCACAGTCGCATTAGTTGTTAAATTTAGGAAACAAATATGTCTGTGAGTTGACAGTTCCTTCCTGCTTCAATCTGGTTTATTAAGGAATAAAACTGGTCTTGTATGTCATAGTATATATGCATGGCAAGAACTTGCCCTGCACAGCGCTTGCAATATACCACATCTGTAAAAGCATATTCCTATAAAAACCAGTGGGAGATATCCCACAAGAACCATAGGAATATGATCAAAGATTGAAAAAAAAACATCAGCATGAAGAGTTTAACGCAAATTATGCAGAAATTTTTGAAGTGCTGCAATCACCTCTTGCAGCTTTTGTCACCCATGCCCAAGACAACTTCATTTCTACTCAGCCAAACATTATCTATTCTTGCAGAGAACAGGTGAATGAACAATAATAGTAGATGATTTATACTAAGTCAGACAATCAGTCAGATATCAGTCAAAGAGAGTTAAGAGGCCAGCTATAGCCTGGCTCATGTCATATGACAATTCCAGTTTACAGAACATTTTGCCATAATCCTACTCCACTAATCAACAACAGTAGTCAATTAATCTAAAGAAACACGATGGATAGAATACTGATTTCACACCCGTAAGAAAAATTGCTAGCTTATTTTCATGGAACATTACATATCATTCTTTTTGTTTGTGTGTTTTGGGTTTGGAAAAAATAGTGGCATGAAACACTTTAGAGAACCAAAGATCAGATTCAACAGCTCCTACTACACAAAAATATTCATGCAAACAAGTCTGTGAAGATCTGTGTCCACCTACAAACATAACTTACTGAACACAAGTACAGAAAAATCATCGGAAAACCATTTTCCATTTCAACTCAAACTCGTTTTTTTAAGCTGCTTTCATTTCTCTAGATCATCCTTCCCAGTCAAATAGTAACTTAAAAATTATACGCTTAAAAAAACCTAATATCTAAAACTCTTAAGTTGTACATCTCTATTTTACAAAGTAGTTCTACAAAAGTTCTTAGACAGAGTACATACAAAAGTCCTCACCTATCTGTGTTTTAAATCCTTCCAAAAGGAACTCATGCTGAAATGCCAAGATAAGAATTCCTTCTAATTAAGGACGTATGTAAGCTGGCCTCTATTCTGACTATTTAAAAACCACTTGAAGTTCAGTGTTGTTATTCCATTCCAGTGTTTGCACATGTCTAATACTGGGGAGACCAGATCGGGGATTTTCCTTGGGATGAAAATTTCTACCAACAGGCTTTAGTGAGCAAATCCAGTCTCCAGGTCCTGTGATTTACTCTGCCTACAGAGCTTAGTACTCTTGGAACTGGCATCATAACCACTTGTCAGTTAATTTCCCTGAACTGAGTAGGATAATTTACACCTGTGAAATGTCATGAAGAAAGAAGAAGGGAAAAACATCCAACACTAAAAACAAAGGATGGTTTCTGTGTGATAGTTCTGATACTGGCAGGTGAAGTACAGCTAGCAATCTTATGCACTGATTGTCAAAAACAAAAACATAAGAAGCTGAAATTGAGGGGATACTAAGAAGTTCTTTGGTCTGCAAAAAAACTTAGCTGCCATTTTCTTTTTATGACATCTTCTTAGTGTCTGATTTATTTTCCAATGACAGTGTAATGTGCACTGACACCTTTTCATTTCCACATCATCAAAAGCTCTCTAAAGGCTTACGCTGATATCTCACTGCTATAATCACAGTGGTATCAAATTAGCATCCTAATGAATTCTCCATGGACTTATGCCCTTATGTATTTTCACCATTCTAATCTCATATGATAATAGCACCATAACTGGGTCCCTACAGATTCCTACCAAAATCATTATGAAACAGTTAACATCATAGATACACTACATTAAACCAAACAGAGAGTAAGCAGCATTGTAAAATAACAGATTCTGAGAAGTAATTACTAGATACAGTTATGATATCTGGTTTAGGTTTTTTTTTCCATAACATTCCCAAAGAAGTCAGTCTCTGTGAAAAAAGCTACCTGGCAGCCCCAAAAAATTTCTTAGTACGGAAAACATTCAACTAGAAAATTTTCAAGCCATGCAGCACAAAAACACGTTAGCTGTTAACTAAACCAATGCTTAACGGTTAAGTAAACGAACAACTGGAACTTAGAGCAAAACCTTGTGAACCAATAGACACTAGTACACATTTACACATGAACCACCACCATGTAATGGGTTTCAGGATGAAACTATTCGACGTAGAGGACCCCAATAAGTACCATGAGCAGCACAGAGTTGTAAGCACACATATTATGGCAGACACGAATAACAAAAAGGAAACAATAAAACATTAATTTCTCTATCTATATAGCTCTTGTCTAATAAGAGGCACCAAAAGGTTTGGCATCTGTATCAAAGGTGCTGAGCACCAGTACCTAATCACTTCCTCAAAGAGTAGCTGCAAACAGAAGTCTAAAAAGTCTCACCCTTCAGGAGCATGCCTAACTCAACAGTGTTGTTATTTCAAACCTAAACAAACTTATCCGTTTTTCTAAATTACACAAAATGGCGGGGGCAACAACTAGTATTTATTAAATGGGGAAAGGACACTTTTAGTATTAGAACCGTCCATCTCTTCTGCTGTTCATGACGACTACGTTACTGATGTCAGTAATGTGCTAGGACATAAGCTGCTGTACTGAAAAAGATGCATGAAAAACTGCGATGGCAAGAGACTGACAAGTCTCTAAATTCCATTTTACTGTAAAACGTTTTTTTAGTGCTGGTAACTACACACATACCTGGGTGAACTGTATTCTAAATTATTTTTCTTTTAATGTAAAAGGATGCTCAATGATGCAGCTAAGTCAAGTCTGCCCAAAATACCACACTAACTGAACGTCAGGTGCAGGAATGGAACTGCAGAGCTCACGGCTTCCAACACCAGTGCACAACAGATTTTACTGCCAAATACAAATTACTGGAGATAAGATTGATTCTGTCTCTGGGGGAAAAAATACGCTTTTTGTAATCCTCAGTTGTGATTCCCATTTGAAATAACTGCATTTTTGTCTCCCAGTAGAGGTATGTCACACAGAGCACTGAAGAGAAGATGTACATCTTTCCTGTAGTATAGCAAAACTATGGAGAGAAATCCCAGGGCAATATCTGAAGTAATTTTCATGGGGAAGTAGGAAGACCAATAAGATGCAGTCCCATAAATTCTTATGAAAATCCTACATCTCCATCTCACTTCTATCTGAATTGGCAGTGGATTAATTGCTTAGGGCTATCATCTTCTGACAAACTGAAGGAAAAAAAAAAAGACAAAACTTTCACAGTACTTATATTAGGAACAGAACAGAGTATAATAATTAAAAATAAATGGCAAACTTGGTCATGACAGAGTGTTACTCAAGGAAAGGTTGAGTCACTAAAAAAAATTAGCTTATTAAATTTCTCAAGTACCACATGAGTTACAGTAGTAATGGATAGCATTAATGACAGCTTGCCATAATATAGAACATTCTGACAGTCTTTTTGCCATAAAGACTCTCATATAAAAGGACTTTGCAAATACTTTTCAAATACATATCTGTGTTGGAGCTTAGCTAGCAAGTTAAGAACAGATAGAGATAAAAGTGGTATACAGCTTACATCTGGTGAATACGGTCCTACACCGGCTACTACTGGGAGAATGAAAGACTGAAGTAAATTCAGCCAGTTGAGAGTGTTCAGCCTTCCTTTTGTAGGTACAATGTGAACTACTCGGGCCGGACTGCAGAATTACACTTCACATAATCAGGAAACAGCCTGCTCTTGAAGATTTGAAGAACAATGCTGTTCAGAGTAATGAGGCAAGGCTTTTGTCTGAACTGACTCAAAACATCTTCAGGCATCCCGATCAGAAGAGGGATACTGAGCTTCCGCAAACTTTCCTCTTGTCTTACTGCTTTCATGTGGTTGACCTAAATTAATTTCCTTAACTATGTTTATTTTTACTATAACCCTCAATGCCTTGAAAAACAGTCAGTTAAATTAAAGATATTTAGACACTAAGCATTTCTGGTATTTTTCTTTGTTAAAAACACACTTTAAAAATAATCTCCTTTTAGCTTCCAAAGTATAAAATACAACATAAGTAAACTTTTTAAGCTTTTGCATTTCTCTTATTCAAAAAAAGTTAGAGTTCTTTCAAAGACCCCTGGCTGAACACAGAATTGGTCTACACCTAATTCTGTCCGCTTTGCCATGAGATCCCATTTAAGATTCTCTAACGTGAAAATACTCCATAAATAACAATGGCATGGTTATTCCAAAAACCTTGAAATCAAATGATCTCCAGGTACAATAAAACCTTTGCAGATACGTTCATTTTTTCCCTGCAAAAGAGCTTCATCTAATGGGCAGAAAAGACTGTTTTGCCACAGATGTTGTCAAGTTATGAATGTAAAGTATCTTGATAAATGGGTTAAGAGCTTAATTTCAGTTTTTTAAAAACAGACATTTACAAAATGGGATAGAATAATATTTTGAAATTATTATTCCAATTTTTTTCTTACTGTGTTGGGGACTCAATTCACACAGTCTTACAGTAGTGATTTTAATCTTAGCCTTATTATGACAAGAACAACAAAACATAAAAGGAAACATCCCTCATAATGACAAAGGAGGAGGATATGTATGGGCCATTGAAGCCTAGTTAGAAACCCAGTTGAGAACTCATTTGTCAGTACACTGGCAATAAATTGACCAAATTTGTTTTGCTGTTCACCTTATACGAAGAAAACAAACCTAATTGATAGGAAAAAAAATAACGTCTAACAATTCTACGACCACTGAAAACCTGAACTGTTATTAGTAGTCTAGCAAAGGCATGAAAAAGAACAAGAATAATAATAAAAAAATCTGCCAGTATCTTGCCAGCGTTCCCTTGAAGGCAGAAATTACCATCGTGTTCTCGCATTACTCAGTGAAAGCATTCCCTCTGAAAGCACGTGATAACTATTTGTAGCTACAGAACGCTGTCTGCTTCAATGGTAATTGAGTGTGTGGCTGACCTGGCCTCCTCATCATTAGTACTTACATAGATAACATTCCATATAAAAAGCAAACTGGTTCCTCAAAAACATTGCAAGGGAATTGCTGTGTAAGTGCCAGCTGAAGAGAAAAGCAATATTGTGCTAGTCACAGTGATCTTCACCAGTGCACAGGAGGTGAAGACATTTTTTCTGGAGCTCCTATCTTACCTACATGCTTCACACACTTAAATGACATATGCTAGAGTCAGCAATGGATGAATTTTCCTGGCAACTCTAAACAGAAACAAACTGCATAGCCTTGACATCGCTTCATGCTATGTTGCCAGAGATACAAACTCAATTAACTTTTCACAAAGTTCAATATGGATTCTTAGGGATTGCTAAGATCACTAGGATCAAGATGCTCCTCCATCTTCTTTGGAAGCACAGCAACATATCTGTCACTGCACAATCTACAAACAGCTAATGGGCTCTAGAGACATTTTAAAATAACATATTCCACAGCTTTGAGAAGAGCCTACTTCAACAATATCAGGAAGCTGTAAAACATTTTGCAAATATTTCTTATAATTTAAACATTTATATATAGCTCCTGCTATTGCCTTTTAAGTATTCCTCTTAAATTCTATCATGTAAAAATTATGAACCTGGGAACACATTTTAAGAAAATATAGTAGCATGTACCTAAGCAGGCAAAGAAAAAACCACACTATCAAACCATTTGTGAATAAAAAGAGTTATAGAATGAAGTTTTATGTCCTGAAACATGAAGACCTGTTAGCTTTTTACACTTCCAGAACATGGTAATGTTTTATGCACTGTTAAGATGTGCATGTGAATAAGAAATACCATCTCTTCTACTTTGGTAAGCATTCCTCCACACAAAGGCTCACAAACGCTTCCTTCATATCTATCCAGGAATCATTAATTTAAAAAACATCAACAAATTGGCACTCTCCCCTCAAAACATTTTTTTTTTTAAGAGGAAAAAAAATGTATAAAGCAGTCTCTTTTGCAGACCACAGCAGTTTTCCTGAACGGCAAATGCTCATTATTATGCACTGATATGCAGGAGATATTACTGACAATTCCCAGAGTGTTCCCTCTTTCATAAACAGACTGTTGATGGCTGATGCATAATCCATCCAAGCAGTGCAATAAAAGGAAAAATATCACAAAATCTACACAGGGCAGTCCCAAATCTAGGTGCCAAAATGGCTACAGATTGCAGAAAATACATTTTCTTGACTGCACGCAATTCTCAGTCAGTGGCATTATTTGTGAAGAAATGTAAACTCTTCTACCTCACTGGTAGACTTCTGTGTTTGCAGAGGCTTCTCAAGCATTACTGTAAAGACCATTTCACTTAAATAATACAGTATTAAAACTAAAAAAAAAAAAAAAACATAATGATATGATACTGACAAATTTTTTATGTTTTAATTCCTTGCGGCACATGGGATAACACCTGAAAAAATACTTCTGTATATGATAAATCTACTGAACCCTCCTGCCTAGGCAGTCCAAGTCCAAACACACCAAATCCTACAGAACATGAATGCAACAGCAAATCACCAAGTGGGATGATGCTTTTTGGCCCCAAGTATTATTTGTAGAGAAGCTCTTCATCTAAATATTTTATTTTACTGTCTATACACACAGCTTCTAGCAGACTGGTTGTCTTAATGTCAACTTAGGCCTCTAGGTGCTTTTGTAATACAAACCACAGATGTAATGAGAGCTGGAGAAGTATTTATTATGAATAATTTGTGGCAAGTTTTAGGCTTTGTTTTGAAACCAACTGTTTACAAAGACCTGCAATTCGGAACAGTTTGACAAACAGCTAAATAGTATCAGAGAATAAATCACTAGACACCACTCCAGTGCAAGCCTGCAGCCAAAGCTCTCCCCGAGCACTCCTGCACTCCGTGAGGCTGGCGACGCTCGCTGGAAAGCTGGAGCAGTGGACTGAAGCCCAGGCAAACCCCAGAAGCTCTTTGAAGCCTTCTCCCCACCTCATTTGCTTTCACAAAGGACAAGCCCCCACCCGGGTACTCAGAGCAGCCCTAGTTCTGACAAGGGCTGCAGGTGGGTATTGTGTCACATGGAATTTTTTTCCACAAAGGCTGAAAAGATTTTGAGGGCTGCTGAGAGCGAGGGTCTGGCAAAGCAAAGCAGAGAGAGAGCAGAGCTGCAGCCAGCGCGCTGGCGGAGAGCTCCGAGCAGCCGGCACAGCCACGCGGGCGTCCCGTCGAGAGTACAGGGAGCAAGAACCGCTGACGCTGAACCCAGTTAGGAAGGGGTTGGCAGAAAGAGCGAAAAGTGAACAGATCCAGTTGGTAACAAACACAAGCAGGGACACCTGCTCCTGGCCACTAAAGCTATGAAGATCAGCAATGTAGATGACCAACTCTAACAAGACTTTATTATCTAACAGAGGAACCGTGGCTAAAGGGGTTTTGCTTAGAGCCCAGGAACCTCAGCGCCCAGTTTGGCAGCAATAATCCATGCCCTTGGGCAGCCCTCGGCCGACTCGGCATGACGCTCTTTCCCCAGCAGCTCTTGTGCTTTCCCAGATGTTTTGAGGGAGGGGATAAGGAAAGCAAGGAAAAGGAAGGGTCAGGAAAGCCAGCCAAAAAACTACCTCAGAAAGATGAGTTTTCTGTATTTTTACGTTATGTTGTCAGAGGTGATGGCTGCTGTAGGATCGGGACAACTGCCACCAGATCCTCATTCTCCGCACTTCCTAATTCCGTCTTCAGCAACAGTAATAGGGGCAGCAGTTATCTGTGTTGGCAGGAAGGCTTCGGGCTAGTCTGGCTCCTTGTTCTGATGCACCAGGAAATCTGACAGCCTATTTCCTTGCACCCTGCTGTGTGACAGTGACATGTCCCTACCTGCTTATACTTTGAGCTGACACTAGTTGGTTTCCTGTAACCACAAAAAAACAAGTTCTGGGTGGGATCCAACAACTCAGCACAGGAGTTAGCCCATCTCAGTAGTTCCAGCCTTAATGGTAGGAAAAGGATTTAGCTGGGCTGATAGTCAGTTTGGAGAGTGGTTGGGGTAGAGGACAGGAGGTGAGGAAAGTAATTCTGCCTGCTTTCGATGCAACAGATTTTTCAGTGATGTTACCACAATTAGTCTCTCCTCCCCCTCGTTTCCTTAAAAAGAAAAAAATCTTTTCTTCTCTCTTCCACTATGTCTGTATGATATAAAAACAACCCTTCAATGTGACAGTCCATCAAATCTTTCAAGCTAAAACGAGTTAAAGGTGAATGAACCCTTAACTAGTTTTAACTTCAGGAGTCAAGAAGCTTAATTATTACACGTAATACGACCCTTGGTCTAAACTTATTTCTACTTTATATTCCCATTACCATATTTTCAGTACAAACCCTTCATGACAGCATTCAAATACCTTGCTGCCTTTTGCTCCTCAAATATGAAAACTAACCCTTGTTTGTGACACCCCAACTAATACTGTGCAGCTGTAATTACATGAGTGGTAGGTGATTAGCATATCACTAACACAATTTTACCAGTTCAGGTGAAGGATAAACAAAGAAAATGACAGAACACCGATAGGAAGCTCTGCCATATTTTTTATATTTTACAAACTTTTCCTTATATGTTTGTTATTTCTTTTTGGTTACAATTTTAAAAGAAGTGCAAGAACATTACTAACCACAGGCTTACTGGGATATCAAACTTTCCTCTGTGAAATCTGTTGCTATATCATAGTAACTGAACTATGCTGAAATGTCAGCAACATATTGTCATTATTAATGAAATGTCTGAATTGAATCAGATTTGCAACTGGAAAAGACAGAGTGCCTATTTCCAGCCTTGGAACATTCACTATGCTATTACTGCTGCTAATGCTGCCTATGTCCCCTTTATAAAACAAAATTTGTTTCTTTAAGGGACATATGGGAATTTAATTATAACAAAGTTGATACACAAAAAATTTCCCCAAAACATTAAATAAATATTTAAGAAGCATATTCACTTTCAGCTTTTACAGTTCTGCATACAATAACATCAGATAGATTTTTATCCCATTTCTAATCTGTGACACATGCATCACAATTTCTTCTAATCAAGATGTATAAAGGTTACAACCATCTACTTCCCAGACACTCTTCCTAAGTTACAGGACAAACTGAAGTTTTGAATTTTCATTGCATTTAAGTGGTTGATTTACTGACATTTGGGGAAAAAAATACCAACAAAGGTCAAATCAATAGCTAAGAATAGTCTTAACAGTGTTTTGTGGTGGATAGACATGGTGAAAACATGACTGATAAGGTCATAAAGTTCCGTACTTGATTATTCTCGAAAAGGCTATAATCTTTGTCATACTATGTAAATGCCATAGCAGTGCTCTTAAACTTACTAAGACCCAATACAGGAAACCAAAGAAAGTAAAGAAGAAGTTTTCAGCAAAAGTAGGAAGATTAAAACGAAAAGCCTTCTCTGAAGCAACAGTTAAAAGGAGTACAAATTGATGTAGATCATTAACACGGGGTCACACAGCATCAGCTTTCTTAATAAAAAGCCGCAATTAAGAGGATAGAAAATGTCACAAGAAAGGCTACCTGTATTTTTGCCTTTGAAATGTGTTTCCACAATATTATTTTTTAAGAATAATTACATAATTGGACCATATGCTGTATGGAATGCAACTGGATCTTGAACTGGCTTTGGATTCCTGATTGCTGGCATAGCTAATACTGGCAGCCTCAATGATTAAAATATTCTTCAGACATACACACAAATGCGTACTTTAGTTCAGTAACACATTTTGTTTCTCATTATTTGCCTTATGTCAGTTGATAATTTAGGATATACGTAGGACACATTTCCCAATTAATCTCTCAGAACCCTGAAGCAAGAATTTCTTTTGTATATAACAGCTGTCATTCTCAAATACGTAAGTCCAAAGCTGGAGTTCAAAAACCCTCCAAGACACCTTGAAAAGAGTTTTTGTAATATACTGCAAACCAGAAATACTGTTATTACAGACAAATAATTTCCAGGCTAAACAATGCCGGTTTAGATTAATGAAAGCAATAGACCAACAGAGAATGAACACTTGCCTTTCACGACGAGACCCTTTATGCTAATAGAACACAGATGCCGGAGTGCTTTACAAACTAGGAGGGTTTCCAGCTAAAACAGGCACAGTGCACAACGGCCAGTGATAACTTTTTAAAAGCCCTAAGTAATCACACCTCTAAGAGGTTGTTACATTTGGTATTTGCTGTTAAAACTGATGAACAGGGATGAAAACAATTATGGCACGTGAATAGGTTTTATACAGCCTTCTCTGGCAACTTCCTTTTCTGTAAATAGTAATTTTTGTTCGATCTAGTTTGGTTTTACCTGGCAAGTGTCATTCTGATGAAGCCAAACTGAACACGGTTTTTATCAGCTTCATAATAGAATTTCTAGTCATGACCAGAAAGACGCACACATATTTTCACCTACTCCAGACCAGTGTAAAATACTGAATTTCAAATTTTGTCTCTCTTCCCTCCAGGCCAACATCATGATTCTCCATTTCCTGTGTCTCCCTTCAGTAGCATAGGGCTACCGGGTGTTTTGAAGGCGGTCTCTCAACCTTTCCTGCTGGAACTTGACTACTTCCCACAGACTAAAATGAGGCACAGCTGTGTCAAAGGTACAAAGCACGTGGCTAGTGTTTGCCATGGGATACGGAAAATAGCAGATCCAGGATACGATGGGAGCATCCTAACGCCTTATGTCAGTATGCTGAGCTATTTTCAGTCTTGCCCTTGCCATTACAATGCCGGCATTTTTCCCCTTTTGGCAAGTAGAAAATAGCTGTGAAAAGACATCTACCCAGCCATGATTTCACAGGACAACATTTCACTGCCTTAATTTACACCTTCGGGCGTAAATGCGCTACAGGTACCTCACCAGCTTCAAATGCAGGTCCATCCTATGGGGGGAGTTATAAACTCCTAAATTTCAGGAGACAGAAAATTACGTTTTATCACAGATTAGTTGCTAGTTTCCCATCTCCTGCTTTAAAGTCTGGCAATCTGACTGGTTTTTTAATTAATTTATTTCTGTTGCTGCGGTGACAGTTCATCTCTGTCAATCAGCAACAAAAGACCAAGACACACCTATCTGTAGACAAAGTAGAACGTACTTTTCTTGCAGAAGAGTAGTATCCTGTAGACACAACAACTAAGAAATTGGATTAGTTTGGGGAAAATAAGTATATATCCTCACAGTAAGAAGTCCAAATGATGTTTATCTCCCTACAACATTTATTTTTGTCACAAACACCTGAACCAAGCATTTGCATGAATGTGCTATCCAAAGCCTGGGGAGGAGACTGCTGTGGTGAAGACGGGACAAACCAGATGACATTTTGAATTAATTTTTCTCCACTCGTATCCCATTTTTGTAGGTACATAATAGTGGAATGCCTGTAACTTTAATAAAATAGTGGGATGGGTATTACATTGAGAAAAATGTGCATTCTAGTTAGAAATCTTTTCACACCATACATTAAACGCCTTCGTTCATACAGCAGCTTCAGAGTAAGCCTGAACTGAAAACTCTGTGCTTCCCCCCAGAGAACAGGGCAGCCCCACTAAAGGCAGAATTTTGGCTTGAAGTTTATATCATTATGGTGTAGGCTCAAATCTCTCTTCTCTTGTGTGACACTTCACTTCGTTATATTGCTGTCCATTCTACATAATGAAGTAAAAGACTTATTTTAGATCAGGGGAAGGCATGTACAAGACCATTTAACTTGGCCAACAGCTTTCCGCGCTTCAGCAGATTCTCTCCACTGGATCACTTAGTTTTAGTATTTACCATTAAATGTAATCTAGCAAAGCATTTTGTTAGTTGAATACTTTTTTTTGTATTTCAGCACTCTGTGGAGTTTTTTGCTTCTCTCATGATCTTAAGTTTCGTGTATTTTTCTTTACATGTTTTACCATGTTTATTCTTGCAAATATTTTGAAGAAATAATCTATTATTTGCACTATTATTTATGCTCACCAGTTAGTTTTCATTTGCTTTATTAATTCAATTTAATTAAACAAAGTTACAACATCATTGCTGCTAACAATTTCTTAAACATTTCCAGTTTCTCTGTTAAATGGTTCACTATGTCACACAGATACTTAAATTCCTCAGGGCATTTTAATATTCCCTCAACATCAGCTGCTTCACAATCAAACTTTTCTTTCTTTACTTATTCTTAAAGTGTATGTTCAGATAATGCCCTGATCATTAGTTCCTACATGTTCCTTTTTTTTATTAATTAGCCCTGTCTTCGTCACAGAATTAGCTCCCAAATAGCCTTTGACTACATGGATTGTTCCACAAATTGTCTCACTAAGCAATGTAGTATTATGGTCAAAAAATATTTTTCGAATACTAAAGTTATCACAATCAAAATCTCAAGAATTAAAATCCTCCGTGATCAAAGTTCTGGCTCTCTTGCAGACTTCTTTTTTTCTTCTAAATCAGCACTACATTTTGTTATCTGCTTTTCCTAACTGCCCTCGAGGGTTATAAAAATGGGATTACTTTATTGTTCTTATCTATTAAAGCTTTCTGATATATCAGCCAAAATACATACTTATTTCTCTCCACCTCACGTCAATGGAATCAAAACATTCCTTTACCTTTTCTTGTTCATTCTACAGTAAATTTTGTGGTTTTCAGCGTTAAGTTGTCAGTGATTTTCCTTCCTGGAGAAGCTGTGATTTCTACTTACTGCATTGGGTATTGTCCAATTATTCTAGCGAAAGTCAGTGTGGTGTTTTTTGTCTTCACATTTCCTTTAATTCTTACAGGTTCAGCATTACTGGGGCCTACAGTTGGACTTTCTCTTCATTTTTTCCCCCTTTTTTCATCATATTTTGTCTAAAAGTACGTGTTGCATAAATTAAGTCAACCTGTTTTCTCCTCACAGGACTCCTATGTGGCTTTGAATAGTAGTTGTATCAATGTCACTGTTACACATACATGCAAAATCACTCAAAAACCTGACTGTAAACCTGTATTACCAGCAGGATCATCTTTACGCTGCGTTACCAGAGAAAGAACAAAAGATAAAGACAGATATGAAGATGATATTGCTGAGGAGGTGAAAAAGCACTGCCGGCACCTCTGAAAACTGCACATGTCTGAGCCAGATGGAAGGAAATAAAAGGGCGCAACTGTTACAGGATATACATGCAAGGAACAGCAGCCCTTTTATTTCACTATACAGTGAATAGAGGAGCTACTATGCCATGAGTTGATGGAGACAATACAAATGGTGATATTTCCAACTGGTATTTTAGTTCCCTACACACACAAAACAAAGTACCTCAGAACAGTGAATATGTTACAGCTCCAGATGTGAGGTCTACATTTCTTGGTTTTATCATAAAATGTGCCCAGAAGTCTTTTGCGAGGTAAGGAAAATCCCTTGGCACTTCTCATACCAGTCTCCCAGTCAGCAAAGAGTTACTTTTGAACAATGATAACCCAGTATATATAAGGTACCAGCCATTGTCCCTGCTAAATCCTGTTTCTGATTCACTTTCATTGACAACATTAACATACTAGTAAAGACAAATTCTACTTCAATATCATTCTAAGTACTTTGGGTCACTCCAAACCAGCATACTGCTGCAATATACTTCAACCATAGGGAGACAAGAACTCCTGTATCCAAAGTACACTAATTTTTTTAAAAGATGCCTGAGGGATGGGAGGGTTTGGGTTTGTTTTGCTTTGAAAGAGAGATGTGCTGGAAAATCCAAGACCAAAAGCTTGAAGATGAATTTCCAGAGAACACAAGATCACCTGTATGACAGTGGAAGTAGCCAAGCGAGGACAGAGGATAGAGCTTTTTTATTGACTCACAGTATGAAAAAATCAACTTTTTCATCTTATCTGCTATGAAATTAATCACATTATAGTAGTACAAAGACCTACCACCTGTGTAATTTCCTGAACTCACTGGATTTTCTTCTGTCTGGCACCTTCTGTGCTGCCCAGTGTCATTCTCGTTTTGTTCATAGGCTTTGACAGTGTGAGTGCATATTCCCTCCAGAGCACGCAGCCCTCAGCTGTAGCTTTCCACTTTGTGAAGCTGACACCACGCAAATCAAGATACACCTTAAACTTGTGTGCTTCACTTGTGTACTGACCTCTCAGCTATTCACTATGATTTTATAACAAACAAAAATGGGGGGGGGGGATTCTTTCCAATATATACATCCTGTAACTGCACCAAAACAGATGTATCTACAGCAGTACCACTACAATACTATTTAATCGCAACCTCAGAATTCAGCTTTTGAAATCTTTTTCTGCAAATATTCAGGTATATAAGTATAATAAATATGGCAATGGCTGAGATCTTGACACAATGACTATATATTTGTCAAAATTTTGCAACTGCATAGAGCAGCAGTACCAACAGATGGCTTTGTAGAAATTTACTTCTCTTTGAAGTTCATTGATTCTAGACACTTTTATTTTGCCAGACAGTAGTTTTTGAGTGGTTTTACTATTGATCATCATGTTCTGACGCAGCAGACTGCTGAGGAAAAAGTTAAACTAACTAGAACTAATGAGCAGTCAAAACTTGCTAGCACGGGTACAGCAGTGGTCAAATGGCAGCAAGCAAAGGACACGAAGAAGAAGAATGTGTCCAGTTTCTCAGACAATTTTTTTTTAAAAAATGTTTAGAAAACTCAATTTAGAATCATTATCCAAACAATATCACATTAAATGGATAAAAAGAGGTTTTAACACAATGTTAAAATGCTTATATATTATATGAATTAATTCAGGAGAGGAAAAAAATAAAAATTGTGCAAAGGACCCCCATTTTAACTTGATATACTTTTCTTCACCAACAGTAAATGCAATACCCTTCTTCTCTAGACAAAATTAGCAATGGCCCATATTAACTTAGCCTTTTACAACCAAGCGAATGTGCTGATGACTATTTCCGTATACTTCGAATCTGTGTGAAACTGTTCCCAATCTGAAGTTCATTTCATTTGTTTGTCAAATGCTTTTTGGATCTTACCATTTCCTTCCTTTCCAGTGAAAATGTAATTAATTCCTGAAGGACTCAATTAAGATTTTGAGCAAAAATCATGCTGCAGGAGTGGGACAAGAAGGGCTGGTGCAATGCCCAACTAGTGATGATTAGCAATGTTACTGTTACATTTCTGAAACCACAAACCATCCCAATCCCTGCAGAGAAGAATGAGTATTTTAAAAGTTTAGTATTCATTTATTACAACGCGTGCAATACAATACTTTTCCACGAGTACATCTAGACAAAGCCTTATGATGCCTCAGCACTGTTGCCTTGTGACCTCAATGAATAAGGTTACCTTGGAATAACCAAATTTGTACTGGAACACACTAAACATTAGCACAGCTATAACCTGGCTTGACTTTTTCACTTACTGATATCCTTAAACATCCTGGGTGTCATACCACGCAAGCGTTGCAAAGCAAAACAAACCATCCTCCCATGTAAGTGACTGGGTACCAGCTTTACATATTACCACTTTAGGTAAACACCAGCAACTGCATTTTCAGTAGCACCATCTGTAGTATGCCACTCTTCTTAGGCAACTATCTTTTTTCTTTTTTCAGAGATTAGGTCATTTTAAAAGATACTTATCTAGAAAGACTGGAAGGTTTCCTTACACCAGGGCATAGAGTGCCACGTTTAGTAACTTGCTTTTTCCCATTGCACAGCAATTAAACTTACAGAAATCTATTAAAATACATAGCTAAATAAATATGAATGTAAATATTAAAATATTAATATTACACAGATGTACATTTTTGAGACTTTATAGCATCAAAATATTGGAAGAGACAATATCCATCTTCTGAGAAGAAGCTAATTAGCAGCAAAGAGCGTGGTTAGAAGCATTCCTAAGAAATTGTGGGGGGTTTCCTGCAGATTTTAAAGGAAAACAATAGTGTCAAAGAGAGCTTGAGAAATGTAAAATATCAAGAATATAAAAGGGGAAGAAAAAAATACGATACTTTTTGAAAGCTGAGGAAAAGCCTGAATACACAAGTCTAATAAAAGGAGATAAAATCTTATAGACCAATGTAGAAGTATTTGAGAACTAGATCCAAGATGAAATCCTCAGGCTACATAGGCTCCCATATGATCTGGGTAAGAAAGAGCTGGTTAATTTTCTTGAAAATTGGATTGCAAAAGCTTAACAGCTTGCAGTTGAAGATGACCCACTTTGCATTGGAAAGGCATACAGAAAACCTTTAGGAAAAGACAAGACAAAAAAAAAAAAACAAAAAAACCCCACAGAAATCCTTAGTAGGTGGCAGCATTATGCTTGGCCTCTCAGATCAGAGAGATAAGTGAAGGATCCTCTTCAAGGCAGCACATAAGGATAGTAGACTTATCTAATATACTTCATGTTTTCTTGTTGGTTTGTTTGGTTTTGGTTTTTTTGTTTTTTTTTTTGTTTGTTTTTTTTGTTTAGGTTTTTTTTTTAACTCTTCTGCCTCAAGTGCTACCACTGCAACAAAGAAAAGATTCAAATTAGCCCTGCTGAAGAAGAGAAGCGAGGTGGCCATTTCCACTTCTATTTCATCAGCAAATAAGGTTTCATATTTCTTTCCCAAATAAGATTGGGAAGGACAGGATATGCATACCTGTTACAGCACTCTCTGTTGTTCAAGAGACATGCCTTTCACACATTTTGAGCTCTACAGCTTTGAAAAATCTCTATAGCCAAACCAAAAAACGTAACCTAATAGATCATTGAATTAATGCGACTTCATCGTTGTGTTTTAAATCTTTTTTGAAAGAACATTCTATGTGCAGCAACACAGTAGTCTTTGACAAAAAAATTTCCAGTCAGCTCCGGGTTTTGGTCTTCACCACTGAGTATTAAATGGTACCAAATAACAAGCTACAAACATTTCATTTCCAAACTAGTAATGACCTCAAATGTACTGATTTCTACAAATTTGGAACTTGTTAAGCACCTCAAAAAACAAGATCTGAGGTATAAAGTCACCCATACGAAAACTGAAATTAGTGAATCCCTTTGACCTTTCCGTCATCATAGAATGCAAATAAATTCACATTCTTCATAATGGAAATTATAAAACTTCTACAAATATTCAGTCAGTACCTTCCTAAGAGAATTTATTTGTAAGTAAGTATCGGGAGGAACAAAGACCAAACATTACAAAAAAATTTAGGAAATGCAATCTCAAACTTAAAATGTTCAATACTCCTCTTTGCAGACTGGTTTCATGATGAAATAACAGATTAGCATTTACATTGCAATACTTTATACATCTATAAATCAGATTCCATGTTGGCTAGCTGGTTTTCAAATGGATTTCTTATTTCTTAACGTTCAGCATTTCCATAATCAGTAACTACATTCAGTGCAAGGATCTTAGCTGTTCAGCAGCTGACTTCCCTCCGCCCTCCCCACTACCACCCCCTTTTTTCTTCAAAAATTCCATGACAGTCCTTCTCAAATCATATAAAATACCCAAATTTTAGAGAGGGAAAAAAAACAAACAAACAAATCAACCCAACAAAACCTACAAACTTTCAACAGCTTTATCAAAATGTTCTATGTTCAACACTTACTGGAATGATCCAAACAAACCTTTGAAGTAATGGCATATTAAATTAAAATGCCATGTAGGCCTAGTGTTATTACCTGACTTGCTACTGCTATCAGGGAAGACCAAAAGACAGAACTGTAACTTCTTAAATGTAACCGTAG
The DNA here is from genome assembly GCA_013398815.1 of Ibidorhyncha struthersii. Lineage (NCBI taxonomy): Eukaryota > Metazoa > Chordata > Aves > Charadriiformes > Charadriidae > Ibidorhyncha > Ibidorhyncha struthersii. The sequence goes on along the minus strand of VZSZ01008613.1, from coordinate 263,773 downwards.
GAATTTCACACTTCAAGGGTTTTTCCTCATAGTGATTTTCTTACTTGTTTCCACTTATATAAATGAATATGGGATTATACAAGATCCCATTTACATTACATCTCATAGTTGAACAGATGCCTCAAAACCTTAATTAAAAGCATTCCAAATAGTTAGTTTTCAAGATTTCCGAGAACATTTTATTTATGTAGTTCTGTTTTTTTGTTGATCTGCTCTAGCTGCCATTCTCGATTCTTATTTGTAGATCGTTTTTCTTCATGTACCAAGTTGTTCCACTCCTTCCTTCAGAGATTTATTGACATTGTCTATTTAAATCACTATTTATCCTATGTGTTGATCTTTAGGATATATAATTGACCTACAGCTGAAATAGTCAATGCCCAGATTCCTTTGAAAGTCCTGTATAAATATAGTCTGATTTACTGCATTTAGGTCTTCATTTAAATGAAACATTTTGTTTCTCACTGAGGTTCTGTGAATGTAATGAAGGAAAAAAAAGAAGCTACTTCAGTTTTGCATACATAATTAGAAAGCTACTTAAATGAATTATGAAAAGATTCTCAGAATTATTTCGGGTTTATTGTTTGTTTCATTTTTAAATGCTTTTAAAGATTTTTTTGAAATGGTTAGAGAACATTGGCCTGCATTCAAAAATATAAAGCAGAGTAAATAATTTAAGGAACGTAACCTTTGTGATAATTATTTGATTTTTTTATTTTTTTAGATTGCCAAATCAAGTGTGTTTTAAACTAGTCTCTTGTGAGTGTACATAATGAAAAAAAAAAAATCTATTTCAGCAGATAATTTTTCAGGTGATTTGCTTGCAGCAAAACAAAATGCTCAGCTAAAGAGATGATAGGAAACGTAACGTATTATTTGCATTTTTTAAAAAAATTACTATTCTTATGGTTACAAACTAGTGATTTCTTTATCAGTGGTGTTACACTTCTTCCTGTTAAGATAATACTGCACCATATACCTTTGTAATATTATCAGCATTAGTGACCTAGGCTTCTGCCTAATTATTCTCTTCTACTTGCAGAATGCCACTCTCACTCCACAATGAGCAAGAACCCCAAGTCCGTCTACAATATATTAGTGATAAAGAATTCAATACCTTTTAAAACTGAGTAAAATACCTATTAACTTCTCAACTGCCTCAGTTCTTGAAAGTGCAACATACCCTTTGACACATATTTCAGTCTAGTTGCCTAAGAACCCATCATTCTTCACGTCTACCTTTCATGTCATGAGATTTTCTTTTCTAAATATTTGACTACTTTACTTTCTAGATCAAGTCTGGGTGTCAACTACAGTTACATATTTTCTTGTCCCTCCCTCAATTTCTGCTCAGATATAAGTATATTCTGCTGTACCAACACTTTCAAAATTCTCTCCGAACTCCACTAGCAAAGTTGTTCTTCCTTCACCCCCCCTTTCATAAAGTATACTTTCAGTTCCAGGCATTTAAAGCTAGCTCCTTCAGTTCAATTTAAGCCGTCTCACTTTCTCTTCTGGTTGTTTTTTTGCCCTTTTCACAGAAACAGAAAAATAGTTCTGAATTGTATAGCTTCAAGAAGACCTCAGTGTTGACATACTGAGACTACAATCACATGGATCCACTGAGCTTGGCGTGGGAGGAGGGGAACAACAGATTTAAGAAGGCAGGCAGCTGTCTGATACGTGCTGTTAGCCTCGTGATCCCCTGGACTAGGGGATGGGCTGCCTGGGGAGCAGCATGTATAGGCAGTTTTATAACAAAGCAGACAGCTGTTCTTATTCTTCCTTTGATATGTTATCAACCAAGACACAGAGCGGTAGTAGAAAGAAAACTGGAGGCACTTCTATGGCTCCCAGTATGCCATTTCCTTCTACCCGTCTCCACATGATTCACCTCAACATCAGCATTCACCCTCTCTCACCACTATGTTTACTACTAGCTAACACTGAAGCACCTCTGATATTCCTGAAATGATATAATATGTGCATTTTCAAAACCAAGAACTAACAAACCAACCCCAAAGAAGATGAGACCTGTAGTTCTAAGCACTCACCAGCAACACAACTACGCAAAATTGTTGGTACTCTGTGCAACACTCATACAGGTGCTCCGATTTCACTTAGTTTACTTTCAGTGACTGCTGTGAATTTTTCAAGCCGTGCTATTTGGACACAGAAAACAGGCAACAGCAAAAACATGTAAACTTCACTAATTACCTAGAAGTGAATTTTTGAAAAATACAACGGGGTTTTTTATCACTTTCTGCTTAAACTCTAAGACAAGCGTGGTGAAGGAACATCAGCAACCCAGTCATCCAATGTCTTACTCTGTGGAGGACAAATTGAGACTAGTTGTGAAAAATGGAAGTACCACACTGATACAAAGGGAAAAAAATCTCCATAGAATTTAAAACGTTCTTTTCTTGTGAAAGTAGAAAACCCACAAGAATACAATTTCACAAAAAGAGTATAGAGACTTCTAAGCAGTGGAACATAAGGCAAGAATGAAATCCAAAACAGAAAAGTAAGATCATTAACATTAATTTAATTTATGTCCTTCAAGTCTTACCTTGTCTTCCTAGATCTCGACTGTGAAGCTACATCAGTGCCCTTTATACCTGGACTGGAAGAGAGGGGAGAGCAACGCTTAGTACACACAAACTATTACAGTTGATAAATAAGAGCCATCAGCACCAGTTTCATTTCAATTTAACAGTTAAACATTTCAATTCTCTATCAGCAATACAACTAAAATTTAACTCCAAGGGGAAAATTATTTTCCTACCTATATAGCATAGGAGAAAAACGTGTTAAACTCATTCTGGTATCTTAAAACTTCTGTTGTTATAGCAGGTTTGGATTTCATACATTTTCAATATTTCAAGTTGACAAGAATTTTCCCTAACAGAAAAGAATGACTTGTGTCTGTAGACAACAATGTAGCCAAGGTTTTACTTCTAATAAGACAATGGTGTTCGTAAGGACAGTGCAGAAAAGGTCAGGACAGAAAAAAACCCACCACCACAGTACTTCCTGTCTTGTGCAATCATTTGTATCCATGCAAAATGAACATAAGCTCCTATCAAGACAAGAGACGTCAACTTTAAACAAATACCATCAGGCACAACTCACATACACTTTGCAAGCTGAGAAAGCCACATTATGTTACAGAGAAGTCAACTTAATGTATTAAGACCCAATATTATGCACAACAAATAATTACCTTATTAGTAAACATGCTTAAGCCTATCAGCACCATCAAAATATAACAATTTCCAGATCATCTAGGAAGCTTTCTCCTTTGTCTACACTGCATCAACAGCAAACACAAACTACTTCTGCAATTTCTATTCATACTAAATTAAAATCCATTTGAAAAGATGCATCTAGCAATTCAGAGGATTATTCAAATAAAACCAGAAAAAAATAAGAGTAGCACAAGTGAAATCCAGAGCTTAATAATTACAGATACAGCTCACTTTATTTTGACCAATCAGCTATTAATAGTTTAGCCTAGTAAGACAAAAGTCAATTAGTACTTCTTTAATAGACTAATCATTTTGCATTTAATTGTCATATCAATAATACTGGCATATCCCCACAGCAAAGTCAATAGTTATTACATCAACTAATTAAAATCAAAGTTAAAAGGTAGCTCACTGAGTGTCCTATTCAGAAAATGCAAATTCTTAGAACTAAAACCAACTCTGCATGGCAGGGGGGAGGGGAGGTTCATTTTCTTCTGTGACTCAACCAAAAATGTTGTGTGGCTCTCATGCTCTTAGAAGTGACTTTTGATTGGCATAATAAGAAGAACAGTAAAACAGATGGGTCTCCTCTGAAGTCACACAAGATTCCCACTGGACAGTATAAAATGCTGACAGATAACAAAAGAATTCTACACTTGTTATTCACTGCAGATTAAGATTTAAACATCATCTGAGCAAGCCAAGCATTTGAACCTATTAGCTTGACATTATAAAATACAATAAACTGAAACAGGACTTATTTGCTTGAGACTACAGGTCTATTAATGACCCCAGAAAAAATATCCCTATTTACCATAATGAGACTAGGAACTCTACAATATTGGCTATACATTCTTCTGCTTTTCATGAATTTGAAAAAGCTTTTGTAGAAGCATTGCTCTTAAGACAGTCTGGGGAGTCATGTGTAACAGTATTACATGTATTACTTGCTCAAAAGAATAGTCAAAGCAGACACAAAGAAATATCAAATATTGTACCACGATAGACTTTTTTAGAATTATTCTATTGAGCAAGTTGGTTTACGTATTACAAAAAAAAAAAAAAAAAAGAAAGGGAGAGTATGGAGTTTGATATCTGAGTGTTACTCAAAATTGCTGCTATTCTGTTTTCCTAGCAGATAAATAAAAAAATAATAAGATCTGGGATATCTGAAACCCAAAGATGTATGGTTGAACTCAAAATTTATGGTAAAAGTGAAAGTTGAGATGAAACAAAACAGACGGAAAACTTATTTCTAAAGGAAGGGAAAACAAACTAATCAAGGAATAAGTATATTTAAATGAATCTACAAAAAAGAAAGAGTGGGAGCAGAAAAAGAGCAACAAACATTGTAAAAAGAGGAACAATGCCATGAGATAATTTTAGAGATGGATGATCAGTGATGCTTTTGGGAATACAGTAGTTTGTGGAGATTAAAGGAAATTTTGAAGTGCCTGAGCTAAATAAGCCAGTATTTTAGGCTGAATAGCATCCTAGGTAAGAGCAGAAATGCATCCTTCTCTGACTGCAACTCCCATGCAGAAAATATACATTTTCACAGGTCCATAAATTAGATAAATAACTCTTTCTTGCGCTCCTATATACTGTGCATAGATTCATTCACTGTGTAGTCATAGCAAATATACCTCAAGCTGCAACTCTAGCCTAATCAGTTTTTAAACATTTCTATAATTACCTAGGAGTTGAAACACAAAATTGACCTCGATGAATAACATAAAACAGTCTCTACAGCTGATACATAGGAGAAAAAAACCCAGTACCATTAGTACACACCTTCAAACATGTATGTTCTACATTCAATATTTTTATTAACACAGATTTTTAACATTAAATACAATTCTACTGTATTTATTTAAATTTCTATTGTATTTAAATTTCTATTGGGTTTATTTAAATACAATTCTAATGTATTTATAGAATATAGTTCTCGCCTGATAAAACTAACTAGTTAAAAGTAAAGCAAAACCATTGAGAAGTTGCAATGAAGGGAGAGGCAGAAGAACAAAAACATGTCATAAATGTCAGATCCTTAATGGTCTATGACAGCATTAAGTGTCATATCATCTCTAAAGGTGAAGAAAAGAGATGTACACACTAACAAGTTCAAACTTTTGCAAAGAGGATTGCTATGAATAGAATCTCCATATTCCTAGCCCTTCAGCTTCAGAAATATGAATCTAACAATTGTATCAGGATTTTTCTAAATAACCTTGATGGCATTATAGTCTTCATGTTTACATATATATACGTGCATTCAATGACGTGCAAACATATTAAATAATGGCAAGTCCTAGTTGGGTGGTTTACCATAACAATAAATGAAGAGACAACATTTGTGCTCACTAGGAAAAAATACCTTCAGTGTTTCTCATGCAAAATCCACCAGTTTTCTTCCTGCAATGTGTTTTGGGTTTTTTTGTTTGCTTGGGTTTTTTTTATGGTTAGAAGAGCTAAAAAGCCAGCCTAAAAAATGACATTATTGCAGCCCTGGAACAGATTGCTTACAGAAGGTGTGAAGTTACTATCATTAGAGATCTTTTAGGCTAAGTTCTGCCAGCGTCTACTCGTGCTCTGATTCTACCTTGCATCAGGAGGCAGACTAGACAGTCTCCTGAGGTGTCTTCCAATGCAATCTTTCTGCAGATTCATTTTTCTTTTTCATACGATGAATGCATAAGAGAAATCAGAAAAACTGCAATGGGATTTTTATTAATAGCAAATAATACTTATGAAAATAGAATGTAGGAGTCCTATCACCTCTGTGATTTGACTACTAAACCACAATACTTCAAAGCACGTAACCTCTTCCCTCATGACCTAGTAATGTATTCAGAAAAAGCTGCAAGAGCCAGAGATTTATTCCACTTCCAAGACATGTAGTTTGTTGTATGAACCAACTAATGCACAATATATTTTAGAATTAAACCCCGTCCACCTCTCCTGAAACTACTTCAAGAAATTCATATCAAATCTGTCTGCTGCAGTTAGTTTTTATGACAGAACTATTACAGAGAAATAAACAGTGTCACTGGTGAAAGGAATGTCAAGCTGCTTTGAATTGGCTAAACAGCATCTGATGTCCTCAAGGATTATAGTGCATTATGACCCTGCCCTGCCAATCTGTTTAGCTTCTGACGCTTCACCATATGGGGTCAGAGCAGTGATTTCTCATATAATGCTAAATGACCTAGAAAAGCCTGTAGCGTTTACACTGCAAACACTTATTAACATTGCAAAGACTTAAGCACAGATGAAAAAGCTTTAACATATGTATTTTTATAAAGTCTCATTATATCACTAAATTTAACTATCCTTATTCCTTAGTGGCTAGGATAATCAAATAAATACTGACCTATGTAGGTTTCACATGTACATGGCACTTCTTTTAACTGATGTCAGTTAGGAAATGCAAGCAACATATCTGATACCACAAAGATGACATGGACAGTGTCATCTTTCAATGATCACGGCATTTCATGGAAATTATCATTGCTTGGTAGGTCAGCAATGCTCTTAGGAAAAACAAAGATAAGGTGACAAAATATAAGGGTGACAAAGATAAGGGATCTTATTAATGCTTTCAAATACTTGAAGGGAGGATGCCAGGGGGATGGGAGCAGTCTTTTTTCAGTGGTGCCCATTGATAGGACGAGGGGTAATGGGCACAAGCTTGAACATAGGAAGTTCCATCTTAACATGAGGAGGAACTTCTTTACTTTGAGGGTGGTGGAGCACTGGAACAGGCTGCCCAGAGAGGTTGTGGAGTCTCCCACTCTGGAGACATTCAAAACCCGCCTGGACGCTGTCCTGTGCAACCTGTTGTAGGTGACCCTGCTCTGGCGGGGGGGTTGGACTAGATGATCTCCAGAGGTCCCTTCCAACCCTGACGATTCTGTGATTCTGTGACAAAAGAAGAAACTCCTGTTCGCCTGTTCAAGTAAAGCATTCTGAGCAAACAGCACAGTGAAATGGTCATTAAAAGTAAATAAAAATACTTTCTTGTGATGAGATGTAGTTTAGCCAAGCAAACAGCAAGTTACTTATTCCAAGTCAACAAATTGTTCTTTTATCTTTCCCCACAAACTCTGTTTGAACAACATTACAACACTGATATCTTGAAGACAGAAGAAAGTATGTTAAGTTGGGCAAAAGCGTGAAAGGCTTCCATCAAGTTTGCCGTATGAGTAGATGCAAAGAAACCAATGCAAACAAACAAAGAAAAACATAGGAGCAAAGATGATCTCAATAAAGATGTATTCATGCATTCTTTAAACATTCAAAACTCATGGTTTCAATGGGAGTACCAGTCTAAAAATATCCAGGCTACAGAACCATACATAAACAATGAACAGAAGGAGCTTTGAAAGTTAAAAGGTTTTATCAAGATTTTACTTCCTTTATGCATAAGATAAATTGGTCTGTTTTCATGACTAACATTCATGAAAATATGTGTTAAACCAACAGAAACAATAAAATCAAACATTACATTCCCTACAAACAAAGAAAGATGTTACCACTACAAAACACTACAAAACTCCACACAAAACACTTTTGGAATGTATGATTTTTTTCTGGAAGACTAACATTAACACGAGAGCTACGGGTAATACGAAAGCAAAGAAGAGAAGAGAAATGAGAAGGGAAAAGCAACGCAGGGGAAGGGGTAACAGATCAATAGGTTAACCATCTTCAATAGTTATTTCCCAGCGCAACATGCTAAAACATCTTAAATTAGTAGAAATGGTTCAAAGGATACAAAGGGGTATGTACTGAACACCGAAGAAAAAACATTGATGTGTTTACAGGACTGTGAGGGGGAGCAATGTCAAATAATAAAGTGAATATGATTTGATTTTATAGACAATTACGGCTGCATGTTGAGTGCTGTGTTCAGGAGCAGAGACCCAACCTCCATTATTGTTAATGGGAGCACTGACTCCAGCTAGAATTGTAATTGTGCTAGAACTGTAATTGTTTGGCCTCCAAATACAACGGTATTGCTAAAACAAAAAATTTATTGAGGACTTCTCAGATGTGGAGGCACTAGAAAGGCTACGCCAGGTGAGAAACACACTGCAGCAAGGAAAGGAATTCTCAGCTCCTATTAGAGTATTTCCTACTTGAGGATTATGCCTTTTGCTAAGAAAGAATTGCCTGCTTCTCTTTGTTCTCACTCTTACATTTTCCCTATCCCTCCTGCATCAAAAAAGCAATAAGACTGAGTTTCTTTCCCAGTTTATAAGCTTGCTCTGCCACACATTCACTGAGCCGCACCAAACCTTTACTTGTCATCCAAGAGTTTCCTAACGTTTTTTGCTTAAAGGAAAGGTTGACTAGAAAAGAAGAATTCAATTTAATGAGAAACAAAGAGCCAGATAGCTTAGAAATGTTTTGCAAAACAGGTACCACTCTTACATCCCACACAAACAGACAGCAAGTCTTGTAGATAAGACTCTCACCGGCGATATGGCAGACTCACCTTCATATCACTACTCTTCCCAACAGACAAACAGAGAATGTAAGAACACCCGTGCTGACCTGTTTAGCTCACTATCTCCTCACTGACAACATTATATATTAGCTGTCTTCACCTGTAATACAACAAGCTGCAGCTCAGGAGCTTCTTAAATATTTCTGTACTTAGCAGGACTTAATGATTTCTTTTTCTTCTAAGAATTAGCCCAATTCTCTCTGAACCTAGGTAAACTCTTCACATCGAGAGCATCCTGTGGCAAAGAGTTCCAAAGCTTTTACTAAAAAAGCCACCCAACTGTCTGCTTTAGGTCCACTCTCCAGCTCATTTTTTTCAGTGTGGGGACAAATATCTCAAACTAGAGATATTAGAACATAATAACTGTCATTTTTCCAATAAAAACATATTTCATTGAACAATTTGCATCCAGGTATGTTAAAGAGCAAGCTTGCTTCCCAGCTGCTGGGACAGAGCAATGACATTGCCCTCAGCTTGAGGGAAATTCCACCTGTAAAGTCCACCTCCATTAGAAACTGTGCATACTGCCCCAGCTAAAGGGGAATAGAAAGACAAACCACAGAGGCTAGAAGTTACAGAATATTCCTGTGTTTGAAATTGTGAGAGAGACATACGTTTCTTAATCCTCACGTCCTCAAAACAGATTAACTATTGAATGGACTGAACAGCTGGATACTAGACTGAACACTGCTGGATACTAGCTACAAGAATAGAAGATAGCTGATGATGTTTATGATATCAATAAATGCAACCAAAACAGTAAAATCAACAACATACTCCTTAGTTGTTTGGTTCCTCTGAAGCAACAAGACAGGCCTATCAAACAATGCCTACAATTCTTCCAAGTTTTAAATCAGTTGTTTGCTCAGCAGCTGATCCCTCTGAGAAAGAGAGCTACCTAATACAATTCAGAGTTTATTGCTTAGGGACACGATGAAAACAGTTATCTAAGTCTCGTGCAGACTTGAGCTCTCAAGGCGGTATTAACAGTGGAGTAAGGAAGACCTACAGACTTCAAGACCACTTGGTACAGAACAAATGAGAAAGGCATTCACAATACTGTCACAAAAGATCTTTGGCTCTATTTTTCTTTTTACTCCAAATACAGCAGTGTTAAATATCTACCCATCATTCATTTAACACTGATAAACAGGAAAATTTAAATCCTGTACTATTACATTCTAGACCAAAAGGGAACAGACAGACAACTATATTTTCCTAACACTTGTTCTGTTGATGAGACAAGCATTTCCCTATGAACAAGTCTTCCTGTAGTACAAGCACCAATTTTCATGTGGGAGGAAACAAAAACAAAAAACCACAACACAAAAGCTTCATACGAAGCCCCTTTTGTATTAACTAAAAAAATTTTTAGTGTAATGAAGAATTCTACTAGCTGAAGAGATGCTTATAAACAATATCTTGCCCTACTTACTTCACATAACAAATGCTGTAAACTAGAAAACTCAAGTTCAAAATACTCAGCTGCATTCCCAACTATTCAATATACAAATTTCTGCTTGAATATAAGCTGGCACAATGAAAAATTGTCAAAATTTTAAGTCAGGTCAGTTCAGGTGACAAGAACACCCCCATATCTACACAATATCCATTCATTTTTCTTTATGCATTCAAAAATACAAATGCACATACAAAATCACATTTTTTGCAAGTCTAATTTGTTAAGTCCCATAATTCCAGACAAATCTCAGCAAGTATAAATAGCATTTAAAATAGCAATATTCACTGAGAATAAACATAAACAAATCGGCACCTATGCCAATGACAGGAGCTCAAATTGGTCAGGGCTTTGACAAAAATATGTCTAGACCTTTTCTTAAAAACAAACACATATAAAACAATCAGAACGGCTTTCAAGCTCAAAAGCCATTTTTTTTTTGAAAATACATAACAGAACAACTAATTTTTGGCATGGAGAGACCTGAAAATGACTGAGAGAGATGAGAAATAAAGAAGATTTGTAAACAAATTTATTCCTATTGAATCCTTGCAGGGTTTTCCCTTACTCTCAGGCTGCTCTCAATCAAGCTATTCTTCAGGGCTTCCTAGGCTGCAGTAAACTGTAACGTACGCTCCATTATATCTCTAGGTAAAATGCTTCGTGTGCTTCCTCAGATGTCTCAGCCCCTGCTGCACTGTACGTTTCCTGCATGCTCACTTTTATTTTCTTCTTGCCCCAGACTGCACACCAGAGTTTATTTCTTCTTGAACACATCCATGAGAAGGAGCAATGTAGTGCCAGGTGGCTCTATCTGACCCTAAGCCAGAACAGGACAAACAAGAGTTTGCTCTCTGCCCAGCCATGGCCTTTTAAAGAATGCTAGAACATGCAAAGTAATAAACCAGACTCTGTCGATAATAATTGTACCATGTGCCTCTTCCAATAGTATTTCAGCCAGCACGTTTTGGCAGGAAAATAGTATTACAGGATTACAGGATCGAGTTCTAAAAGCAAGAGTGTTCTAGAAATGGATGCATGAGACAGGTCCAGAGAATTTCTCAGATTATGCAGTTGAGCAGAAGGCCAGAGCGAGGAGCTACCGAAAGGCAGAACTTCATAAAATTGCATAAAAACTGTATTATGTTATCCATATTTTATGAAAAAAAATCAATAGGACAGTCGTGCAGTTAGGTAAGATGTCGGTTTCTAGTTCCTTTCTATCTTTGACAAGTTATTTTGCAAGATTTTTAGTACAGGTTAATTCTATAAAAACAAATAAATAAAAGCAACCCAAAACAACCCACCCCCAGCAAAATCTTCCATTCACAATTCTAAAATTATAGTACAATAACCACTTTTCCCCCACTATTGCTTACTAGAAAAATAATTATTCTTCTGCAAAATACAGCTCACATGCCCAGAAACAGGCAACGTAAATTGTGGTTCAAGTTTATCCAGTGTACACTGGTATTCCTTCCACTTAAAAAGGACAGAGCCAAGGCCCATCTGATCTACTTACACCACATTTGTTACTAAATCATAGATCACATAAACCCACTGGACATTCTTAATACCTTTGCCCCTAACAGTGAGGCACTTCTGTAAACAAAAGCTGGCTTGAGCCCAGGACAAGCCTCCACAGACCTGGACAAGCTCAATCTTCCTAGGACTATCCTGCATTCCAGGAGAGTAATAGAGAGCCACATCCATTATAGAAAGAACAGCAAACAAACTACTGTGTAACAAAAAACATAAGCAATAAACCTGACGGGATGCAAAACTTCCTTTCACAAAAGACAGCAGAATGCATTTCATCCTCTAGTTACTCTTTACTGATGACAACAGTAGACTAAAATATTACTAGCTGGAAACACAATTTGAGATCAGCTTGACAAAGTCATCCAACTCCACCTGGCCCAGAAGACATGCGTTTAAATTATATCCACTTAAGATGTTCTGAAGAAGCACTAGCTTCACTGAACAGGTTTTGCCATAATCTGAGATTCCTTCCATTCCCTGAACCACATACAAGCTGAAACACCTAGAATCATACAACAATGGGCAAGCCTGTTCAGATACATTTCATTATTTTTCATCTCCTGGTAGAAGCCAGCTAGCAACCGCCTTGACCACTGTTTTTATTTTCTGTTCTGTTACTTGTTTCATCTCTTTCTCTTCCCCCCATCTTAGAATTTTGCACTGATTTTATTTGCCTGAAGTTTGCACAGCCGATGGGAAGTGCACCAGCAATAAAATATTTACACACATTTGTTTTTTCAAGCTCTCGCACTGTTAACGGTAGAAGAATCTCACCTCAAACTTTTTCCAGTGTACCAATTAGAAACATTTTGAGGAGCTAGAAGTAAAACTACATTGCAACAAAATTATGCTCCAAAAGATTCCAACTTTCAGTTAAATAGTGAAGATGTTTTCTTAATATTGGTAAATATAATCTGAACCTGCTAGAAGTCACACAGATGGCTACCAACAGGACAAGTCATTTCAGATAGAAAATGAAAGCTTTTGGGTAGGCATGTCGGAACTTTGAACTTGAAATTCCACATATTTGGGCTTGTAAGGTCACCAGAAACATTCACCACATCCTACCAGCATCTTACCCGGGACTGGCTGACAGTAAAGGCAGCAAAGTTAGACTGTAGAAGACATAGTCATTTTGACTAGACTTCAGTAATCTGCCGTTATCTCTTGGGGCTTGATAGCTGGAAGTTCTGAAGGTATTCCTTTAAAAACTAATGGCGTGCTTTGAAAAACAGTAAAGCCTTAGGCGTTTGGTCTTTTAGGCCTGGTTTGTCATGATGCCCAGTCCTTCCAAGGATATTAGCAATGCCTTTTTGTCATCTCCAGCAGAACTAGTATCATCTCGCTCTGTGTCCTCAGCTTTCACAGACCCACTTCTGCTGGGAAGAGCAGGCCTTCAAACGCCAAACAAGAGATCCTAATTACACATTTTCAGTAATGTACTGAACATGTAACTACATGTAATGTAATGAACATACTACTGTATGTGCAGTTTCTCCATTTTCTAACCAGAAGTTTTGTTCTATTTTGGTGGAAATAAGTCTTCATTTTTCCTGGAATCCCCAGGCATTAAGCAAATGGTAGCTCTAAAGAAAACCTCAGACACATGGAAGTCCCAGGCCAGCAGTCACACAGGTGTGTGTACGACTAAGGGCATGAACACCATGTCCGTTATGTCCTGCATTTGATGTGCACGCACTTCAGGGATTTTTACCCTCCTAGCTATTGTCCAGGGAGTACCGGTAAGGATATACAAGCTCTGTCCTCACTGAAGAGGATAAATATGAACAAGAGCAAAAAAAGGAATTGAACCAGAATCCCTCAAATACTTCTGGGACTTCCTGACCCACGCATGAAATAACCTGACAAGTAAAAGAGTTGCACTCCTGATGTTGATATTAACCTCTAAAGTTCAAAAGAGAGAGGGCACTGCAGTGCAAGATTCTATGCAGATTTAAGCTTTTGAGAACACAATACATAATCAAGGTCATCTTATCTGAAATGAAACCAGTTCTAAGAGGATGAATAAGTATTTGGAGACTGACCTACTACACGGGTAGTAGGTAGTAGTTTTCGGAATGAGTATTGCCCTGCCCACATTACAAGGACAGGGTGCCTTAAAGATGAACCCCCTCAGCTTGTCCAACTTGGTAACAGTCTCCATTCTTAGGTGCTCCATTGGTCCTTTATATTGTGGAGTCTACCTTGTGATAAGCTAACTAGGATGAACAAAGCATTTCTGAGGTCAGTTTTGGAGTCTGGCAGAAATCAGACTATTAGAGTTTTGATGGTCATGTCTGTTACAATGCCCAATACTGACTCAGTGTTTCCTTGTACTTTCTTATGTTTATGAGCTTTTAAGTTCCTTTTCTATAAGCAAACTGTGCGATTGTTGGTGGTGGGGTGCTGTTATCTCATTACTAATTATGTTCTGTTCCATTATTTTATTCTTATTTGCCCTGTTATGCAATTCCTCTTCAAACGGGACCTAACACAGAAGGGCCGTGGTCTCTCACTGACAGGAAAACACCAATGCCAAAAACAACGAACAGCATCTCATCTCCCAAATAGATGCAAAATGATGCTTTCAAATCAAAAATAAGAGGAGTATGGCTACTCTCTTGAATCATTTGTATTTCATGAAGAGCAGCTATTTAAAACTACTTTTTTTCAGTGAAAGTAAGATAGCGACAGAGAAGACAAAAAATTGTGGAGAAGTAGTTTAATGTCGCAGCAAAATATGCCGATTATGATTCTTGGCCTGGTAACTTGGACAGTGAATACTAATGAATCTGGAATCCTTATTTGCAGACTTCCGCTTAATCAATTTCTTTCTAAACATAAATGTCCTGTTTGAGCAATACAGGATTAACTTCTCTTTTAGTAATTTTACTTTTCAGCAAGGTCTCTTCTAAAGCTAGAGAGAACTGCATTTTTAGAAGACTCTAGTGTTTGAATTTGTGAAAATATATAGTTTACAGCCAGCTATGGTATGTGGGTTTCAAGGTCTCAGCATTTTCGAGCTCACCAGGTGCGGGGATGAGGAGGAGCGAGACCCGGGCACTTGACCCAAGCTGGCCAACGGGGTTATTCTGTACCATGGCTGTCACATTCAATATAAATTAGAAAGTTTGCTGAGGAGTTTCTCTCTTCTATGATGGCTGCGATCCCGAGAACCTCTTGCCCCAGTGCCAGACCCCTGAGCCCTTCCCTTCTTCCCGAGGCTGCAGCGCTCACAGTGTCCGACATATGCTGTCCCCTCCTGGGAGTGCGCAGTTCCCATGGATAGAATGGGCTGAGTATAATCCTTGTGTATTTTATGTTGGTATTGGGATCAGTATTGGTTCTTTAGTATTATTAATGTTAGTTCTTTAGTCTTATTCTATTAAATCTGTTTATATTTCAGCCCTTGGGTTTCCTTGTATTTTCCCCGATTCCCCTTCCCAGGTGGGGAGGGGCCACTGGGTGATAGAATAATTGCCTAAATGACAATAAATTGGTGTGGGTTCTTCCAACCAGAACAATAAAGAGAATTGGAAGTATTATTTCTAAACCTATAAGCAAACTGTAACCATGGGAGAAATCTCCGGGGAAGCTGACTTTTTCATGTGATTTGATATGCAATTGTGAAAACATGCACAAAGATTTTTCCAGTTATTCTTTACACTGAAGCTTGAGTATATCTGTAACCTAAAAGTCTGGTATATTTTAAGGTAAGCTCTTCAGATCATTGAGGTATTTTGTTAGTGGGATTTTTTTTTTTTATTGTGATGTGAGGGAGTTTTGTTGTTTTCATTTAATTCAGGCTTTTTTTTATTGCAGGGTGGGGTGGATGTTTACAATGTGATAAATAGTTTGCACAAATTATTTTGCTAGCATAGATAATAATTGAAGAAGCCCATCCCCCTGTGGCAAACATGTCAGCTTTAGAATTATTATAATTTATCATCCAGCAGCATTTTAGCAACTGGGTTTTGGTATTCAAATGTCTCGCGTGAACATTTGTGCATCTACTTCTAAGACTCTGGAAGCAGGAAACTTTGGCAACATACAAGCACAAAGCACTAGCTATACTACAAAAAAAAAAAAAGTGCTCACAGCTTTTGTACTGGATCCATGAGAAGAACAAAAGAAACCAGAGACACTAAATTTGTTCAATGTCTATGAACTTTTTACTGAAGAGCAATCAACTATTGATTTTTCCAATATGAACACTTTAGTAAATAGAAATAAGGCAAAACTAATTGATTTTCATCATGAAGACCACAATCCAAGCATGACTTCCTGGGTCTTAACAGAGCATTGCTTACATTCCATTCAATCCCTAAAAAATCCCTAAAACTTCAAGTAAAATACTAAAACTGATCTGTAAAACAAACAAGAGAACAACAAGACGACCAACAAACCAATGAACAAACCATCTTACCAAAAGACCAAGGAAATATTCGATAGCTTTGGAAAAAAACTTCTACCAAGCTTTAGTCAAGGAGTCATAGTCCGCTCTAATTTCTGATTGACATAATGAAACTCTTTCTCCAAAATTAGCACAATCATTCTAGAAAAATATGAACTGACTGAAGACTAATTCAACAGCTGAATTGAACTGACTAGGCAATATGGATTCTCATCTTTCCAGAGCACTTTTGAGACATTAACATCAGGGAAAAGTGTTGGTAGACCTGAAAAATCTGAAGTGAACATGACTTACGAAAATGAATAGATTCATACCTTTATTGAAGCCAGTACTTTCTAATCTAAAAAGAAAAAAAGTCTAAGAATCAAAAGAACTTCCTTTTGAATTCATGGTTCCATTTTGATAATCATCTTTAAACATCAGAATTTCACCCTCTAAACATAACTCAAGAAGGCATATAAGGTATTTTCTGATATAATTTAAACTTGCTAGAAATAATTGACAATTTTACATCTCGGGATAAACCAGCAACAATGAAAGTTACTGAGACATTGTTTCTATTAGGCATAAAAAGGCACCACAGAAATTGCATACAATGCAGAAGATTTGATTTACACTCAAACACTTGCTTTGAAAGAAGATTTAGAGTATTTTCTCACTTTCTATATGGATGGGCAGAAATGGCAAAGCGTAGACCTCCCAGCAGCTTATTATTTTACATTTATATAGAAACAATTCAGCCTACAAGCCCTTCAGAAAGCTAAACATTACCAAATTGGGAATCTGGGAAATACCTCAGTAGAGTTACAGTTAGTGTAAGGCCCTGTAAGAAATTTAAAATTAGCTGTAAACAGATTTAAACACATCTGAATCACTTGTTAGCAGTTTGACGTAAGATTCCTTCCCTTCATAACAAGCTCTTACCAATTAATGTTTATTATTTTACTCCTTGTTATCAATCACTTGTCACAATTACAGGCTCCAACAGAAATTTATCATTCAACACTACCTAAAAGCACTTTAATAGGGAATGCAAGCAATTCAGATTTCTCTGGCCCATTTTTAGAGCACAGGCCTGCTGTGCTCTGTCTAGGGCACAAAGAGTGCTTGTCTGGAAGCATCTGGAGAAATAGAACATTAATGTTTACTGAGTGTAATTACCAGTTGTGCATAGTTCAACAGAAACTCATTTTCCCTTGACTTTCAAAGTAGGTATCACATCACCAGCACAAACCGTTGTTAGCTAATTATTCAAAAGAATGTGCTGGAAAAACAGCTGCCTTTCTCGAGCAACACAGTGTGCAATTCTATAACCAAGTCTCTCTGATACAGGTACCGTTACCGCATTTTGGGTTAAAGTCTGCAGCGGATTTGGACACTGACTTTAGAACATGATAATAAACACACATCACCCTCCAGGCATGTTATCACAATTTCTAAAAATCAGGTACTGGATATAACAAACAATACATCTGTGACTTTGGGGATGTGGCATTTAATTCTATCCTTTCACAAAAAGCAAGGCATTTGTGTGGAAATAGCATACAAGGACTCAAAAGAGATTAGTAGATATGGCAATTTGTAAGACCAAGACTTTTCTAATAACATGAGAGGAACAGAACATTAAGAAAAAAATAAATCACTGCATTCCTTTGATTTTAAAAGAAACAAACAAAACCAGTTTCATTTTATTGCCATTGTAGAGATTCACTGCTACAGCCCCAGTCCCACTCCGCATATGCTCCCCATACATACACACAAAACTTACGCCAGAGGAATGAACCATCACTCCTTGACTTTTGGTTTCACACCAAATTGCCTTCATTTGGCCCTGTTTGCTTACAGTAAGGCTAGCAAGTAGTCCATCTGCATGCATAGATACCACAAAACACTTAACATAGCCAAAAATTTACTTAGAATCAATTAGCATACTTTACATGGGAAAAACCAAATCGGTTTTCAAATAGTAACATTTTCTCAGCTTTCAGATGATTTAGCTTAATTTGCTTTCAACAAATGATTAGCTAAGTTTTTTTTCTATATCCTTCTTCCATCTGTCACAACTTCAATAAAATTCAAAGTTGTGAGGATATTTTCTAGAACTATCTAGTGGAACTGTATTAAAATAGGTGCAGATCTTAGACTTCCTTGGCAGGCTACCAGGAAGAAAAACAATAAAACGAGAACATTGTTATCTGGACTACCACGAATTTAACTGGTCTAAAGTCAAATGACCTTCACGTATGTCCACTTCATCAGTCTGAAACACTACATTATTCTGTGTAACAACATCTGCTTGATTTAGACCTGGCCTGGACCTCTGAGCTCAGGCTGACAGGGAAAAACTATTGCCATCACCTCAAAACCATACTCACAGCCCAGAATACTGTCAAGTCCTCCTGTCAGATCTAATCCTTCAGTGTATTTCAGAAATACGAGAATTTTAAAAATGGATCTCTTCTTAGGGAAGAACATGCTCCATGTGCCTGTTCTCTATTAGAGACCTACCCACTGCCTCCCGATTTTCCTCTGCTTCTGTGCTGCATGCTGTGCAAATGTTTCCCTGTGCTTATTTTTCAAGTGGCTTCTTAGAGCAGAGTAGATATTCCCTTGAGTGTATTTTCTTTCTTTACCATCACTCTCTTCTATACAAACAGATTGCTCTGCTGCTGCCCTTTAAATTTAGAGATGAAAAATCCCACACCACAGATGTCTGGTGATGGGAGGAAGGTTGCTTCTTCCGCAAACTTACTGGGAAGTCAAATAACTCCAGTCTTTCTCAGTCCCTCTTCAGACGATACAGACCTTGAATGTTCCTCTTATCCTGGTCATGGTTCTCAGTCTATCATTTACAGACCATTGTTAGAATGCATGATCATCCTAAACACTCCTGAGCTAGTCTGCAAATTTTCATATACTATTTTTATTAACAGTACAGTGATAATATTGCATAATTGTCTAGAAGGATTGAGAATTCTATGGGTTGAGTAATCAAAGTAAGAGTGGTTTCAGTGCATACACCACAAATTGTATTGTCTAGACGTAGTTTCATTATTCATTTGTTCTGCAAAAAAAAAAAAAAAAAATCTACGGTTTCAGAGAAGCAGAAATATTATCTAAGCAAATAAAATTAAGAGTAGGTCACTTGCATTCCTGACAAGAACATGAGGAGTGAAATACTTGGAGACTTAGTAAAACTCAACTATAAGAGGACTTCTAATAAGGCTGTGGAGGGCATATACAACCTACAATTCTCCAACTTCTACTGCTATTTCAAAATGTTAAGAAAAAAAAAACCCTCAGAAGCAGCATTTAAAAGAGTTTGTTCACACAGAAAGCTTCCATCATTTTAAACTGGAACAAAAAATTAAAGTGTTATAGTTAAACTAGTTCCACAGTGACATAAACTGGGAAAGAAATTACTTCATAAATGTCAATACTGCCAGTTAGACTGGCTCAAGATGTGCGTAAACACACAGTACCCTAAATAAAAGTATCCTTAATAGCAGCTTAAGCATATTCATACATAACAGAAGACACAGACACCTAAGTCTCAACAACTAAATAAAATCAGTAAAGGAAAATAAGAGGAAGAATCTGCTTTTATTGCCGAGATAATTAACATTTTTTCAGTGTTACTCAACAAGCACAGATAAAAAGACACCAAATGAGCCACACCATTGAGCAACCAACTAAAAATAAAAAAAAGCCCGTATTTCCAGAATTTAGTTGCATACTTCCCCACCGCACCTGGTGACCCCCCTGGTTTTCTGTTCAGTTTTTGAAAAGTTATTTCAGGAACAACTTTTCTATCCTGAGTAAACCTCTCTCTTTCTTCCTCCCACAACACTTCTCAACAGAATTTGGTAATAATAAAAATAGTAATAATAATCATAAAACTACTATAATGGTAATATTGCAACAATAGGTAATAAAACCAAGAAAAAAAGGTGGTTGATCTTTTAAAATATTTTGCATTATTTCCACAATTTCTATTATAAATCAAACTAAAATTAGATGCTAGATTGCAAATATTTTTAATTTTACATTTCCAAAATCAGTTCTTTCAACCATTTCAAGGTTGAGGGGTTTGTTTCTGTATTCGCAACTATTCTAAAGATCAGTAATTTCCTAAAAATTTTGCTTAAACTAAAAACAAATCTCCTCCCCCAAATCTGTTGCATGGAGAGCCATAAGGCTTTAAAGAGGTAATAACGCGACAAAGTCAGAAAACAATGTGAAAATAAGCAGTGGAAGAAAGGGGCAGCACAAAAGTGAAAATTTCACTATTAAAAGTTATAATACATATATCAGAGAAGTAGAATGGAGTTCAGTTACAGGGGCCAATAGTCATACATATAGAGAAGTCTGCAGGCTTGTGAGAAATTAGGTGGGATTAAGCAATTTTGGGATAATGCTGCAATACATGGTGACATATGTCAATGTATGAATGATCTGATTGAATTTTAATGATTCATTAACTAGCAAAAATGAATATTAAAATTAAGTCTACTAACAGAAATCTAGAAATCTTAAAAACACTTTTCATATGGCTTCTCTGCAGATTTAAAACAATCTCTCTGGAAGTCACTTTTGACACTGTGTCTCTTGAGCAAATATTTCTTATTTCTCTCCAATAACAATTCTGAACAAGTTCTGAAAGGATACATCCTCTACAGAAAAGCAGTTTCTGACAGATGATAGAAAAAAGGATTTAGAATGGCATACCTCTATTCACCTCAACCCTCTTTTGGGGTTCAGGAGAAAGCATGGTATATGAGAAACATAAGCCATCGGATTTCTGTCCCTTGACATAGGACTTTCACCGCTTCTGCTCAGTAGTCCATCCAAAAGCATTTTATACAGACCTTGCTCAGGGCTTAGTTCAGAGAAGCCATATAAACAAAAAAGCCTTCTGTCACAGGATCATCAGTTATTAAAGATAAAATCTGAGATTCACAGAGAACATTAATAGCATTCTCTGTGCTGTTTTCAAACATACACAAAGACATTTTTAGCTGCAGGTTCCTCAGCGTCATGTTAACCGTAACTTAATTGTTGAGTTTTTTTGTCTGAATCACAGTCCTCCCCATGCTAGAACTCCCTGTCATCTCCCCCCCGCCCAACTTAACCTGCTCTAGAAGTTCACGCCTCCTAAACGTGCGGATTAAAATTCAGTGTAACAAATACAGGCCACAGAGAAGAAATCCACAAGTGACAGAATAGCCTGGAGAGCCAGCTGCCTCTTGAAAATCTCAGAATTGAGACATCGTCTCTCAAGCTGCCGAATTTCTCACTGATGGCAGTTTTTCTGTCCCTCCAAAGTTTACCTATTTTCAGGGTGAGATACAAAGCAGGTATTCTCCTGCTTGTCAAGACGCCTTCCAGACCACACAGCTGTCTGTGTGCAGAAGCACTAGCACCTTGAGAAGGAAGGATGACTCAGATCTGCAGATACCATTAACCAGTATCCAGCAACCAAGGAGTCATGCAAACACAGACCTGTTCCACAATCTTGAACAACATATTTTTTTTCCCCTGGAGTATTCTCCTTTAAATTAATCTGTTTCTAACATAATCTATTCTTTAAGAACTCATTTTAATAATTGCAAATGTGCAGACATGCACAGTTCAGTAGTCAAGAAAAAATGTTAGATTAACTGTTCTGGAGGTGTAACGTTTCCAGCCACAAAATAGATAGTAAAAAATAAAATAAAATCAGAAGGGGGAATCTCCTGATTATTTTGCCAAAGAGCATTAAACCTGTTCCAATATAAGATCCTCAAGCAGTGAAAACAAGCCATATTTCAGTCGCTAATACTATTTAGTCATTGGTTCCCCCCCCAAAGACAAAAATGTAAAAACATTAAATTTGTGCCAAACATAACAATTTTACTTTGTGACCTGAAACTTTAAGACCAAAGAAAACATCAGTTGATACCAAGGATGAGATGTGACTGGCTTTGGCCATCTTAAACATATACACCCAGAGCCAAGTACTTTAGCATTTAATAATCCTATTTGAGTCCTCTTAACTTAATATGCCTTCATGTTATTTCAATCAGTTTCTCAGAAAAACAATTTCTCTCTGCTTACTTCCCTTCGCCCCCCCCGCTACATTTTGACATCTGATTCCAGATTTACGGAGAAAGATGACTGAATAAACTTCACATATATATTGCTGTGGACTGCAGGACATCAAGCCTCCCTTTGTTACAATAATACTACCTGTGTCTTGCCCAGATTTTCTTACCCTAAAATACCTCATAAACAGTTAATCCAGTAAAACAGCAGTGCAATACTGAAAGACTCAATTGTTTCCAGAAGTTTCAACTGTTTAATCACCAATATATTTCTGCTTTGGTTCATCAAGAGTACCAAGTAGCCTGCCAGAAACAGCTGCAAATTTGACAGGAAGGAGACGCTCCGGGAAGACTCTTTCAAATCTGAAAAAGGAGGGAGTAAGCAGTTTCATTTTGCAATTATTTTCCTCTAGTTCTAAAACTAGCCTTTTCCTGTTTTTCAGAGAATTTTTCACAATGTCTTTCCTTCTCTAGAAGAAGTCAATGGCTTAGTCGATTTCCAATTTCAACACCCTTAACAGCCATTGACTTTTTTGAAAAACAAAAGCTTATTTAAACCTCTGGCTATGATTTCTCAAACTAGTAAAACTGTGGTCAGCAGCCCACATCACAAAAATAACTTTTCTACTTCCTTACCCTCTAACCACTTGGCAATCACAAGTCTGCCGACCCTGCTATCTTCTTTGCCTCTCTGTTCTCATAGAAACGTTGGGTCAGGAAGCTAAAAAATATAAGAATTTTCTTTTTTATCATCACTCATTGTAAACCTCTGGGATTTAGGGGACATTAGCTACAAGCCATACTTCACTACAGAGAAAGAGAGAAGGCAAACGTCAGAAATAGATGAAGTGATAGAATAAAAGCCAGTAAAGTGCTTTGATGACAAAGGTTATGCAAGCGTGAAGGAACACTCTTACACTTCTCATCAGTAGGGAGGAAGGGACTTTGAAGCACAATTTAATGGCCAAACAGAAGTCATGAACTGACCAAAAGTTCCAGTTTGGGTACGAAGTACAACAAGTCGCAAAATATACAATGCTACCATATATCAACACCATGGACAATTCTGACATGCATAAAAAAGAAACCAATAAAGCAGCAGACTTTTTATAACATGCCATTTTCATGCCCCAACCTCAGACATGCAGCTATTCAGCGCTGACTAAATACCCTAGAACGTTTTCTCCAGAGAAGGTAGGCTCTGCTGTGCATTTTATGGATTCATAAGCAAGAACAAATCCAGCACTGAAAAGCAGACAATACATGCCAGATTAGCAGAATCAGAAAAAAAAAAACCAACAAAACAACAAAGGAATATTGTAAATATATATATAAACAAACATTACTAGGATATTTTTAAGAACACTTAAAATTAACAAGGCATTCTTTATCCTGCTGTATCTCTCTAAAGATAAATTTAAAAAATGAAGAGTGTGCCCAATACTGTAAAATAAATTAAAATTAGATACCTTACTCTACGTATTTTTCAAAATATTCACTAGGAAAACCCTGTTTCTTGTTAAAACCAAAATTTTTCATGTCTGTTGTCTTTAGGATATGACACTAGGCCATTGCTCACTATCTCTCAATTTCCTTCTGGGACAGCACGTTCTCTACTCCCGTATCACACACATTTAGCAGTGTGCATGAGACTCTTACAACAGCTCCCCCACCTCACGTGCTGATCCAGAGCTCCATGTGCAAGACGTAGGCAGAAGAAAACTCAGAGAAAGCTTATACTCCCCAGACACATCCTTACCCCCCTTCTCTGTTGCATCCATGTATAATCCCGACTGCCTGAGACCGTACGGACTTAGAGAAAGCCTCCAGAATAAACCCTAAAGCTGTCAGCAAGACTTGTTCCATCAGTCTCTGTACCACCCCTTAAGCAGTGAGGTTGTCAGAAACTGCTAATGAAATCCTTTCCCCCATTTCATGAACGTGGTAAGCAGTAGATGGAAAATATCACATGGAAGCCACTAAATCAGACACATAATTTGCTTACTTAACAACAGCATGGCAATGAAAAGTTTTGAATACATATACATATATATAAATATAAATGATGGGAGGAAAAGGAACTTTAAATTGTCTGTAAAGTTCAGTCTCTGTCCTCTTTTCCAGAGCCTGATTTATAAATCTAACGTTTAAATTTCAAGCAACTAACCTTCCACAAAAAGGAAACAGATCATGAAAGAGCAAAACAAAATAAAACAAAACAACCAACCAACCTCAAAACCAAAAAGCAATTTTGGTCTCCCATATTTTTTTTTTGTTTCCTTTTACTTTATGGTTGCAGTAGATTTTTCTGTCGTAGATGGGTCATGTTTCTAGAAGTAATGGGTGCTCTGGAGAAAAATCACTTCTTTTCTTAAACAAAATTACATAAAAATCAAATGCAGATTTTATCAACTTCTCTCCTAAATTATGCCATGAAATAATTTTGATGGATTTTTATAAATTTTTAAGTAATGTTTACTTCTGAAATGTAGCAATGGCTTATGAAGTTTCTTTGATCTATACTGATTTTTTCTATTTTTATTGTACTATAGAACGCACCTAGTTCATGTATTGACATCTTTTGATGTACTGAAGTCTTCGTATAGTTTTTCTATGCATCATACTTAAAGAAATAAACAAACATATGGAGAATATTTATATACTGTGTGCAGAGATCACAGGTAAATTCAGTCAGTTGTTCATGAATAATAGAGAACAGAACTCTGATTGAAAACAGCTTCTCACGTGACTGCATGCATCTAAAACTAGCATTACTTACACCAGTAACCTGTGTGCTCAGCGAGATACAGTCTGTATGTAAATTCTCATATAGGTATACTCATTGCCTAACATACGTGACTTCAAAGTTCTGCATGCAGACAAGATACGCTTTTCTCCCTTTCCTTCTCCTCAGCACAGGAAGTGTAAAAGAGACCCCCCCATCCACTGGCATTTCCATTTCTCCTCTGAAAGAGGCAGGGGAAAAAAAGTGAAAGGCGTCAGCCCTAAGGAGCAGGAGTGAGAGATAAGCAGGACTCCTTTCTTCCTGGTAGAGTCCAGGTCTACGCTCTCACACTGCGACTTAGGCAGCTGCTCCTCACAGTGTACGTACAGCCCCATTCCTGTAGAGAAGCGGACCTAAGCCAGGTGGAAAGTGTCCAGGTGAGCTTCTCATCTCACAAAGGGAGCATCTGTCACAACGACTTTTTGTTGGCAGAGGCGATTAAAAAGATCTCTGGCAATACCTGCTCGTTCGAGTCACCAGGGAAACGACTCCTTGACGGCTGCAATCAACTCACAAACAGAACTCTCGCATTGGACTTATTTGAAGCTTGAAAGAATTACATCAGTGGCAGTTCTCAAACAAGTGGACATCACCAGGGCTGTACAAATACCTGGACTGCGGGTGAGAATCTGAATCTCAGAAGTAGCACAAGGACAGAAAGCATCTCTCTGAGAAGCTTGTAAGATTCAAAGAGAAAAGGAAACAGCATCAACAGCAGCACACAGCAAGAAAACTTAAGAGGCTGGGCAGAACTGGAATGGTGGCAGATGTGTTTCCCCTCTCATGGCACACATCAGGGTAACGGAGAGAAAGGGAGACTTTCTAGTCTCCCAGAAGAGCGTGCACACATTTCCACAGGGAGAACGCACAGACCTTGAAAGAGAAGAATTGGTGACACAGAAGTTAAAAGATCAACACAGAACTATTAATAGATTATGTTAGCACATGCACTTACACAAAATTCTATACATCATATTTAAATGTGCTAAAAATCATTTAAAACACTGAAATCTTGAATCACATTGTAATGCAGCTTAATAACAGAGCCTGGAGCAAAGGCTTTTTCATACCTTCATGTAGTATCTTTTAAAGTAAACAAGAAAGAACATAGTGAAGTTCTACAGGATTTATCATCACTTTTATAACCTGATATTTTCAATTGTGTTACCAAAACCTGCTGCTTCTCCTCCCCCCTTTCTTGGTTAAATAATTAGTTACCATGGAAACAATATCTTTCTGGTACAGACATCAATTTGTGACATCGGCATTAATGCAAAATGTCTCCCCTTTCTGTAGATACATGGGGACATGGGTGACCATGTAATATACTTCATGTTATAAACAGCATCACACCGTTTGGAATGAACAAGAATACTAACGTGGCTAACACTTCAGAGCTGTACAAATAATAAGAAAGAAATTACGATTATTTTTCTTATTTTAATAGAAAGGAGCTTAGATTATATTAAGCAAGTATTTCATCTTCCTCAATTTACAGCTATTTCACCAGACTTTTGAAAAGTGAATCACAATCAAATCTACAAAGGAGGAATCAGGTATCTCTTGGACCTCCAATGACAACAGAGTATGCGGCTTTTCCATTTCAACTACTTCATAAAATCTGTCTGGCTGGTGAAAAGAAATTGTCTATAACGCCACCTCAGGAGACTTTGTTTTAAGTGAGCAATCAGAGCTCCTTCATCAACTCCTCTCACTTGCAGATATAAATGGCCCTCAGAAATATGGGGTGCAGAAGCACTCATGTCAACATTTACCCTCACAGGTATTCCTATGCAAATAAACGCATACTACTAGATGTAGGAGAGCTAGTCCCATGAGTAGGAATGTGCAAGCCTACCCCTTAATTAGAACATAGCTTCCTGTCATTTAAAAACTATTTCATATGCAGATACAGTAAGAGACATCTAAATTAAATCGTTTATTCCTGCAATTATTTCTACATGAAAAGAAATGTCAAAGTATGAAACTATGACTGAAAACTGACGTGGCTTTAAGGTAGTAAATACTACCCTGTATTTTCAGAATTGTAGCTGCATAAATACAATACTCAAATTTACTTTTTTTTAGAAAGGGAAGGGAAAGAGATAATGATTGGGAAGGTATGAAAGAATATGGCAAAGAACAAAAAAATCATGTTTTGGATTAGTTTTGCATAAGAATTCTTTAAAATATTTAAAACATCACAATTTTGGGTAGTTTTCTCAGGCTTACCATTTCTATCTTCCAAATACTTTGTTTTACATTAGCTTGAATTATCAATTCAATTAGAATATTTTTCCTGTAACCTATGTAAATGGATAAACTGGGAAGAGAAGAGTAGAAAGTAAAAGGAAGAGCAGAAATTGTTTGAAAATGCACAAGTCCTACTGTTTCCTCAATATATTTCTTCAGAAGCTAAGAAAGTGAATTTCTCTAAAAGAACTAGAGACAGGAAATGCTGCACATAACCCATAGTGGTACGAGAACAAGGTAAATGTGTGCACGGATAGGAGATCCCAAATAAATTCTTAGTTCCTTTTTTTTTTTTTTATAATACTGCTTTTAGAAGAGTTTAGTCGCTCATAACTACGCTTTTGTGTTAGCTTGGTTAAAATGAGGGAAAGAATTAAATATATTTCTTTTCAGACATTTTTGATTATGGCTGCAGCAAGTTTCCCGTGAATATGTTCCTTTAAGTTCTATGCCATCATGTAAATCCCAACATATTAGACACCCTTAGTTGCTGATAGGCATAAGCTCATCAGTGACGAGGATCATGGATGACACACACTTCAGTAAGCTCCCTTTCCCCGCTTCGTTACTATTGCCAATAGCTAAACATCTACCTCCCCTCCCACTGTAGGCATTAAGCATGCGTCATACAATGTATCCAAATACTCACACCTCTCTGTACCATGCTTCACTGAACCTTGTTATACGGGCCCCCAGCCTTCCCTGAAAGAGTACAGCGACCCTCACCCACACCTACTTATCTCTGCCATTTGCTTTCTGAGAGACAATATCATAAACTGGGTAAGGAACTATTAAGAGAGCTCAAGCACCCCCGCCACTGCAGTAGAAAGCAGACACCTGGAAGGCACATAAAGCAGAGTGGGAAGAACCTGCCAGCGCAACAGGAAGAGGCAGGCACGGAGGAACTCGAAAGAATTACTGTAGTGGCAGTTCTCAAACAAGTGGACATCACCAGGGCTGTACAAATACCTGGACTGGGGGTGAGAATCTGAATCTCAGAAGCAGCACAAGGACAGAACCATACCCGGAAGATCAATGGCTGGATTTCACCTTAGCCAGGAGGAAGCAATCCTCCAACGTAGACTGTTACAAAAGAGGAGTTGGGGAATATAAATTATTTTCTTTACATGCTTTGAGTAATTTTCCAAAATGTGTGGCCTGACGCAAATTTAAAGAAAACAGAAATTAAAACAAATTGTTTTGCTAAAGTATTGGACAGAGTGAAAGCTTTGACTATCTATCCAGACAAATCCATAATGAAACTTTCAAATCAGGACTGATTTTTGCAGCACTGTACGCTATTGGTTCTAACGCCTTCAGCAATCAACCAACAATTAAGAAAGATTAAGTGTGTAAGCTAGTACATACTAGCAGTGACAGGACTACAGACATGGTTGCAAAAATGAAAGTGCTTAAATAACAGCAGCTCAGTAAGTTTTTGTTCTTTAACACAAGGTTACCAACGTTGAGCTGAAGCCCATTTTACTTTTGGATATGATCCTCACCCTGAAATGAGTCCATGCCCTGATGTCTATCTCAGACCTACAACCTAACAGAGTAAAGGTTTTCAGAGATAATACAAAAATATCTTTAACTATTCACCAGAAACTGCCTCTAGATGTTATTAGAAAGGCATTGTAGATTTTTGCCTGCTTTTCTAAGAAAAGACATCTGACAATCACACTGTAAAGTGCAAATTGGCAGTTTAAGCGCCCATGACCCTGTTGGATGTCAGTCATACTTGATAACTTTGGAGCTGATTGACCAATTATAACCAATATGACGAAAGCACAGCAGCTTCACAGACCATTAAATTTCTGAGGGCGGGGGGAGGGAGGGGGGACAGGGAATTAGGAGAGTGATAGAGATATAATATCAAAATTAATGCGCCTTACCACAGAAAGGCTTCCCTGTCAGCTCAACAGTTCTCTCTTCAACCAATCAACAATGAATTAACGGGAATTAATTATAGCATTTGTTATCTATTATTCAGCTAGAACACAGGAAGGGTTTGAGAATGCTGTGGAAGAAGTGGCAACTGGAGGTGGGAGGAAATGCACGAGCCTGTTAACACTTCAGGAGAGCTCAGAAAATAAGGAATATGGTGCTGAAGTGTAAGAGACTAACGTAAAATCTGCGGGAAGCCTGAGTCCATTAGTTCTCCTTAGGCACAAATCAATTTTGTAATCATCTGCCCGCCAAGCATTCTAAGATGTTTGACAGCTATTTTCTTCTCATAGAGAAAATCCTCTATGGAACCACATTAAAAACAGTGTTTTCAAAACTAACTCATGGAATAAAAATATGCTGATAAAAGATACAGACATGTGCCATCATTATCTGTCACACGCTCATCTCATTGTGTCAGAATTCCATCACCTATCACTTAATACCACACCCTACTAATCAGCATCCCTTTCATAGAGTGACTAAGTACACTGGGCAGCAAAACAATTTTTCCCCTCAAAAATTAATATAATATGGAGAGAATATGTGCAAGGACTTATGAAATATACAAGTTTGTACAAAGAGAGAGAGTATATACAAAAGAAGGACAGAAGGCGGAAGAATCATCAGGCTCAGCAGTTGGAGTAGAGGCTGTTATTTCAGAGGCTGAAAAGCCACTTCACCCACAAGACCGAATGCCTGATAGTTACTCCTTCCCCTCTCTCCCCCTTGTTAATTGTCAATCAATTTGTACTCCTCTGAGGAAGGCAATGACAATGACAATGAAAATGTAACTATTTGGGAAGACACAGCGAGAACACTCATGCTAATGGATTAGCATCTCATTGATCAAGTGGCCGATATATTTTGGATCTATTATTCACACCAAAAGAGGCAGACGCTGTCTTGACCCATTGGGGACGTCATTCACAGGACCCTGTGGATGAGCAGAGCATTACCAAGGTTACGTAGGGAACAGTCTCTGGAAGCTGGAGTCCCAAGAAAACACTGGTGTAAGTGATGATAGGATGATCAGATAACATAGAAGCTGAGGAAGGTGGAACACAATAATGCTGATGTTGCCGGGGAGAAGAGACACTGGCCAATGACCGAATGACCAGGCAGACAAATGGTGCCTCTGTGCTTGCGTACCCTCAGCTCTTCTCTCTGCTCACCACCGATGCTGCTGCACTGTATGAAGGACACAAGACTACTTCCAATACTACTTTAACCAGAGAAGAAAACACAGGAGATGGAAAGGTGCGAACAGACGTCCCAGCACAGGCTTGGGCCTCTACACTGGTCTACTTCTAAACACCCCTGTATGGGGGAGTTCCTTTATACGCCTCCATGGCCACTTGCTCTCTAAAAATTATCAGATATTCCACAATTTGTGTTTACATTGCAGCGATGATGTACCAAAATGACTTTGTTTCCACATTGGATTAAGCTAGTCTATAAGGACCTCAGTGGGGTAAATTTCCTTGCCAGAATTTAGGTCAAGTTCAGTTCTACCAAGAGCGCTCAGTACTTGTGTGTGAAATATTTATATGTGGATGCGGCACGTATTTTGACACAAAGAGAACCAGACACAGGAAGATATCTATGATCTGCCATTTTACGCGGAGGAATAATAATTCCGTTTCCTTTTGGACTATAGTCTGTTTGACAGCTCAAGCCTAGAATCCACAACACTTTGACACTAAGCCAAACTGTCACTCTGACATTTCTATGTCTGAGAAATCCCGAATCTCACAGGTAAACTGTGAAAGCTGAAAACCAGAGAGTGAAAGTGTGAGGCTCATAACTGCAGCAGTAGACAAACTCTTAAGAGTCACTTTGTACGACCTCTGCTTTTTTATAACTGGGGGCAGCATAAAGCTGGGAAAATAGGAAGGAATAAAAATCCACAGAACTTTCTGCAGACAAAAGAAACGTATGTTCTATATAGTAAAAAAAACCTAAAAATTACTCATATATGGTAGACTAAATGAGCCAGACATTATTTAAAGTGAAATATATCCTTTAAACGTAGATAAAGAATGCAAGAAATACATTTATGTTGTCATTTTTATACACTGTTAAGCCAGCAAGAAGGAACATGTTACAAGTCTGAATTTTGTCAGCTGATTTTTCTTTTGTACTGGTAGGGAAGGAGAATGTATACGGGCTTTCTTAGGGTCAAAAGAACCACCAAGACCTACCAACCTCTATAATTACAATTTATTGATTTAAGTGAGGTGTTTATATCCTGGCAGCATATTTAATGCTGTTAACATTTACATAGTCAGATACATCTCATTAAGATGACACTCACACTCTTAGTATTCCCCGTTTCTCAAAAAGAAAGAAAAAAAAGCCCTTCTAGATTAATTTAATGCTAGGAAAATTTTAGCACTTCAAAGGAGCTAACAAATGTGGCTCAAGAACACAAGCCTAGAAGACAAATCACATGCCCTCTCAGGGCCCAAGTAAAGCTGAAGTTCCTCAGACAAAACAGAAGCACAAAAGTACATCTTATCTGTAGTGACTCTTTATCACCTCATTTATTCAACATCTTCCAGACACAAAATAGCTTCTACTAAAAAGTAGACGGGCTCAGGATATTTACTGGAAGCATTAAGGACCAGCATTCAGGAGATGTATTTTGTCAAGTCATTGCAGTAAGAAAACAAGTAAAATTTTCAGGAAAAAAACAGCAAATCAGAGACTGGATTAAATGTTTGTTTTAAGCTATTTGTAAGCATAAATTTGTGCATTATATAAAACAAGGGAATATGCCCAAAGGCATTAAGTACTGTTTCATGAGACAGCCCAGCACTTCGTACTGGTATAGGACCTTTCACCTAAGAACATCCAGAAAATGTTCACAAAAGAAGGAAAAGCTTTATTATCCTTTTGTGAAATATAGACAAATCAGGCATAAAACCACCAAACAATCAAAGTCTTGCAACAGGACAGTGAAAGAATTAGGAATAGATTTCTACCTTGATTTTTTGATCTGCTATTCTTAAAATAGGATTATTTTTCCTAAAACTTTGAATAAAATTCTGAAACAGCTATACCTGGTTTAAACAAAGAAGGCAGTCTAATAGGAGTATATCACTTTCTAAAACTGGATTTTCTAGATTTGAATTCATAATCTCTTTTACTACAAAAGGACGAGAGGCAACAAGCACAAACTAAGACACATGAAGTTCCATTTGAAGACATGAAAATACTTCCTTCCCCCCCCACCCCCAGTAAGGGTGGTCAAATACTGGAACGGGTTTCCCAGAGATACATTCAAAACCTGACTGGGCACAGTCACAGGCAATGCACTCTATCTGACCCTGCCTGAGCAGGCAGGTTGGACTCGAGCTTAAGAGGTCTCTTCCAAACTCAGCAACTCTATGAAACTTGTGATGAAAGAGGTATCAGTCATCCATTTACCATCTCTGATATTTTGGGGCCTTGACCAATACATGGTATCGATAATATGACGAATATAATACCATGACTAAAAACTGAATGCAGTTTCCTCAAAATTCCCAAGTGCCAAATCTTTCCAGAGTTGAATTCACTTAAAGAAACAAAAAAAGACCCCTATCCCAAGCTGCACTCAATTGTTCCAAGTACTTAATATTCTTCAATAACATATGCTTCTTAGTCTTCTGAAACCCACTCTCAGTCTCAGGAGTTTTACCCCAAATCTACAGAGACGTTTAAGACCAATTTTGTAATCATATTTTGCAAAGCTTTTTTGCTTTGCATTTGCATAATCTTGTGCAAGTAATCTGCTACTTCCTACTAAAGATTTTGTATGCAGTGTTTGTACCTGAGTTGGCTTTCCACAGTACAATCACCCAACCTTGAATTTTAAAACCAGTTTATTCATGTAAGCAGTGTTACAATACACATTTTACAGGGGAGAGCTGTCAGGCATGGAGGAGCTGAGTAACAAGCTAAATCAGCAGTACAAATAGGAGCAGTAGAACTACCTGCTTCAACAGTTTAAATAATTGCATGATGGATGAGGAATAGAAGAGGCATATTTTCCTTAAGAAGCCATGGAAGGTATCAGAAAAGACTGAAAACTGAAATTCTCTACTGATCAACAGTACTAGTCCAATTTTAGGATCCTCATGCTGCTATTCCTCTGTCCTTCAGCGTAACCTAAAGACCATCTCTAAAGCAGAGAAGAAAATGCATAGAAAAGCTCCAGGCTCATTAAATTCTTGGACAAAATGGACAGAAATACCTATAGGTGAGTGCTACCGGAGGAAGAACTTGAACTGGTGACCTCACATGAGCAGACATATATTTTACCAATTCCCAGTGTTAAAATTTACAATACGACCCAACTTGCTGTTTCAACAGCAGCAACCAAGAACTTTAAGAAAGACACGTATCTTAACACTCACAAGGTATCTCAGACAGTTCAACATATCTATACTCAGATACATAAACCAAGAATATGTAACTATACCTGCAAGGTCAGCATCTAAGTGACTAAACTCAGTATTTAATTTAAATTAATTTCAAGAAGAAGTGAAGGTCACAACAACAGTTAGCAAAAGTTTGTTGATGTTTTCCAGAGCTAACGATTGTGTGAAGAGACTCTGCTAGGCTGCAAAGCTGTAGAGCCAATTTGGATTATTAGGAGTTGATGAAGAGTGATGTTTTGTTAAACTGCTGATAATGCTAAAAAACTGATATTGAAACTGCTCCCACACACACCAAAAAAGTCCTCAGTAATGTCTTCAAATCAAACTGTTTTTATAAAAAGAATTATGTATTCGAGGCCTCAAGATTTTAAGATTTGTATATTTTATTCGCTGAAGGAAAAAGTAAAACAGAAATGGCTCACATGCTATAGCCTTCTTCACTTTGCTTGGAAATACTATAATTTCTTTTCTAGCTTTCATGGAAACAAGCTCTGTATCTTGAAATGATATTTGGCACTGGACAGAAATCCACACATTGAGTAGAATACACACATTATTAGTACAAGTAATAATTGCAACTATTTCAGTTTATAGCTGGCTATACACAAATAACTAGTCCAGTGCTCTGAAACATGACACCATACAGAAAACACACAAACTAGCTCAGAAAGCATACAGTTTGTATTTCAGCCTTTTATTTTCATTACAGCTCAACACAATCGAGAGTTTTCTTTATTAAACCACAAAAATCTGATTCCAAGTAATTTGTAAACCAAGCTACACAACTGGATTGTAGCAGGATAGTTCGGGGTTTCAAGTCACAGTATGAACCTAGCATCTCACATGAATTTATTTTACCGCAGGCTGCTCATGTAAAACTTCACTAGGACTACGCTGAGAACACAAATGCGTTACTGAAAAATAACATAGAAGCTGTGATCCACCTTTACATTGCAGAGCCTGTCTATAGCTGGATACTCAAGAAAGATCAGCCACATATGACCAGTGACAATCTTTTCCATGTGGAAGTTTAGGTAAATTGCAGACGGACTCAGGGAGAACGTCAGTCTTCTATAGGGAAGTAGCAGTAACTCTACATCATGCACCTTTGTCAAGACCACCTGAAATCTAGGTAGTCCATTTATCTGGACTACAAAGCATTCAGCTGATGAGAGGCTGAATTCTCCAATGTGACCTATTTTATGAGTTTCCATCAGCACTGAGCAAGCTTCTAAATTAAGAAGTAATCTTAACGCTGCCCTTTCAAGCTCTTGTTAGTGTGCTAGCTTTATTCCTACACAAAAGCTTTCTTTATTTTTAATATATGGTTTAGTGTATGTTGCTATGAAAAGCTTTTAAAGAATTCAATGAATCTTTTACAACGGACTATGCAACTTCAATCAGCTCATATTAAAACATGATTGTTCTAAGTACAAAATGAATTAATACAGTAAAGTTCTGTGTACTACATTAAGTTTAAGAATATTTGGCAGATGTGTATTTATAGCAGAATTACACAGACATATAAATTCGTTGCACTATAAAACATCTACCCATTCAGTACACTGCTATTCTATTCCATTTACGAAATGATTTGTAGTTTCTAAAAGTTGTTAGGCATTCTAAAAGCCAAAGTATGAATGGGATTACAATCTATCCTAAAATTTACTGCATTCAGTAAAGTAGCAGAGCACTCAGGCTTTGAAATCATGTACTGCAAAGGCTGTTTATTCTGCACATAAAGTCTTTCAGAATATTGTATGGACGGAGATATAAGGGCTGCAGTGGAACAGACTGCTAAACAGCTCAAATATTAATTTATTAGCTTCCAAAGTTGTGTTCAGAAAGCGTACAGAATGAAATAAAATAAATGAAGGATTGGTTAAAAAAAAAAGAGTATAAGAATCTGGCATAACTAGTTGGCTGTTCTGCAGTTTAGAGTTTGAGTATTCCAAGGCTGTGAGTTATGTGAACAGTAGATGAATGTGAACAAATGGATTTATAAAGTAGGTTTTTTAATACATATCATTAAGGCTATTTCAATTCTCTACACTTATATACGTGAAAGAGGGTAAAAGCAAGTAGAAGAGCTTTAAGGAGAAGATATTGGAACAAGAAAGGGAACAGGAAAAGCAGCTTTGTAAAAGATTATTTCCCCTCCATTAACCTGCCTAAATACCATGTATTTGCTCCCCTCCCCAAATTTAATGATGATCAAGAAGCCATATTCTTGCTTCCACCTAGTGCTTCTTCCATATATTCCTTGAATCATGAGCAGAAGGAAAAGAGTACAAGCCTTGTATTCACGGTGGTGTATCTCCCCCAGATATCTGAGAATATAGGCCCTGAAAACCAAATAACCATTTCAAAACCAACTATGACAAAAGTTCTAAAACGCAGAATTAAATTTTATCTATTGAGATGGAAGCATCCATAAAGCTTTGTATTTATGACTTTTAACATTGTTCTAACACCTGAACAGCTCGGGGGGGCTTTTGTTGCTGGATGTTACTTTGGTTTTGTAAAGGTTTCATAAAAGACCTGGATATTAACTGCAAGGTAACACTACAAAAGAGCAAGCTTAACATCCCTTCAATTATGTAAGCATTTGAAGTAATATGCATTACAGGTAGACATGTTTACAACAGTTTCTTCTGTCCTGAAAACTCTTATAGAAAATGACCTTACGCATAGTATCATTTCTACATAGATGTTCTGTGTTTGAAGCTGGAAGGTGAGAGAAGAGGAAGAAGAAGTAGAGGTGTGTCCTGTCTCAGGTTGACTCCAATTACAAAGCAACCCGATCACTTAAGTTTTCAGCAAGCAGCTCTCATTTCTTAGAGACTAAAAAGCAAACAGCAGAGAGGCAAGGGACTTGCCCAAAGGAACAGAACTCTAGATCTAGAGTGAGATAACCTAAACCTCAAGTCCCATATTTTAGCCCCAAGAACATTTTTCTCTCTGAAAATTAATGATGATTAGTTCTAAATGAAGCATAGTCTTCACCGGGTGATTTTCCACACCGTGCACCTACAGACACTAACGAGACAGCCAATTGATATTAACAATGCTGCTGGATTCTGTAATATGGGCATCTGTGTGTCAGCAGCTGAACTGACAGGCCAAATCATATTATGTATTTCACTGAGAAAACCAAAAGAAATCTCTGCGTCAACAAACATCTGGTTGGAATCTGTGATCTGGCCTGTAAACATCTTCAGACCTCTAAGAATCTAAATAATAAAAGTTTAGTGCTTTGCACTGGCAACACCTTAATCCTTTAATAAAAAGCTACTTCACAACATGAATTGTATATTAGAGATGTACTTCCAGTTTAATGAAATGAGTCCATAATACATCTTCTGTGTAACTGAACCAACAAGCCTGCATATTCAGAGGCAGCAGCTCCGTAACTAAGACTCTTACTAATCCCCTACCTCTGATGATAGCATTAAAAAAAAAAAAAAAAGTGATCCTATCTCTAACAGTAATTCCTATGCAGTTGATACCTCCTGGGCTAAAGGAAGATTGTACAGCATCTGTTGCTTCCGTACATACACTGGAGAAAATGCGTGAACTGAAGACTAGAAACTTTCAAATTGTAGGTATGAAGAGTATCTGGGTGTAGGCACTGTGACTGTCCCCAGAACTGAGGCACTGAGATTCCTTTACTGGACATGTCATCTACAGGCACGTTTTCACAAGTATGCTATCTTGCAAATTTCAAGATTCACCACATTAAAGCACTGACAATTTTCTTTTTCTTGCAGGAAACTGGGCCAAGTTACAGTATCAAGAAACAGTCTCTTCAGCCACAGAATACTTCTATATGGCAAAGCATCAGAGGTAAAAAGACAGGACATCTTTTTCCTGCTAGAGAGAGATTTTTTTTCAGCAACAGAAGACCCACTCACAATGCTAAAAAGAAAAACCAACTTCAAGCAGAAGACTGCAAGAAAAGTGCCATCAAAAGCCAGTTTGATGGGAGAAGCCGCTTCTTTCTTACTAACATGCAACTACACTCCAGTCAAAAGCAACACAGATGCTTAGAGCAGTTTTGTCTGAAGGAGATTTGTCTGAAAGTAATAATTATTTGCCAGCATACTGTTCCTTCTAAGAAGTATACAGAAGCCACGCAAGTGTTTGTATGGATACAATACAGGAAGTTTTCAACAGAAAAAGCCAGTCTACCAACATATCATGTGCAATAAGGACTGACTGACTCCTGTGAATACCCTGTATAAATTATGAGCACAATAGTCAGTTACACACTTTTTAGAACAAGCAAAGCATTACTGAAATACACTAGGAATATTGTACCATAATTGAAAAAACAGATCTCTTCGTCAAATATATAGAAACTGCCATAGAAATCAAAGCAACGTCTATGATCAAACTCTTTCAAAGTTATATGAAGTTATTATCATGGTGTATTAGGGGTAAAGAAATTTGATAAGGATCCAAAGTTCAAGATTTGCCAATGACTATCAAGGAATTCAAACAAAAAAAGAAGTATTTTTCTAACAAGCTTTCCAGATGACCTGCAGAAAAAACTTGCATGAAAACTGCATGCTCAGTTGTCCAGATCATTCTAAAATACATGCCAACTTTCACTGTAACAACAAAAAAGAAATCCAGTGCATATGGTTCCCTTAGCAACCAGTAAAATATTATCTACGTCATTCACATTACCATTATTTACAGTACCCTATAACTAAGAGATACCAATTCACAAAGAGCATACATATTCCTCATTATACTTGTTAGCTTTGAAAATTCAGTGATGCTTTTAAGGTCTAACGTTCCCATTCTTTCCTGCAAAAACTATATCCTGCCTTTTTGTGCCAAACTTAGTCTCCATTTTGTTTCCGAGTACAGTTCTGTTTCACAACAACTATCAACTCAGTTCGAAGGCACGTTTGACATAAGTAAATCTCCTTTTTCCATTCAGAACATGCTCTGCATACAGGTGTGTTGCCCTCATTCCACTGAAAGCATAAGTAATTTCAGGTGAGTATCTGTTTGTAAGATTCCTTTACAAACTAACCTTAGTAACACGAAAATCCTTCTCACTCCAAGGTGTGGTCCCAAGGCATTTGTAGTATTACCTCGGCTGTGCATTTGCAAATGCAGGCAACCAGTTCAGCAGGAGAAACATTTCACCAGTATCCTTTTGGCATTAGGGACATTAAGAAGCAGTAATGACTTACCATTTTGTAACTGAGGCCATACAGAAGACACTTGTGTATACCATTTGTGGTTTTAGACACCTATCACACAATTGCCTCAATATTGAAAATAATTAATTTCATTCCCTACACAAGTTATTTACAGTAGTGAATATATTACATATTGTTAAGCAACATTAACAACTTTTTACAGCTATACATTTAGAGCAAGAAATGTTAAGTTTTGAGTTCAGAGAGAAAACATCCACTGAAATGTCACTGAAAAGAAACAAGTAATTCCCTATTCCTAACAACCAGAATATTAGATCAAGTAATGTTTCTATCAAAAAAATGCCCCATTCTTAAGGTACCAGACCCATAATTCACAGCACAGAGATATTTCTGCTTGACTTCTGATAATTTCAGAAACAGACGTGTAGGAAAACATGTGAAGAACTGAAGAAACCTTTTACTGATTTCCAAAATTAAAAGATACACTGACATTGGGAGGAAAGTTCAAGCGTTGAAATGAAGTTCTCAATTTTCCAAACACTTTTGCCTATCATTTCCTATTGTACACATAAAGTTTGAATTAAATGTAAAAAAAAACCAAAAAAAGACTTAAGCAACATGAGCCTACAGTGATGATATACATTATTACAAACTGCATAGACATCACAAAGATCAGCATATTGATTCCATTAGTTATCAACAGAACATTGTTAACATAAGGGTTATAAACACAGACCCTTAAAGTGTGGAGAAATATTAAGTTAATCACATGTTCTTATTGAACAGGTAAAATCAGAATGACACTAAGATTTAAAACCCATACATAAAGAACAATTAACCAAAGCTTGAACTAATAGACTGAGTTTCTCTTACCAAAGGTCATTTCAGATGCATACATGGGTTTATAAATAAGATGATAAACTGAGGAAATTTTAAAAATAGTATAGCTCTTCAAGCATCTTTTACATGAAAAGTGCTTTTTTCTTAACGACTAAAATTTTGCTTATAACCAATACAAGATACTTGTGTGATTACATCTGCTGCTTAGCTTCTCTTCACTATTGATCATAAAAATTGTTCTCCTTCATGCACTCTGAAAATGAGAGTTTAAAGAGGGAGGAGGAGACTGAAATGTTCAACAGCAGATACGTTGGCGTTTGCTGAAACTGGGCCAAGACATACGAGCTTTTTTGATCAAAGAGGATAAAACTGGGTTTGGGGGGAAAGAATTGTTGTTAATGAGACTAACAAAAAAGTGACACATACTAGGAAGAATCAACAACCCAGAGCACTACCTTATCAGACCCAGAACAACTAGAGTGAAAATCAGCTCCCCTTTGCTAAGGCTTTATTCCTATGGCATGTGAAGGACATTCAGTTTCCCTGCTCTCCAGATCACCTCTAGGAAACCAAGTCATTTTTTTTCCTCATAAAAAAGCAAATAGGAAACCAACATTCCTCCACTTCATGCACCAGCTAAATGTCCGTTCCAACTGCAACACACGACACTAAACAAACAACACAGGTCTCCTGGTAGAAAACTCCAGATCAATAATGCACAGTGAGGCTTGCCTCATAGGCAAAGGAAGAGCACATGTCTTATGAGAGGCGTCGTTAGTCCTAACTCATTCACCTCACTACAGAAGAGCTCTGGAGACAGACAGGTCAGATTTCCTCATGCATCCTCTCTGCAAGAAGTACTCATTATTTTCTCTCTATTTAAAAGAAAGAACCAAAATAATCTTCACATTCACGGTAACTTTTTTAAAAAAATGGGCAAACGACATAGGAACACAAGTCCCATATTTTCAACAGCTCTTTAAAATACTTGGCATCTCAAAATAGACAGAGTTCTTCCCTGTGGTTTCAACCAGCTATTTCAAAGTCACTGGAAATTAAATGGTTAAGCACTTCTTAAAAAAACCCAAACAACCAACCACCAAACAGAAAACAACAAGAAAAAACATTGCTAGATGTCTCTGCAACTGCTTGTAGCTAAATGCCATTATGAAGTAGAGTCCAAGTTTGTCTGTTTTTATGAAAACTGGCTTAATATTTTTCTGACAGCCCTAGGTTACCTATATGCTTTTACACAGTCTTTTTCTACAACTGTATTTCCTTTTCCAACAAAAATGCCGATTTCACACCTGACATACTGCATTTAAAATAATTCAGTAAAAGAAGAACGAGAAGGGAGTCTCTTTAGGTGCTGTTCCCAATTGGTTCCCTTCACTGGTGCTTATCACATCCTAACAGATCCAGTTGTAGGATTTTTGGTGGCCTTTTTTTTTTTTTCTTGGACATATTTGGTAAACACATCCCTCTCATCATCATGTAGATCAGGGGATATCTCGTGACCATATATTTCCACAAATCCTAATGCCAACAAAATTGTTTCAAGGTACACTTCAGTAGAATTCTTAAGGAGGTGACAGGAAAAACAGAGATAGAAGAGGTGTGAACTTAAAGTTTTTTACTGCTAATCCTAAATTAAACAGTGTTGTGAAATTGCCCAAGGGTCCTCCTCCCTCCTTTAAAAGATCTAAATTCAAAACAAACTGAAAAAAAAAAATCAGTTGAACTTGAAAGGTTATACAGAGGAAATTTCAATATCCCTTCCCCCTCTACAGAACGAATGAATGCATAAATGTAAAGATCGAATACTCTAACTTATAAACTCAGTATCTCAGTTTTTTTAAAGAGTTATTTTTAGTTACTTTGGGGGGCAAAAGATTGATTTGTTTTTTTCAAGTAACATCTAGAAAAGGTAAAAGCTACTGTAAAAGCTCAGCATAGATGGATTAGCAGCAGTGCAAATTGTTGTCTCTATCAAACAAACCTGATCTTGTGTTTCTGCTTACACTTTTCACTTAGACCAACTTCGACTGTGTAGGAATTCACTTACACTTGCAGTACATGGATATCCTGGTAGCTCTTTCAGCTTCTGTGTTTAGCCTTGTCCTTCAAACACAAGTTAAAGGGGCAGATTTACAATCTGAAAAACAAGGTGCTTGAACACTAACAGCTTTGGTAGAGAAGACCCAGAAGGCTTGCAAAAATTCTGCACATGCTTTTGTACAGGTATTGGATATCCTTTCTTGAGAGGAATGCTTGACAAGGGACATAGCATGTGTTTCCACTCCCTTCAGGAATCTGATATCAGGTTTGCTAGAAACCAGAGCAAAGGCAATATGAATCTATTTATCAACTGTGCAATGTTCTTATTTCAAGCAAGCAGCTAGGTGATCTTTTACGTAGTATGACCATTCTGTGTCATGCTTAGGCATCTTTTAGTAGAAAATAGTAACTTTACACACGAATCAAAAGTTAACAGAATATAATAGTGACATAAAGGTGCAGAATTCATCTACAATAGGAATTAAAAAAAAAAAACAACCCAAACCTATAAACAGAAAGTCCACTCTTTAGACACTTAGTTCCAACCTGGCCTTAACAGAAAATAAGTTAGAAAATCACCTAGATCATAAAAAAGACATGACCAAATACCAACTATCCATGGCTAACTATCCCAAATTATCTATCAACCTTAAGAATTTATACCCCAAATATAAACGAAAGCCTAATGCTTCACAGCTTAAGTGACCTCTAAATACCAACTCTATACCCGAGAATGAGAACACATGCTGTATTATAACTCAGTAAGTATGTCTTTCAACTCCGGTATATGTCAGATATCAAAGTAACAGCAGATCACAGAAGAGGCATATAACAATATTGAAAGTGACGTACACCACCTGCACACGCTGCCTTCCTGTAGACTTTCAATATTTTCACATCTCCTGAAGCAGAGATTCACGGATGTGATTCTGTATAAACAACTACTACTAAAACCACAGGGAAATCACCAGATCACCAAGCTAAATTTAGGATGTAGAAACCACAGACAGAAACCAAGCTAGATACCCAGACTTGTACGAGAAGCATACTAATGTCTGCCATGTATCAAGGGAATTATGCTTCTGGAATCTATACAAGCTTCATTGTCTGTTGCCCTGACCCCTCTCTATTTCATTTACATTCTAGTCGTTAGAATTATGAACGACCTGAACCCACCACGTCTTTGGTTTGCTTCATTCATTCATTCGTCTACACCAACATGTAATCAATATTGGCCATTTGCAGGAAGAGAAACACACACAGGATGTGGATTTGCTGGGATTCATCAATCCTCTTTCTTGAAGTCCAGCTGATTTACATAACTTCGAGGAAAACAGATTGACAAAACAGAACAAAACCCCAAAATAATCACCATGACATAGCCTTATTTTTAAGCATTGACTTCTTATAATTGTATGCATTATGGTAAACATTAATCTTGTTCCCTGAAAGCTATTTTTAGGAAACACATTTACATTCAGGCTGAAATCCTGTATAAACTTAAACAGGCTGCAACTGAAAAAAATAATTAAAGAAAAAAAATGGAGTCTCAGAAATACTGCATCAGCCTCTGTAATGACAGCAAAATGGTTGAAAGATTTTGCAAGCTGAATCTGATCCAGTTTAAATTTATAGGCAGAATCTTACAGCAGGAAACTAAGCCACTTTAGAACAGAGAATTAAATGGTTGGGTTTTATTTAATATCCACATAATACTACTTTGAAAAGAAATCCTCTATTCTTTTGCCGCTAGAACAAGAGATATGCAGATTTTTCTTTACTGGCTGTCAAGTGAAGTCCCTTTTCTTTTTCTTATGTACATGTGCTGTGTGAAATTCATCAATTTCATTTCACAGAGTGTCTTTGGCATTAGCCACAGTGTAATGTAACTGGAACTACTGAAGTTCATCTGATTTCACACCTAACCCTCACAAATTACACATTACTTCAATAAAAAGAAACATAAATTGGTAAGTTTTTTCTGGAAACAAAGCTCATATTCCTTTCAGTTTTCTGATCAAGACAAGCTTGCCAGTGAACACAACATGTGCTCATGCTTTGTCATAAAAAGTCCACATAGAACCACGAGATTTTCATGTAGTTTAATAGATTTTCTGGGTCAAGGTCCCCCCACCCCCTCCCCTCAGAAAACACTGTATAATGATGATATTTAAAAGTCATACTTTGTGCACTTCTGCCTCAACATTGTGGAAAAGTAACATAAGGCTTTCAAAAGTGGAACACGATTTTCCATCCTTCAACTGCGTGCATAATTCTGTCCACCTTAATTTCTTCAACCAAAAGTAAAGAAAGATATTTGGAGTAAACTATATAAAAGTAGTTACTAAACAACAGTGGCACTTAAAGTTTTCTCAATTTCTTCTGGAGCATCACTGTATTCTGGATTTTATGTTCCCAGCCTTATGCTCCTACCAACCTGCTGCCACAAATCCTAAACTAATCCCACCTGGTTCTGATCACTTTCCAAATCTTCTTCAGCTCTAATTATACATTCATTGCCGCTGCTTTTGAAGTCCTTTTGCTCCATGCCTCATCCAAAAATGCAGATCCCAGCAGTGGTTCAATCTTTGTGCAAGGTGCTACAGAGTATGCAGCAGGAGCACAGAAGCTGAAATCTTATCCCAATTAGCAAGCAAGGAACTCATCCTTGCTCAGCTGTTTATGGTGCCCCAGTACAGGCTCTTACCTTCAAACACATGCTAAACAGAGAAACGGCCCTCAAACCGTTCCCATTTATTTCAGGGTATAGATATATATATATATACACTTTACGTAGACTGGGATCATAAAACTAAAGTATTGATTTGAAAAAAACAGAGGTTATGGCAGAAAGCTGGCATGGGGCAACTGTGCACTGCCCATCTTTTGTTCATTACGGACTATTCTACAGCATGTTTCTAGAAACACAAGAGAGGCACTGTAATGAAGTCTATCACAGTAATTTCAGTTGCTGAAGGATCTTCAGAAAGTAGGGGAGGGGGAAGGGCACAAAGCCCCAAAACACACAGACCAGTCATCACTGGTAGGGATAAAAGATAAGATCTAGGGACATCAGAACATATTAATCTCATGGCACCAAATTTCTATCCCAAGAAAAATCATCTCTAGGGGAACGCTGTTTGAAGGATATTCTCTGCATATATTTTTAATTACAAGCCAACATACTTTTTTTTCCTTTAGCCACAATTTATCTTCCTTTTATCACTCTGTTTTGAAACAATGTGCTTTC
Source organism: Ibidorhyncha struthersii (assembly GCA_013398815.1). Taxonomy (NCBI): domain Eukaryota; kingdom Metazoa; phylum Chordata; class Aves; order Charadriiformes; family Charadriidae; genus Ibidorhyncha; species Ibidorhyncha struthersii. Next base: position 218,775 of record VZSZ01008613.1, on the reverse strand, counting down.
CCACTTTCATCTAGAATCCACACCATTAGATACCCAGTGCTGCCATATCTTTTTTGTGTAACTCCCTCTTCCCCTTAACAGTCAGTCAACACTAGCAAACACACAGAGAGATGCAGCATGAAGTACAGTTCAACTGTTGCCATTTCAGATGTGAAGAGACAGAATTTTCAGGAAGAAAGAATAATACATCAGTAGGTAGAAAAAAAAAAAAGAGAGAGAAGGTGGTGTGTCTATTCTCTTACATCTCCCTTTTAAGATGCACATCTTATGTTCCTCATTTGTTTCAGCCTTCACTTCCAGCTGCAAGGGAGAGCAGCTTCACTTTATCACCCACTGGTATTTAATAACAGCAAGCTTTCTATTTCACCACCTTGATACCAACTGCCAGCCGCTGTTTTCAGTGGCAGCCTGCTCAGTGGCAAAAAGATAGGGACAAGAGCACCAACATTAATGTCACAGAACAGATCATTACATTCCTGCCGTATCCTGAAGCATAAAAAACTCTCTGCATCCAAGAATTATGGATGCAGGCAGTGGTTAACCAGCAGACACCCCCTCTTTTATAACAAAAAGTAACAGAAAATCTTCTTTCTGCAAAGCTTATTCTTTATCTATATCAATATTTTTTCTTATAAATCACAGAGAGACACTTCACAGGAATAGAAAATAACCTCGCGGACAAACATCCAATGTCACCTTGAGACTTGCAGCTCTGCATTTCATGCAAATAAACATTAGTTTTTCTCAGTTTGGAATCAACTATTTAAACCGATATTGAAGCACACTGATGAATTTAATTAGACAGACAGTCTACTCCCTGAAGTTATTGGGAGCACGTACGCTCATGCCCTAGGTGACATATTCACTGTTTTTATTATTATTGTATGATAATTTCCATATCTTTTTTGTAAGAAACTCTCCCTGGACTAAGTAATTGGTAGTTGTTCATGCATGTTTTAATAGTCTTCAAAAAAAAAAAAGTTTCCCAACAAATGCTAGCTAGTAGGAAAGACTACTTGAACCACATTTATTCCTATGGCAGATTTCCCTAGTTGGCCAATTAATTACGAGGTATGAGAGTCTTCTTAAAGTCACTTGAAAAAAGAAAAAAACCCACATAACCTAAGAAGGAAAGTTATGGTTCATTGTTCTTATCTTGAACTGATTCTGCTAATGTACACGGAACTGCTAAAAATGTTATATTTAATATTTTCAGTATAAGGCTCTAGATTCATCAAAACTAGCAAATAAGGCTACATTTCTACACACTAGTTTTCCCTTGTTCAACTAACATGGGTCACTTAAAAAGTGCTGGCAGAAAAGGCTTATATACTGTGTCTACTTGTAACTACCTGAAAACTATACTGCTTTATATGTACTGTACTCAGAGAAACCAAAATTACCTGAGGAAGTTACAAACCAGCGTGACAAATAAAACGTCATTTTAAGGAACAAAAAAAGTGACTGTAGTGCAAACATAAAGCTTATATGGAAAAGACAGACAGCACTTGACTCAACTTTTATCACTGAAGTCATGTATTCTGCAATGTTAATTTCTGTAAATTTGCAGCTCTTCACACTGACATATTTTGCACCTAGATGTAACAAAAATAATGGCAACAAATCAGTTTAAACAAGAACCTTTATAATTGATAAGTTAGATGTGCACATTCAGAAAAGCAAGATGGCACTCCAGCTATCTGAGTTGCAGGACTGAACATTCAATGAATCCTTTATTCTCTCCAGGTGTAGCAAGAGGTCTTTGCAACAGTACGAAAACTTTTGGAATACTGAAGTGGAATTTGTAACAATTTGTTCAGATACAAGTATGCTGTAGACTCACTAGCTGTCTGCCAGTAAAGTTCAGGTGTTACAGCAGTACAAGACATTACAAGTACAGGAAAGATCCTCTGTTTATGCAGAGCAGTAACGGGATCTACTTTCTTGACTTTTACTTCTACCACTATGCCCATCCCATAACTTCTAAATAGCTGCAGCTACCTGGCTCGTAGTGAGAAGCAAAGCATTAGAAACAGCGCTCAACAATCCAACCACCACTAGTGGATTAGCCAAAATTTCGATGCATATGGAAAACTAAAGTTCAGACCTGGAGAACTGTAATGGAAGTGCTGGTAGTGACATTTCTAGACACAACCTCAACCACCAAAGAGGCGACAATACGACATTTAACCTAGGCATGATTTTGCTCTACTTGTGAATATTGTTTCTTTTTGTCTATGTGTGCTCTCTGCAGAGCCTTCTACCACTCCTCGAGGAGAGAAGAGTACTTCTAAAAAGAGAAAAGTAATATATTCAAATTTAAAAGTGTGAAAAAGATATCACCAGATTGATACAAACAAACGGATCACAAACAAGCACATTAAGACAGAAAAATTCACTGGAACCTCATTTGCACTGTCATAATTTCATCAGCACTAACAATTGATAAACAACTGTTTTAAGATGGCACTAACGGCAGAGGAGAAGAAAAAGCAAGTGTACAGAGCTTTTCTGGATGTGCACGGTATAGGATACTGCCTGATCTAATGCAGCAACTGGAGAAGTTCTTTAGCAGAAATTCACTCTATATACGTATGAAACAAAGACTCGACTAAATGTTCTGTCCTACTGCTTCTCATTCAAGTGTCTGTAAAAAAAAAAAACAATACCCAGAGGTTAAGTTAACAAGCTATTTCCAGAAACTCAACAAGCTAAAACATGAGGAATGACCCAACAGGAGCTGAGAATAGGGAATTAATTGCCTGTTTGAATACGGCAGTGAATCAAGCTCACTGAAATACGCAACTTTGAGCATGAGTGCCTTCTTTCTTGGTTTGTTTTTTTCAGTGCCATCTTTGTGGTAAAATTCTTCAGTACTTTATTTGTTTGTTTCCTGATACAAAAAAGTGTCTGCACTTATCATACTTCCCTGTCCTTTTTTATCAATCTACTCTGTCCCCAGATTTTTAGCAGCATATTTCCTCCTGCTCAGTATAGAAGCTAGAGGGATGAAGGGAGAAGAGTGTTAGTTTGCCATGCTTTTTTTTTTTTTTTAATTTCTTGAGTAACAACAAAGCAGCACTCTGGAAAATTATTAAAGAAAACATCCCAGGAATAATTGAGAGTCTAAATGAGGCTGAAATTGTCAGTAAGCTTAAACAAATTACAGCAGTTATTCTTAGAAAAACAGTCCTTTCCAGCAGACAACACATCAGTACAATGAAGAATATACATAGCCTGTTGCTGAAGACAGTTTCCTTGGCAATGTACACCAAAATCCCATATCAGAGATACTACAGTTATTATCAAGTTTTTTATCAAAAACTAAAAATCAATAATCTGTGACCACTGCAGCTTGCTGTAATGCAAGCCATACAGTATTTCAGAGAAAAAAAAACAAAAAAAAATCCATAGTAAACATTTCAGTAGTGTAATTATTTTGGGAGGAGAAAGGGATAGAAGTGATAACTGCAATAGTTTCCAACTCTAAACCACAAAATGATGCACAGTTTGCTAATAAAGTTAACAAAAAATTGTCCTTGGTGCCCAGAAAACTATGCTGGCTTACAAATACATAACACAATTAGAGCGACTAGGTCCTTTCTGTATGCAGTCATCAGTGCTGGGGGTCTTTTCCTCCCTAGATGTTTAAAGGGGCTATCCCATATCAAAGAGGATTAACTTGGATCTGAATGGTACAGTTTTGATTTTCTATGACAGCAGAATTCAGATCTACTGCGTACCGCATAACTGCTCACTATAAACCATCAAACATTTCATTTGTGATAAGAGGTGAAATGGGACCTTTTCTCCCTGAGAATATAATGCCTATGTGTTAATCTAATTTATACTTCTTTCCAATACAACTTGTATCACTAAAGCGACACTCCTTCCACTGCGATTTTGTTTTTATTACTTTTCCTAATTGGCAAGCAAAGCCTGTGGTATTCACCTAACATATCATAATAGCAGGATAATTTTCTGTTTGTAGAAACATTAAACATCCACAGTGTTCAAACATGTATAGGTATAGCCAGCAGAGCAGTAATGTAAAATTTAGCATAAGGTAGGATATTTTAAATTTCCTGATATAGAAAGGATCCAGCCCCAAGTCCATGTTTTGAAACACGGAGGACGTGCATGTTTGGCAGAGATAGACGTATCATTACACAGGAATGCTGCATTCCACCTGATGATCTAGATTCCTAACGACATTGGATGCCTTTTTATTCTCTACCAAGTAACAAAGTCCTCTCCTTTGCATTTTTTTTCCTAAGAGGAATCATTTACTCCATCAGTAAGTTTTTCTAGAAAAAGCTGAGTGTACAAAAGTGAAAAAAAAATAATCACTGAGCAACTCTATTAATTTTGAAAATTTAAGACTGTTCTCAGAACAATACATTACATATAGGAAGTCTCATGACTATCATAAAGATCCATCTTAAAATCCCACTTACTACAACCATTAAATCACAATGTAAGCTCTCATCGAAAGAAACAAAATGACAACAGTTTCCAGCCTGAGTGTTCTTTGGAGTTCAGTGTAAAGTAACAGTAGTTGGAAACCAATTACACTTTCATGACTTTAAGTGCAAAACATGCATTTTGGAATAGCATTGTTCTTAAGATTTCATACAAGGTTTTATTCAACTTTTTCAGAATCTGTATTTTTCTGTTAAGAGTTCTGAGACCATAATTTCACTCACAGAGAGAAAAGGACAAAGACTCAGAAATGTCTCGCAGCCAGGTGTTGCCCTCAGACTCATTGAAGATGGGCTGCCTGACATAAGCAAGCTTCTGAACTACATTAGAAGAACACAGCAAGATCTATTCCATCCTGCTGAATGAAGTGGCAAAACATCACTCATGCTCATTCTTAAGCAGATGCGTTAATGCTCAACACCTTACAAGGTACTCTGTGGGCAGAAACCAGTACATTTGGTGCATGGGAGTCTCAGCAAAAGGAGACTTCCAGGTTAAAAAAAAAAGAAAAAGAATGCTGGCAGCTAAGAGCACTTTTTAAGCTTTAATGAACATGTTAATGACCCAAACCAAAATGAAGAAAATGAAGAAACCCATAACCCTAGACACTCATTAATTCTGTACAAAATATATCGGCCAGAAATCATTAATGTTGTGAGAAGCTTCTGTAGCTGCAGTGGTTTTAATCAACTCTCAAATCTTGTGTAATTATACACTTATGGCACAGGTTATTTTATTTATTTGGATTTCAACTCCACAACAGAAGTACCCATCTCGGATGCAGGATTATTAATAGAAAAAGAGTTACTAAAGACCTGATATATTACTTCACTTACAAGGTAAGCATAACTTCTTATGGATATGAAGTCTAGTTTTATGCATCCATAATACACTGGTTCTGTTTCCATGGTACAGCCATCTCAAACATGCTGACAAAAACCTCCAAAAAAGAAATAATCAGAAAACAGTATACGGTTAATACAGCTACTTTAAATTTTGTAAGGTTTAGTGACACCAAATGCAACAGACTTGAAGAAATGAAAATATCAGTTATTTAATATACAGTTTAAAATATACCTTTTACTACCATAATAGTGTTGATCTTTTGGAAAGTAGAGGGACCAGCAGACTTCAGAGCAAAATCCCAACACTGTTGGAAGCACGAGGGGCATAAAGAGCAGTTAATCGGCTAACTAACTTCTTTCTTTTGTGGGTGTCTGAAAATCATTCAGTCTCTTCAGGAGGAAGAGAAGAAAGCGGAGGCAAAGGAAGCCGCCTTCAATTGTGAGAAGCCCACATAGGAGTCAGACACAAATAGTGCTTGTGCTTAGGCAATTAGCTTTTTAGATAAATGAACAAAAAAAAATCTAAGTCTCCATACCAATACACTAAATATGCCTCCCTGAGGCCCATATAGTACACTCATCCAAAACATGATTCTCTGCACTCATACACCTACATTTCTCCATAAAGCTTTCCAGTGACAGTATTCTACAAAATCTGGTTAGTAGGGGTTTGCCTACTTGGTAAAACAGCACCCCATAAGTTCCATACATATTAACTAGTTAGTAGACATAAAAGCAGTTTTCATAGCTACTTGTACAAATTTTGAGTGCAAAAACCTCTTAATTTCTTTATTAGTCAACTGTATTTAGCCACATCTATTGTCTTTTTTCTATTAGCCATGCAGCTGGCATATCTTAACGAAGGAATTAGCATTTTTTGAGCCACAGACACAGTGAACCTAAGTTTGACGTGAGATTCTACAGGCTTTCAAAAAGAAGAAAAGAATTCAACTTCATATCTTCAACATCCCTGCAACAGAAAAGCAGAGTTTCTCAAACAACAAACAAGGCAAGGAGGACGGAAAGTCTGGATTTACAGTTTTATATAAACAAATGATGGTAGAAGTAAAAAATACTGCAAATGGCAGTTCGTTATGGATACTCCAACTTTTTTTCTTGTCCTGACCCCCTTCACAAGAGTTGAAGAATGGACCCAAATGTGATTCCAAGTTGGAAGAATTTGGAGAGATATATTTCTAGAACTGCATAAAAACCACAACCAGGCAAAAGCACGTTGCAAAGATGGAGGAGCCTGAATAGCAGAAGTTAAAGACAGACAAATGAAAATGCCCCAAAATTAGTCTCTGGGTGTTAAGCCAGTTCTGTAATCTCACAAATTTATACAGCTCATAAGGAGTTACTGTTTAAAAATAAGTACAGCAAATTTTTGCCTATACATTTTAAATTTGGATTTGCTCCCTCTGAATATTTTGATTCATAACTGTTTATTTGAAACAGGAATGTTTTCCTGGAGATTCGCCTAACCCACTCACTGCTCCTTCTCCGTGTAGATCCAATATGGCTCTATGAGCTAAAGAAAGACTCTGACCACACTAAGAACAGAATTGTTAGCCAAAAATCATATTGCAAACCAAAATCCATGCAACTCTATTACTCCTTGATTCAAATTCAGAAGTCAGTACAGAGGATACATTTGGCTGGCAGGATGTTTCTTTCTGGTAATGGTACACAGAAGCTGGAAAGAATATAGCTCAGTTTCCTGATCTTAACACAAGCTTTCCAGAGATGTTAACTTAAATAAATAAATGTCTTCTTTGTAACTGAAGTAAACTGATTTGTCTCTGAAGTTACTGAGACAACATGAGATCTTGAAGGATGGCTTCTATTTCACAATTTTAAACATGGAACTCACTAAAAAAAAAGCATGTTTTAAGAGTAAAATGTTACTATTAGCATGCAAATCCTCAGCTTCAGAATTCCCAGGAAAGTAATAAAAACTCTCTTCTAATCATGCACAGCAACCCCAATTCATGGCAAGTCAAGTGAATCTCATTATCACATCTTCTACACACTACAGATGAGGTTCCACTTTTTAGCAGTAAACAGGAACCAGTGGGCCCCTTCACAGGAGGAATGAATTTTGACAAATGATGACTGACAGCTATAGTTCTTCTCCAAACAATGAAAAAGCTATCTGGGGATCCTTGGAAGAGAACAGCTTTTTAAGTGAAAAGTAGATGGCCTCTTGTGCGAGACTTCTTTTTCTATCTTTCGATGATCCTTATTTTAGCTCCTTATGTGACAAACTGGAATCAGGGATTTTAAAATTACTGATTCTAAGAAAGATTTCAGGAAAAAAAAATTAAATTCAGTTGATTCAGTAAATACATGCTTTGGGAAAATACCAGTCATTTTTTCAGCTTTTTCCTCTAGGATAAATGCTAAATATTAGCTTTACGAGAGACATGAAGAAAACCAAGACATAACTAGAGTTTTCTTGAATAGCATTTCCCAAAGGAAAAAGTCAAGGTCTTTCATAATTGCTGTAATTGTTTTTGATGTTGGTAAGCTAAGTGATAAAAATGGGACAGAAAAATGTTGCATTTCAATATAAAAAAAAATCTCAGTATATGCCCTCCAGGAACACATCTCTGTTTATAGTTTGATCAATCTTTTTAAAAGTGCTTATTTATTTTTACCTTTAAAGCAAGGATTTTCATGTACAACACTGAAGCAGCACCTGGGCTGCAAAACACTGGCTGTATGTCAGATCTTCACCCATACAGCAAAAGAATCTGATCCTAAGGTATAATTGGTATGGTATATATAATTATATCCCACTTTTGAAATCTGCCTTTGACTTCAGGTACGAGAATCTGGCCCAGAGGAAACAGAAGGACAGGGTCATGAGGACTGACCAGATCTAGGCACACCCATTGCGCAGCTGATCACAACCACAGCTCGTGCAATTTACAGTCAACAAGTTAGCTTTGCTTTTATGGTTCTTTCCTCACAGACATGATCTCTTTCCTCCCTTCTTGCCAAAAATTACAATCCTTCCCCCTCCTCTCACCTCTGGAATACAGCTTGTCCATTAAAATACCAGGACAGCTTGCCAGCAAGCAAGTACGGAGAGATGCAACTTTTACAGAGCAAAATAAACAGTTTTCTCTATATCTTATCCAACAACCCTGCTAGCCTCCACTGCCAAGGAAGAAACAGCATTGTGTCTCTGTTGGGAAGTGTCCACTGGGATGTCATTCTGTGTGGAAATCCCAAACTCCAAAGCATAAGCCTCTGACTATGACACAACCCCAGCCTTTATGGAGGCCACTACATAAGGATAAACCGAATACACTTAACTCAGCTGTAAAATTTTACACCAGAACTCATCTGCAAGTTAAAATGTAACACCAACTAGCCACAATCAGAAGCAAAAGACAGGATCTCTGAACTATTCATTTAACATTACCAACAGCATTAATATAGGACAACAATGCCAGCTCCATTTTATGAGTGTTTTCTCAGTCTCTGCTCTTTGTTTTCACCGAATGACCTGCTGTACAAGATTTGTGCTTTGTTTCTTCCACTACATTTCCTTTTCTTGGCATGTTGTCCCAGCACATACCAGGCTGTCAGTTCTGACATCCCAACTTTTTATAATAAAAGGAAGGGCAGTGAATGGGTTTTGTTGCAGACACACGAGCTCAGGAATAACCAGCAAACCCTCTGTACCCTTACAACTTTTGAGTGTTGCTATCAAATCAAACACAAAGGCAGAGAACAGAACTAGTTGAGAACAGGTGATGTTACTGTCTTTTTCAGGAGACAGCCTCTTGACCCACTGAGGCTTATATGTTCCAAGAAACTCAAAAGCTGTGATAACAGAAGTTTTAACTCCTCAGCGCATCACTCGAGAACAGGGACAGCATGGAAAGCAGGCTGCTGAACACCCAGGCTTGGCGTCTGATTCACACCTTCCTAAAAATACAGAACTAAAGGATCACAAAACCCCAACCACTTAAAGCAGCAGCAGAATGGACAAAGGCAGTGAATGTGGCTGAATCATCCAGGTGTTCTGTCATTTTGTCACTGATTAGCCAAAGGGCTTGAGGGGAAAAAAAAAAAAAAAAAAAAAACAACACGCAAACTTCATTTCCAGCATATTTTATGGTTCTAGGATGGCAAATACTGAAAATAAATGTTGCTGCAAATTGAATTTTCCAAATTTCTGCATAACTTTGGATATAAAAATTCATGTGTCAGAATACAATTTTAACTTCAGAATTCTGAAATGCAGGAATAGAGGGAAACATCCTGGTGAAATTTTATTGAAGCGAGAAAACTTGTATCTCCAATACTTTTCCTTTCACTGCAAATATATGCTTCACAAGCACAAGCCTAACAATCCACAAAGCACCTGATTTCAGAGTCTGTATTTCAGCTCCCAGTTCAGACAGACGTTAAACTCGAGTCAGCACACATTATTCAGCATTGGAAAGCGAATGTGCTGGTCAGCTGCCACTCAGCAGCATCTGACAGCACCACCCCCATCCATGCAGGATTTGCTTCCTATGCCTTCTCTTCTAACCTTCCTCCTGACTTTGAGAGTGAAGCTCACTTTCTTCCTTTTGAGCTCGCTACTCTCAGCCTAGGTGACTTCCATTTCCACTTTAATGAACATCTTTTCAGTGCTTCTCATTAACCTTCCTTTTCATTCTCCAGCTCTGGACTGCCTTTCACAGTCAGTGGCTTGTTGATTCAGGGCCTGACCCAGTAAACTTGTATGCTTATGAATAATTTCATTTCTGGGAATAGCCAGGCTGAATTTTGTACAATTTCTCCCAGAAGTTAAATTACTTACATGGATATGGTGAACAGGATGGAGTTGGTGTGGTGGGGGGGTTCGGGATTTTTTTTTCCCCCCACTTTTTTTCCTTTCTTTTTTTCTTTCTGACCTTTCAAGTCTTGGTTCTGGCATCTTCAGTATTACTGATGTCTTCTATTATTTTATTTTAGGCTTTCAGGCTTATTCATTAGAGCATAGTGAATAATTTATAAAGCATGATTAGAAAATACTGGAGGTATGTACATGCTATATTGCAGGTAAGTACATACTTATGATTATACAGATATCATAGAGCCTCTGAATGTTTTTTTTTATTCCAATTGATGAATTTTACATTTTTTAAAGGAAAACTGAATTGTTCTCAAGTCCATGAAACATAATATTCAAACTTCCAGTGGTGTTACACAAAGTTGTGTGCTGTGTAACTTATGCATATCTTCCATGCAATAAGTACACGCTGGATTCGGACATACCCATTAACACTTACACAATGTTTGCATTCACTCTCTGTGAACACTCACTTAGTTCAGCTCAGTGTTTTGACTGTTTGTAAAAACAGACAACAGGAGAAGTGAAGTACAACCAAGAAGATTAATTTAGAAATCTGAATACTGATTTGTAGACATATTCTTGCAATATTTAGCCAGCTTTAGTTTTACGTTAGTCTCCTTACGTTTCTGTCATAAGTATCTTCTCTGAATTAATATTTCCTAGTTTTGTAATTCTTTATTCTTTTCTACCTCTTTAACCATGTTTCCCTAACATCCCTATGTTCATCCATGCACTTTCACTCATTTTACCCCCACCATCTACAGTAAGTTCTTTCTGTTATATTTCCCTCTCTCTTCATCTTTATAACCTACTGATTCTTATACTATTTAAGTTCCTTTTCATTCTTGGTCCACCACACTTTCTCTTTCCTAAGTTGCTTCCCCCCCCCGTTCCCCACCCCACCGGGTATCTAGACTTCAAGCTCTATGCAGTTTAAAAACCCCAGAGTCATAACTGGTAAAATTATCCTTTAACCCTTATTCCTATTGATTTTAATGCTAGAACTAACCCCAAATTTTAAAAAATGCTCTAAATGTGGATTTCAGGGCAACCCTCTAAGAATATCTTCATGGAAGTACATATTTCTGAAGAAGTATTTATTATTAACAATACTAATATACAGGCAACATTTTTATACCATGTAGTTTTACATGCACACTGGAGAGACTGAAAACATACAACACTAAAATTTGATTCTAGAGGAAATTAAGAAGATAGAAAGCTATCTACATGGCAAGAATTAAATAGCATTCTCAACACCTGAAAATTATGATAGCAAAACCTGCATTCTATGTTGGAAGCTGAACAGAGTGGATTATCTCTACTGTTTGACAAGGTGGTTGACAGTAATAACTACACTAACATCCCAGAACATCCTTGATCTCATCACTTCACCTCTTTGATTTTACTATGACTGTACCTTCAAAATTAAATATTGCTCTCATCACTGATGCTGTCTAATGTGAAGACAATGCACTGCACTAATCTGAGAGCAGCAATTCAGCGCTGTTCCCCTGCCTCAGAAGGCACTGGTTAGGCAGCTCTCTATAGAGAACAAATCAGAATCAAACAACAGAATATTCAGATACATCACAACCAGTCAACTCAATCACATAAAGAGATACTCATGCATTATTCATTCTATGAAATCTGGGAGTTTTTCCAGAGAATATGCCACAGACTCAAGATAGGGTTTATCAACTGTTTTAAATCAGCATGCTTTATCTAATACAATAACAATTTATTTACTGAGGATATTTATACCATCAGAGCTTTTCCAGGCTTAATTGATTCTTTTCATCAAGATCCTCTGCACTGGGAAAACCAACTCACAAAGGAATTTGAAAAGAGACTATGCTGAATATCTAAAAAATGATTTAGATAATAATGGGGTAAACTTATGGATCTGTTAGCATTTCAATTACCAGATTCTTTTTCTTTAGAGCCATCATCCTCATTTAAAGGATGGCAAAAATAGTTTTTCATTTTAGAAAACAGTTTATATGGACTTTAATCATTAATCACCAAAGCTACAGTTAGGCAAGTCAGTTTGTAAATATACCGCTTGCATTGACAAAAATCTTAACACAAAAAACCTAACATAAAATGAAAGTTTTAACTGCTAGTGTATCAAGAATGATACAAGTATAGACCAAGCACAATTCAGTCTGGTATTTTTCCCCTAAGCCTGCAATCAACCACTTTGGCAAGGTGAGTTTTACCATGGTAAGAAAACAGGAGAAGGTCAGTGTTTATCCTTGCAGACCAGTAAGGTTAAACATTGCCAAGCCAAACTTCAAAAACCACGAGACAGAGACCTAAAATTAAGAAATTATTTTAAAAATTAGATTAATAATGAAATAGTCAATGAGCCAATTCATCACCTGATGTTCAACCTTAAATCTCTTGATTCCAGGAGCTGGTGTTTTAAGACAAAAACATTAACTCAGAAGACATAAAAGACACCATACAATTTAAATAAACAGAATTATGCTAGTCAGAAAAGCTGCAGTCACCAGTACGCCACCAGTAACTCCAGCTGGATTAGTAGGAAGCCAGATCCTTGTGCCAGTCTGAGGCCAGGGAAATCAGGAGATCATTAGCATTGCTTTTAATCGTAACAGGAGCTAATACAAGAGAGAAACACTCACAGACTACATTCTGTTCTGATTGAAAAGAATAATTGCAGAATAAGGTTTTATACACAAAAGCAAGGATACTTCCTAATTGCCTGTCTTCAGATGGCTAAGTGCCTAGTAGCAGTGTAAAGAATTCTTCTGTTGTAGATTATGTTTGGATAAATCACAGTGAAGAGGAAAGTCAGCACAAACTCCTCCAACATATTGCAGCTGTTTAATTGAATAAAAGCAAGCAGATGTTGCTGCAGCAGGTAAAGAACTTCTACCTTTAAAGACACACTACATGATTATAGAATATCTTTTCATTTATGTATGAGAAGTCTGTACGTACAAAGTTTCACTTCTGTGTGAAATCCTAACTAGAAAAATTAGTCTCCCTGGTAAAGAGATTTTTTTTTTCCTCTTTTTTAAAGGATTACCAACTGATTGTAGTGTAGCATAAAGAGTATTTATGTTAGAATATTTCTAACACAATTTTTGTTTAATCCTTTTGACACAGAATGTGATTCCTGCTAAGCACTGGCCAGAGTGTAGCTAAATGATGAAGCAGCAGGGTGGCAGAGTGCTAAGGAAATAAGAAGCAGAGTTCTGCCATCACCTGTTGCTAGATCCTATCTCTCCACACCATACTCTTTGTTCTCCAAATGCAGCTAACTTCTCCGCATGCGAGTTCCTGTCCACAAGTTTTTCACCTCAACCAAAGGGCCTTTATTTGTTTGCTTGGTTGGGTTTCTTTGCTTGCTTGCTTTGTTTTAAACCCAAAAGCCCTTTTCTCTGGGAAGCTGTATGTTCTTAAGTTCAGAGTACCCCATGCTGCTGTTTTCTGAGGCCCCTTTTTCACAGCTTCTGAACTCATTCCTGAACTAGTCTGAAACTAGCACCATATCCAGACAGTAACTGCATGTCCTAGTAAGGCCCACTAGTCCCAAAGGACTTGTCTTTTAAGGCAAAATAACTTGGAGAAGGGAAAATATGCAAAGTGACAGCAGATTAAAGAATGATGGAAATTAAAAGTTTAAAAAGCATGAGAAAGCAATTAACCAAGGAACAAAACGATGTTTCTAAGCATATAGAAGCTCAGAGTCTGTGACAGAATCAAAGCCTCCTGGAAAAAATGAAAATAAAAAGGCAACTAGGGAAACTACTTAAAACCAGATTTTTTTCTGTTCTTATAAAGGCTGTAAGATAAGTGCTATTTCAGCTCCCAATCCATGGTACAGGGACAGAGATGGAAGTATTAAAAGAAGCAATGCTAGAACCAAGTCGTGCAACAATCATCAGCAAGGCTCCAGAGCCAGACTGGGCCCCATTGACAGTGGCTTGCCTGTTTCATTCAGGATCCAAATCAATTGTCAAGATACTAATAAAACATTCAAATGAACTCTGAGAACTGCAATTTAACAGCTTCCTGGTCTGAAATGAAAAATAGATGGATAGATTGAGCTCAACCTTTATTCAGTTTTAAGCCTTTCTACATATTCTGCATGGAGGAAAGAAGTAGCAAGTGTCTAAATTCCGAGGGAATTTTGCCCCTCGACTTACAGACTCGTACTTCTGAAACAGCATGCAGATAGCATCTGACTTACTCCTTCCAAAAAGCCTGTAACAAAGTCTATCACAGAAGTTTGCTAAGGAAAATACAGATGAGAGAGGTAAGACGCCTCTGCTCACTGAAAGTGCAGAGAATAGCGCAGAGACAGGGCTTTTTAGGAAAGACTAAATGAAGTGATCAAATGTTTAAGTGGTATAAAACTGCACTAGAATAAAATATAGTCAGGGAAATTTGAAGGGACCTATAGAAGACAGTTGATCAAGTATCATGACGCAAGTGGATATGCGACATTTACAAATGCAAGGTAATGCAGAAGTCTTACCTACTTGCATATAAAGCCAGATTCTCAACCACCTATAACTTAGAAAAAAGACCTGGATGTTGCTGTGAAAAGTCAGTAAGACCATTTATTTCTCCTACAATACTGGATAAAAAGCAAAGAGAATTAAATATGAGATAAAAACATCTGGAGAAAATGTAACCGTGATATAAGTGAACAGTACAGCCTCCTCTGTAATAATCCATGTTCTTTTCACCCTGTTCTATAGTGACAGCAGGAAGAGAAGCTGCTAAATGGATACAAACTGCCCCAGAGAAACAAAATATAAACTTTTTTCCCCCTCAGACTTTTATAGTAAATCTCCAATTGAATGAAAGATTATCATCAAGGATTGTATTATACCTAACGTATGGGCTTAAATGAAGTAATGCATGGCTCAGCAAATGAAGATCTTGATTGTTGTCTGGGTCCAATGACTTCAAACAAGTTACTCAACCTTCACTTCCCTCAACACCCAAGCCTTTTGTCATTGTTTGGACCTTTATAAGAAGGTGAAGCACTTTTTTGTTCAAAAATTTCAGGCAAAACCCAAGATGCTGTGATAATTATTAAAAAAAATAATAAGCATTTAATTAGGCTAATTCTAAAAGTTATTTCTAAATCCTTAATTCAGTGTAGATGAAAACATCATTTGTAACCAGACAACCATCTAAGTAGAAACCAATATAAATCAGCAAAAGCTATTCCAGTAACAGAAATTGTAGCTACATCATTAAGAACAATTTTAAATGCTTACTGCTTTCGTAATCACTTGCATTTTATTTTCAAACTTTTTTATTAGAACATCGACTAGTCATTATCCTAGCACAGCTAAAGTGGGACAGAATCAATGCCCTGTAGACTGTCTCCTCTGCTGTTTGTGATAAATACTGTCTAACAAGTTAGAAAAAAATCCATTTTGATACTGCTTCCCAATTAGACCTGTTAAATGTTTTTTGAATGACTAAATTTTGGGGTTCTTTTACGCCTAGATATGTTGCTAATCTAATATTTTAAATGGAAGAGTATTGTACCATTTCTAGTCGCTTTCTTACCAAATTTCAAAATAAGCAAATCAAATTGTAATTGTTTTCTCAGGATTCAATGCAAGTTATTATGTACTTGGTAACTTTCAGAATTCTAGTCACTCATTTTCACAGCAGCAGCTGACCAAGATGCACACTTAGGAAATGATGCCATTAATACCATGCTATGAGACAGTCCTTTTTATATGTGCTCAATATGAAGCATACCAAACTAAGACCAGCAAATGTCAGCAACTAACACTAATGCCAGCCCCATTTAGTCATATCGCAAAAGACAGTTTTCATGGAATCATAGAATGGTTTGGTTTGGAAGGGACCTTGAAAGGGCACCTAGTCCAACCCCCCTGCCACAGGCGGGGACACCTTCCACTAGACCAGGTTACTCAAAGCTCCATCCCACCCGACCTTAAACACTTCCAATTATGAGGTATCCACAACTCCTCTGGGCAACCTGTTCCAGTGTCTCACCACCCTCTGTAAAAAGTTTCTTCCTCGTGTTCAATCTAAACCTACCCTCTTTCAGTTTAAAACCATTGCCCCTCATCCTGTCACTACAGGCCCTGGTAAAAAGTCTTTCTCCACCTTTCTTATAAACTCCCTTTACATATTGAAAGGCCACAACAGGGTCTCCCCAGAGCCTTTTCCAGGTTGAATGCAAAGTTTTCTTCTCATTCATTCTCGAAGGATCCACATCACTGAAGTGCACTGATCAGTGGAGCTTCCACACAGGCCACAGACCACTCAGCCACATGTAACTTCTCTGTAAACCTTTTCAGTCACGCTTTCATTCTAGACTTGATTGATAAACCCCAATAGCGCTGTAACTGTAAAATATCCAAGTCAAAAGAAAGTCTACCTCAGATCAGTTAAAGCACAGATTCTAAAATATTTTATTCTCATTAAGGATATTCCACATATAATTAAAATATCTAATTTTTTTCCCCCTTCTGCACTAGTGAACTTGGGAAACGTTCATGCTTTTTTTTTATTGTTCAAGCTGACCTCTGTCCTTCCTTCTCTTACCCTTTTAGCCTATCTTCACGTTGTATTATCTGTCTGCATTAAGCTTATAAAACTCTTTCCATTTTCATATTCACTTTATCATCAATGTAACTTGCCTCTAAGTTATGTGTACTTCAGTTTAATGAAACTATTTTCACATCTTAACAGTCTGGGTCACCAACCGAAATTAATATTAAAGAAATGTAAGCAAGCATATAAAGATCTAGATAATGGACCTGTCACAAAGAAACAAGAATAAACCAACCAACTCGAGTGTTCTCAAAATTCTCTATTCTCTGGGGGTTATTAAGAGATAATCTTAAAAAAGAATGAACTGAAGATGTTGTTTTATTAATAAAACCAAACTTCTGTGAAAGAAGTTATTAGATTCAGACAAGCAGTCTATCAGGACTGTTCCTGTCTGCTCGGCATACTCAGCGTGTTTAAAACCTAAAGTGTTTCCACACCATCTAAATTGCTATTTCATTCACTGCCATTATACCAGTCTACACTGAACACATCCTACCTTTTGTAGCAAATTTTCACTGTTGTTTCTGCTAGTAATCTTCCTGAATAATTATCTAAGGTATTATTAATGACTAGGATCCAAGAAATACTGTTTTGGAAACCTAAAATATACTATAGCTAAACGATTGAATTCTTCTGACTGACTAGAGGGTAAGGATGTGCTGTACTCATATTTGGGTACAAGAAGGTTTATACGCAGCCTTACATTTAGCACGGACAAGAATTCTCTTTTTACATGAAACGATGATTAAAGTCTCACCAAAAATTTACTTGGAAAGGACAGAGAATCTGAATTTGCTGCCCTTTATATCAGCCACTTGAGAATAAACTACAATAAATCAAACCAAAGGTATTCTTCCCCAGATATTTAAGATAAAGAACCATACAGGCTTAGTGTTCAAGAATGGCTCTTGAAATAATTTTCCATAGCAACTAATGCTATTTTTGCTATAAATAATTGCTTTCTGCTGCTCCTATTTACTTTTCCTTTGAGTCTTTCATATTACTTGAATACAGCAAAAAATCCAAGTAAAGATTTTGTTGCCACTAATGACTATGAGAATCTCTGCAACCTGCTTCAAAAAAGACAACAAAAATTTCTGGGCAAAATACAGAGAGGACCCTATTCTTAAACCAAGAAGAGCAATAAAAGAAGCTTTAAGAGATAACCCAGTCCTGCGTACACCATGGGAGCACGCATTTGCAGTCAAAACATTACTAGTTCACAGAAATAAAACTGAATTCTTAGTATGAAAAACAGCTTTGTTTTATCACAACAGCATTTCTGAAACAGTTAACAGTGACACTGTTCAGGTCAAAAAAAGTTACAAAGTATTAGACAGCAGCTATCAGTAACATTTTCGTTTCTTCATTATGGGACAATGGGAAGAAGCCCTAATTACTGCACACAAATATTTACATTGGTGTCAAAACTGCTAACTACCTTTAATTGCTAGCAGGAATTCATATGCTTTAGGGTAAAATGAGTAAGTATAAACACCTGTAGCCAATAAATAATTTAGGTGTCATTCTCATACCCTGGAGAAGTTGAACTGCTGCTGACTCAGCATGAGCAAAACAAAGTGCTCTTCCGAAAGGCTTCAGAAGGCATTATTTTAGAGACTACACATGACAAAGTACAATAAATCCATGGGACGGGTTATTCTGTGTTATTCATATTTTGAAACATCAGTAACATCTAATATGAAAGAAGAAAATTTCCAAGCCCAGCACGATGCTATTTCAACAGCTAAGCCTCTGAATTAACTTGTAATGGAAGTGCTCCTGGCACCAGAAACAAGCCACATTGTGGCACTTAAACTCCCAAAATTTGTCTGCTAAACTATGCCCCAAAACTGCAAACTGTGGTATGTAAGTTTTTGGTTTCTAAGTCTGTTTAGGAATCTGCATCAATCTTGATCCTCAGAGAAGTCCTACAGAAAAGATATGAGTACACAAAAAAATCTCATATATTCCAGAGCCGTTGATTGTCTTAACTGTTTGAAGAATACATATAACTGAGATCCCCTGTCACTAAAGAAACAACACCCTGAAGGAAGTGGTTTGTCTTTCTTTCAGGAACAAATTAGGTCAAACCAATGAAGTAGACAGTGAAGCGGCCTGAGTTGGATCTTTAATTAGCAGACGGTTTATAGAATTAGCTCTGGGTTTTGTTTTTACTTTTTCCCAGTTCTTTGATTTATGGAAATCTGTGTTCGCATAAGAATAAGACTACTAGTGAACCGTTTGTGTACCAGTGATTACACTGATTGCCTGTGACATCCATATGATGGCAATACTACCAGTCTTGAGAGACTCTAAATGCACCACAATGATTTCCAGTTTAGTGATCATTTGTAGCAAAAGCAAGTAAATTTAACATTCAGGACTATTCCCCCTTTTCTACCATGGCCATTTTAGTAATGATTAGCCAATTCACTGTACAAAATGGGTAATGAGTATATGAAAACCAGCTAGCTACTGAAGGCAGCCAGACTGAACCAGACAGTGGTGTTGATGTCTTACCTCATGTTCATCCGGAGCATTTTTGAAGTTCTTTTTTACAGAGTTTTCACTCAGCCTGTTTGTTAATACTGACCATAAATTCTGTTTGGTGCCCTTAATTTGCTACGTTGTGTATTCTTTAGAAGTATTCTGCATTGCAGAATTTACTGCTCAAAGACCTTCAGTTTCTGCTACTCAGATGAGCTCTGGCTGTACTGCTGATTAAACATATTGCTAATGTTTCAGCTGACATATTTTCCTGGGCTATGGAGGCATGCATGCGTGTGTCTCAGTGATGATGATTTGTGAATACTTATGAACTGATCCACATGCACAGTATTGAAAAAACTGTTAAAATGTAAATTATGAGGCATCAGTAACAATAGCTTGACAATATTATGACATTAAAGAGAGGCAAAACTATGCAGGACAAGAACACATTCACCACTGAAATGAAAATTTTGAAAAAGATGCAAATCATATGCACTGGTAAAAGCTAGGGAAGAAAGCAAAAAAAAATAAAGGGCAAGGAAGAGCGAAAACAAAAATGGAGCTAATGGACATGATACTAAGAAAATATAAAACAAAATTAAAAAAACCAGTAAGGAGATTCAAAGCAATCAGAACAAAAATCCAATCAGACTATTAGACAAGTGCAGAGAAAAAAAAAAATCTATCACATGGATTTACTAGGGCAATACAGTCAGTAGAATGACTATAACAATAACAAATGATAAAAAAAATTAGGACTAAAGTATGATCAATAATCAGTAAGTTCTTATTGAAAAAAACAAGAACACTTTGAGGAAGACACCTCAAACAGCTAGGAAAGGAGAAGTAGCAATACATAAAGTTGATTCACTGCATGGCTGACTATCCACAAATGGAAGATCATGTTTTAGATATTTCTGCAGATGAACACGAAATGGTAAACAAAACAATTATAATCATGCCAGAGCAGACATTTAGGCAATGACTGTGGAATTATTTCACTCTGTGGTGGAAAACAAACAAACAAAAAACAACCTCAAAAAAACCCTACACATAGATAAAAGAAATACATTCTAAAACCTTTGACAGAAGTTCCAGCAGAAATTCCAATAAGAGATTTTAGCTCTAAAGACTGAAATACCCCTTTCTTTCAGAGGTGGTTGGCATATGACAAACAGAATAAAAACATTCTTCTACCAGCACTGTACAACTGTTAGATAACATATCTGAAATCTCTAGGGTTAGCAGGTTGTCATGAGCCCTATGTTAACAGAAGGAGTATTTTGTTCATGAAGACACTTGCTATTTCTGGAAGTTAAACAAGATACTCCAATAAACTAGAAAAGATCCTGAAGGAAAATGAATATTCCATTTCTCTTTCTGTACTGATTTTTAACATACATATTGAAATAATAGACATTTAAGTCATATCTGTTTTGGATAGACACGTATATTCCAGCTGAATCAGGAAGAACATTGGATTTTTATTAGATTTTAACTGTCCTTTCAATTTGGCACAATTTGTGGATATTTAATGTAAGGAACAACATTGAAATGACCAAATTTGAGAACAGCCTGAAGTCACATTTCCTTACAGAATCTTTCCATTTTTACACAAAGATTTTCAGAAGCTCTCAAATATTATCTTCTTTTTCTACTTATATGATCTTGAAGACTCAATAAAACCTCTGCTCAAGAAGATAACTTGTCTTGTACTCCCCATTCACTCAGCTCTGCAGGGCTTCACAGCAGGTTTTTCTTTTCTTCTTTTTTAGACTATGTATATTGAATTCCATTGCAGAACCATTCAAAGGTTTTACAAATTATAATTTATCCATAAAAACTGAATGGGGTCATAACCTCCACTGCCATTAATGTGATATCTTTGTGAATGGATTTGGTTTTAGAGATAACTCCTGGTGGTATTAAGGAAAAAAAGTATTCTATGGCCAGGAACATTTCAAACAGAGCTTTTAAATTAAATTATTTTTCCGGAAGTGTGCAAGTTTCTTGAAAGCATTCAACATTTTTCTGCAAACAAACAGTTATTCTCCACTCAGTTAAATCAAGCCATCTATGTTGCTATTTTTGGCAAGCTCTCCCCTCTGGTTAAATCATTACCTACTAAGGACAACAGAAGTGAGAAAATTTAAACTAAAACTGTTTAGAACTCTCTCAGTTAGCATTCTGCAACATAAAATTAAGAGTAAAAGTGAAATGCAAAGCCTCCAAAACAAATTTAACTCAGTTAGGGACTTTTCTTCTTATATTTTATAGGGAAACAAGTTCTTGTAAGGTTTTTTCATTCTCTTTCAGTATATTATAATGAAATGAGTTGTTTCCAGGTTTGTTTCTTGTCAGTGCTAACAAAAGACCTGATATGCTCTGGCGTCTACAGAGATTAGAGATGAACAAAACCACTACATAACCCAGCATTTCTGAACATCAGGGAGGTCTGAATGAAGATCTGATTTTTGGTCTGCCTTGCTCTATCACAAGTGAACAAAACCCTGGACTCGACTCTGGCTAGGAATATTTGTAGTTGAGGAGACACCTGAGGGTCATGGCATCTACTTTTCTTTCACCTGTAACAGGGGAAGACAACAGTAAAAAAAAATCCTCATATAGGGCTTATGTAGGTGCATATATTCACTAAACATCTCCTTTAAAACGGCAAGTGTGAAGGTACCCCTCTATCAAAATAAACTGTGACTTTCTGGAAGATATTAGCCAACGGAGGAAACACTTACTCAGATCTGTTAAGAAGATTAAGAGATCCAGCATAAGATTCATCGTGCAACAAAACTCTGAAATACATTGCATACTAATTGAATATTTGTGAGGAAATTCATAGTGTCTTATAGTACAGTTTTATGCGTCATCAATTAGCAATTGGACCAATTTAAAACTCTTAACCCCCGAAAGCTTCAAGTGCAAAGTAAACGTTGTAGCCTATATTCATTTCAAGAGTAAACTGACAAGCAATGCAGAGCCTGTTACACATTCTGGAATATCTTTTTCTTGTTGCTAATGCGCACACCAAAAACAAACAAACAAACAGCCCACACAACTAGAACAACCTAAGCCAAAACGAAGCATCTCTCATCCAAAGTACAAAGAGAACCTGAACCACATATTCTAGAATAAATGACATTTCAGTTAGTACTTTGGATTATTCCTATTTTTATCCCCTAGGCTCTTCTTATACCAAACCTCACTGTATGTGCAAATTTACTGTATCAAAATCCTTATAATCCTGTTCTGAAGATCCACAGGATACAGATGAGCATTAGATTTTGCTCCATAATGTAACCTTGGTTTCTCTATCATCCATGAATATTTGTAACAGAACTGACTGAGGGAATTAGAGGGAAGACAAGAATGAAACACCACAGAGAGAGAAAGAATGCACAAATTAATAGCAGATTTAGCCTGAGCTTTTGCAAATTAAATTAATACAGTTTAGCTATACTTACATGGCAATAACTATGTACTCTAATATTTATTATGGGAGAACAAATTATAAACAGTTAAAGTGTTCAAGGACTGAATACTTAATGACTTGGGTCTCGTGATCTAAGACATTCAGGATTGATACCTGCTCTCAAAATCTAGAAAAATCAAGAACAACAACAAAAAAATCACTCCACCATTTAAAGAAAATTAATATCTACGCTCACATTTTCTTTATTTTGCCACCCTTGCTAAGGTAAAATGATGTCGTACATCATGAAATAGCTGCTGATGTAATGCAGTATCAGAACTACTAGCAAAACTGCACCTTAGTTTTCTTTGAAGTGACCAATGCATCTGGGGTTTGGATAAGACCAAGAGGAAAAAAAAAAAAAAAAAAAGGCAAAATCCATTCCATCTGCAGCTTGGCTTCCAGTATTTTCTTTCACCTTTTCATCAGGTTTATCAAATGACTTTTTTTTTTCCCCCTTTGTGAACCTGTGTGAGAACAACTTGATATTGGTACTGTACTTTATTCACATGAAAATCTCAAGCCAAGGAAGGAAGCAATAAAAAACAGAGGAATACAATGAGAATTTATAGTATGATCTTAGTAGGCATCTTGCTTCTCTGATGTTCAGCGTTGTCTGCAAAAATATAGAGCCGGATTAACGAAAGGTATGAGAAGAAAACATTTTTCATGTACAGAGTTTTAACCAATAGAAGCACTTACATAGTATGTACCCTCAGTGCTCAACAAAATATTTCTAGTGCTTTCTATATTAATAAAATAGAAAGTGTGGCTGTTTAGCACCTTTTGATATTATTTAAGTTAATATTTTCCCTGCATGTGTTTTTACTTAGTAGTCACAAGATCTAGTTCTGTGTGTGGATGTAACAGCACAAAGTGGCACAGATACACACATCACAGAATAGGGGAGGGATAAGAATACTACTACAATTGCAAATTGCAATCCCAACCTCTGCAACAACCCACAGGGTTACTAAGTAATTACAAAAAAATCCCAAGCTAGCCTTTAGTGCTGTACTCGCCTGTGGCAGGAGGCGAATCAGTCCCTAAAAAAGCAAAGCATAATAGCAATCTTGTGCAAGGATGTTCATACTGCAATACCACCTCTCATTTATCTCAGTCTGTGCCATTCTGTATCCAGTATTCCATTTACATCTGTGACTCAGTGTTGGGACAGTGCATCACTGATTGTGTTTTCTTACAGCAGGTAGCATACTTCTTTTCATATGACTTCTGTTTGACAGATAATATTTGGAACTAGTGATGTTAAGCAGGCTTTAGCTGCTTGTATTGCAACACTACTGATTTATCTTTCCCACTGTAGATAACAAGCTGCTCTGTTTACAGATATGTTCTGTCCTCCTGACGTGGACAATTGAAACATGAGATAACAGAACAAGAGCTGGGATTCAAACGTGCTGTGAAGCAACCCTAGTGCACAAAGTGATGTTGACACTGGAGCCACTGGGTCCTGCCACTGCATGTTCTGCAAACATGCGTGAGTTGGGGTTTTTGCCCCGATATACTCTCTACATGACCTATTTGCTCTTAGGTTCTTCCCTGTTGAGAACCACTATTTGGCATGTTTGAAAGCACCCAAGGCAGACTTTCTGCCAGATTCCATAAACAGCAGCGTGCCTCAGCAGCAACAGCATCTCCTGCCTAACACCAAAGATGCAACATAGAGCAGAACAGGAGATATGGAAAGCAAAGCATTTAGTACCTTTAGAAGACACATAAATGACAAAAGGTGTTTCCCTGTTCACCAAAGCGATGTATCCAAGGAATACTCACAATGAAAAAGCTCTTGGAGACTGAAAAGCAGAAAGTGAGCATTTTTCCATCGGTAGTCAAATAATCAAATTTATCTCTAGTATTTCCTTAATTGTATATATGGAAGAGCACTCTGTACCTTAAGGCTCTCAGATATTACCCTTCTCCAGCATATGTTTTGTCATTCACAATATTACATGCCCAAAAAAGCCCAAGTTTGCTTTTCTCAACTCCAGCAAACAAAGACCAACACAATTCTTTGCCGTCTTTTTTTAACCTGAGGACTGCAGCTGGATCACGCTCGCAAACTTTCTTTGGAAATACCATATCCAGAAACATTTTTTATGCATAAGCTGAAGTTATTCTTTTATTTACCTTAGTATTCAGTGCTTCTAAAAAAATAGAAAAAACCCACAAGAAATGTAACGTACCATCAAAGTGACTAGCGCTTCCCTCATTCTGTGTCATGTTTCAGTCAGACTCAGGCAGTTTACTCCTATCTATCTGCTGTGAACTAAAACACAGCACAGTGTTTCCACACAATTTAGCCATGACTATTATCCCCATTTTCATTTTTACTTGCACTCATTTTTATCTCTTTCTTACCTGGTTCCTTCTATCCAACATTTTGTCTTCCGTATTTCTTCCTGTTCTTCTATTCCTAAAGGCATAATCCACATCCTATCAGTCACTGTCCCCTCTCCACTTTAAATTCAAAGAATACCAGTTCAACTGTAAAATCTCTACACTAATCTTTACAGCACAAAGCAGGCAAATTCTTCTCTCCCACTAACACCATCCATTACTTACAAACTATTTTTGAGATGCAGAGGTAAGAGCGAGAAAATTCAATTCTGACGTCTGTGTGCTTTACTGTATGTTATCACTTCACTTTTGATTGCCAGTAGTATTTAACTTGATTGTGCTTCATGAACGAGTTTCTTTTATATTGGTATGAGTTACTTGATAGGTTAAAGAAGAAGAGGTAAATTCTTCCCTCTAACGCCCCACCTTCTTCTGTATAATGCAAAGCATTGTATATATTTATAATTGTTTCTGTTTAATAACAGTATTTCTACATCTTAGCCTCAAGATAGAAGCTAGAAGTTCACGGGCATGTAATATTTGGAAACAACTTCGTTTAATGGCTTCATTTGCATAGATCAAAATTAAACTTGCAGTATATTGTATTTATTCAACCCTTCATGACTCTGGGCAGTTTTACAGATCTTCCCAGCTGGCAGTAGAAAATTCATCCTCAGGAGCTCCATAAAAAAGGCAAAAAATGTCATCTAGAGTTGCAGTCTAAAATTCCTCTAAAAAGAAGGAAAGTAACAACCCACTTGGAAAGCATCCCTAGTACAATTCATCAAACACTGGTTGAAGATAACAGCATATACATAGCATCTCAAATAGGAGACAGTGTGGAACTGCTGTAAAGTTAGCTACATTCCTTTCAAAACCTGCTTCATAGACACAGGCAGTTATCAAATAAAAATTGATATTCGTTTATTCATGGTTGAAAACCAGAGCAGGGACTGCAAACATGATCTTTAGGACCAGATGACCAAAAGAACTAACATTTTTTGCAACAGTGTTAATTATATTTCATTCAGTGTGCATAAATACCCATATGTTTGCATGCATATGTTGTAATATGGATAAAATAACATTAAAACACATTGAATTCCAAAGCTCTGTTTACAGCATACTCTCATCCTTCTTTTGTGGTTAAGGAGTACTCCCATGAAAGATGACATTGATTTCAGTAAAAGCAAGATAGGGGCATACATGAAAATAGATGTTTTCCTTTCCTTTAAGTTCTACAAAACGTTTGCTGAGCATCTTTAAATAGGGCAGCAATACGTCTTTCCAGGTTCAAATACTTCTGGAAAGCATTAGCTAAAATATTTGCTTAACAATCCAAGAATCAATCTCTCTTATGTNCCCCAAAAAAAAAAAGGCAAAACAAACCCAAAAAACAGTAACAGCAACTGAGAACAGACTAGATTTGGTGTAACGGGAAATGGAAATGTATTTACATATTCCCTACTTCAGGATGCAACTTTGGTAGGAAAACCCTTTTTTTAGAAGAAAATTACTTGATTCTTCCTTTTAAAGTCTACCTTTCTGAGTGCCCATGCTGTCACCCAGTGGCTTTGTCACTGAAATATTTCTACATGTAATAAACGGCACGCCATAACTCTTTCAACTTTGCCAATTTTGGCAAGATAAGCACTTACTTTCACTCTGTTTCAAACGATGTAAATGTACTTTTACTTTTTTATCAAAAAGAGTAGGAAACATTTCCCTTTTCACTGTTACCTAAGAAACCACATGTATCTGGGCACGTGATAAGCATGCTGCTTTTTAATGGATAACTTCATGTTCCGTTGATACTATGATCTAATTCAGAAGGCATTTTGAGACTGGAAGACTTTTACCTTGATGAAAATAAAATACAAAAGTCACCACAGATGTTACTTATCATTGAGAGCTAGAGATATAACATAGTGCAGTAATTTATGCCATTATCTGCTCTACTACTAAAACAGGAATGGGCACGTACAGTCATGAGTCGCATATCCTTCTGTATAATGCACAGAGCAATGCACAGAGCTGTAAGAACCACTAATTTCTTTTGCCACTCCAATTGGTTTGCTGTTATTTACCAAACTACTTTTTTCTCCTTACATATGCAGAGAACTGTATTGGGATATTTTTTTTTTTTCCAATTGCTATAATTCTCACATATCTAGTTATTCAGCTATCAGAACCATATATTTATTCCCTCCTTGCACCCCACACCCCAAGAGGTCTTTGCAAACAATTAGGGAGCAGGAAAAAAACTAACAATTTATGCATCAGACAAGTAGTACAAAAACAACACATCAACCTAGTGAAGGCACTGCTTAAGGATTAACATAGTCACAGCAGTTTTACAGATATTCTTCAGCAATGAACGCTTTCATAAGACACTAAATTGACTCCTGAGTACATAAAGTTAAATAACGGTTAATTTTGCAACAAGTACCGACTTGAACAGGCAGTTCCTGCTGCTGGCTAAAATCTTTTCAGTGCATAGGCAAAACTGAGTTTTGCTGCTCCAAATATAAGGGACTGAGGCTTAGCTAGGGAAGGACAGTGCCTGTTACAGGAAGGGAGGCAAGAGAACAGGTCAGACTGGGAGAGAGAAGCACAGAGTCTGACTTGTTCTTACCACCACCAAGGCAAGCAGAGGGTTTAAGCATAGCTACTGCTCCTCAGAGGAGCAGCTATCCCAGCCCTGGAAAGAGGCTGCTCTCCTATATGTTGACCTTTCCCTCTACAGCAGCAGCTCAGCTCTCTAGAGCTCTAATGCAGCCAAATTAGTCAGAAAACCCATTCTGTTGCCCTAGGCAACTGCGTGCATGACTTTTTTTTTTGTAAACATGAAACTTTCTGTAACGCTCTTTTCTGTTTGCAAAGTACAGATTGTTGAAATCCCACCACTAAACAGTATTTCTCACTAGCATCCACTTAAAGATCACAACCACATACAAGACACTTACGCTTATAGACAAAAAAAAATAATTTCTACAGACGTTTACCTGTAGAACCTACAATCATACTTTATAAACTGTCCAATCTGTGCTCATAATTGAAGTTTATGCTCCATTCTTATTTTAATCCAGTGTTGAATATTTAGATGTCAATAGTGTTATTTTTAATAGTTTTTTTAGTTCTGCCCCTGCTCTCATCTGTAAATAAGTCACCGGAAGAAAAAGTATTATTTTCCCTTTCAAGCAAGCATTTCAAGCTGAGCTGTCACATAATAAAATATTTCATCATATTTGACTATATTAAGAATATAACTTCCAACGTATATCCTCACTTCCAAAATTTCTGAATATATGTATGTTGAAATTGAACAACTGTGACATAGTTCTTGGTTCCCTTGGGAACAATATTCAGAGCTCATCTGAGTTGTGACCTGCTTATGCTGCCAGGGAGTATTAGTATTTTCGTTGGATCTTTAGAATAGAAATATAGAGTGAAGGACAAAGGCAAAAAATAAGACTAACTTCACAGATGAAAAACAGAGATACTGCTCTGTTTCAGAAGACAGGGTTGGCTTTTTATAGGATCTGCACCATTTTGTAAGCTCTATTGGAGAGATTACGCTTTTTCATAGTAAAATATTTCAGATGGACTATGCATGGAGAAACCTACAGCTGTCCACAGCACCACTTATGGTCCGAGATGTATAAATATGTTTTAATAAAGAAATAAGAATGCAAATTAACTTCAGAAATGATTTTGCAAAATGAATGGCAGTTCAAAATGGAATATATTCACAAATCCTATAATATTGCCTTTTGCCCCCTGACACCATAACCTGACAGAGTTATGAAGACTAACCATCACATTAAATGGTTCAGTTTGCATTTCTGCTTACAACACAGGACTACGTACAATGTAACGCATGACTTGGGCACTATGAGTTACGCTATTACAAATAGTATTTATATATCCTTCCTTCATCTAAATCTGACTTCCAAACTTTACTTCTAACGTGTTATCCTTTCTGTCCATTGATAATCACAAAATCCATCCTCCTACACATAGTTCATATGTATATTACAATCAGGCTCTCTTTCCAACAATACTTTCACTCATGCTCTCTTCCTATCAGTTCAAGGCAGGATCAGGCCAGTGGACACTTTTTCCAATACTTCAGCCTGCTATAGGTTGTATTTCCCCTCTTCCAGTCCTTTCCGTACACCTCATGGAAGGAATGGCATGCTCAGATATGGTGTGCATCTGCAACTGGCTCTTCATTACAACATGCATCTTGCATCAATATTCCATCTTGATACCCCACTGATGAGCATAGTGCTTGTGAGAGCTGATCTTAACTATCTGTGTGCATGCATCTGTTATTAAGGCACATATGTGGTTTCAAGTAGTGTCATTTGATGTAGTCACTCCTGAAAGTATTTACCCCTACAAAATGTTTCTGAACTAAATAACTAATTTACAAATGGGAAAGTTGGAAGCACTTGCGTAACAAAAAAAGCCATTTCAAGACTGCACTTGGAAAGGTTTGAGACCATGCTTGACTGGCAGTATAAGCATCCTACCTATCCTGCACATGGTCACTGGATTGCTGACACCCATAGCAGGGAATTAAAAGGTAATAATTCAAGTCCAAAATTTCCGCTTCTAGAATCTCCTTTACAACATAAATGCAACACATGTAGACACTCTGCAGTTTCATCCATGAGACAATTTACAAGAGAAAACATTCCGTTTATAAGCTGCAGCTTAGCAAACCCACCTCCAGTTATAATCCGTTTCTGGATCCAGTAATAGAAAGCAGCTGACGGGTCAAAAAAACCTGTTTAGAGACACTGGTTAGATGCAAAGGAGTTTTTCCGCAGAGCCGATAATCATACATTTCTGTTAACATAGCTTAATTTTTAATACTGCACTGAATCATCTTGAGCTTATTAAAATCCCTCACATTACAAGTTTGAGACTGTTGTACTCAAACATGAAAATGAGTTAAGGGAAAAAAAAAATCCTGTTCCTGAAGAGAAGTGCAAATATCAATGTGTTGCTATTAGTTTTCAAAGCATCTTTAAAGTTTCCCTTTTCTTGTCTCAATCCCCCCACCCCACCCCCCCCCCCCCGCAAAAGGTAACACTAAACTTGTTCCTCCTGAAGAGGGATAATTTATGTTTGTTTTGTTTAACTGTATTGCTTTGCTACGTTAAGTTCTTCTTTGCAATGCCTTTTCTGCAGCAGGACAAAAAGCTCTTTAAAGTTCAACCTGCTAAATTAATAAGCTATGTTTTCAGCTGTAGTTCTCTGTTAAATGGAGCTGCATAAAATTGTTACAACATACCAGCAGCAGATGCAGTATGTCCAAAATGATTATTTCCTTTTGATTTTATAAACATACAGAAAGTTTGCATTATAGCCTATCCTTCAGCACATCCCTGCTATAAATTCAAGATGTGCCAAATCAGCTCCAAACACATTTTGTAGTCAACAAGCAAAGAGAGGTGGTACACTGCACGATGATAGCAGCAAGACATTAAGGCAGAGGTGCAAGCACTGGGCAGTAAGGTATAATCCTCCGTCCTTGGAGAGGATATAAGCAAACCAGATTTATCCACCTGTGACATAAAACTTCCCACATTCACTGAAACTAAGGAAGGCAGCTCAGAGAAACAACAGTGTGACAAAGAATGCACAATGTCATAGGCATCCATGGAAGAGCACACAGAAAGAACAGATAAC
Organism: Ibidorhyncha struthersii; assembly: GCA_013398815.1. NCBI lineage: Eukaryota > Metazoa > Chordata > Aves > Charadriiformes > Charadriidae > Ibidorhyncha > Ibidorhyncha struthersii. The sequence goes on along the minus strand of VZSZ01008613.1, from coordinate 187,961 downwards.
AACAGAGAGGGGCTCAAACTGAGCATAATATAGCAAATAAAATATTTTACTATATTGGTATAGAAAATGTCTTTAGAGATGGTAATGTGTTAGTCATGTCCCTGTTTGTAAAAACCCATATCTACAAATGTGACGTTTTTCAGAAAGCTAATATGGGATTTCAAAAATCATTACAAATCAACTGGTAGTCTGTATGGAAAATCAGATGTCTTAAAGGTAGCTGCACTGTGAGGACTTAAAGTTTTCTGATACTTTGCAGAAGAAATAAACCTGCAGCCTTTTCTTTTAATGCCAATTTGAGTTTCTTCTAGGGTATGGGGGATATAAAAGAGAAAAGAAACAAACAAAAGGAAACACCCAACAACACACATTTGTGCTGTTCCATATGTGGGTATGTAGCATCTTGTATTATGCTGAGATGTTCCAGAAGATTCTAGTACTTTTGTGGCAACAAGGTACATACTGTCTTTGCACCTATTAGTCCTTTCTAGTACAGAATTAGATATAATGAGGTTCTGTAAGGGTAGCATTTACTTAGATATACACAGGATATTTATATGTCCTATTTCATGGAAGAGAGGGGGATTAAAGACAGTCAACCAGCTGAAAAATGTCAGCCTGATAAACATGTCCTCCTCAGATTCATTAGTATTTCCACTTAAAAAAAAAAAAAGCAGAATAGAATTATGTTTATAGTTACAAAGTGGAAAAGAATTTCCCCATTGAAACTGGACTTCTAAAAATAATGAGATATTCCAAAATATTACACATATGCAATTAATAAAAATATCCACAATTTCTTTGGCATGCAGTATACCGGGGTAGTAACTCATTAAAATACCACAAAATAAATCACTTACAAATAAGAACCTTATCTCCTTCTAGTTAGTTACATGCAGAGTTTTTTCACTTGACTGAAAAGCTGCTGGGTTTGGGTTTTTTTTTGTTGGATGGTTAGGGATTTTTTGTTGCTGTTGTTTTTTGATTTGGATTTGTTTTTTTTTGTGGTGGTAAGTTTTTTCTGAACAGAGAAATGCATTTCATTCATTGAGCAACCTGGTCTAGTGGGAGGTGCCCCTGCCCATGGCAGGGGGGTTGGAACTAGATGATCTTCAAGGTCCCTTCCAACCTAAACCATTCTATGATTCCCCAAACATTTTAACCCAAAAATGTTGCAGACCAGCACATCACAGCATTGCAAGAGTACTCAGCTATTCATGCAGCTATTTGCCACTAAACTGGCAGAATAAGAAAAAGAAAATACCAAGGAATTCAAAGAAAATGCATTTAAGTTGGCTTCCAAAATATAGCACTCTATTTCTAGCAGTGTCACAGTAGTAAAATAGTGAGATACAACAATACAGTTCTTCAACGCGGATTAAAGCATTTTACAAATCTAGAAAGAAATAGTTATAGATCGCTACATATTTGGGGAAATAACTGGTGCCATAACCACATTTTAATCAAGGCTTTAAACTATATGGACACAGTATGCAGAGGTATTTCACAAATAAGACAAGAATAAGAAAATTACAATTTCAATCCCCAGTGTTACTCTCTGGGACCAGAATGAAGGGTCTCAAAGGCTCAGAAAATATGTAAGATGTCAGGGTACGAGATAAACTGGAACTGACTCTTAAAAAGGATTGTTCAAAGAATGAAGACGTGTGTGTTTTTATTAGTAATAGTAACAAAGTTTCTGCACAAGACAATTCTGTCAGAAGTCCATAAAAGAAAAAAAAAAAAAAGAAGAAAATCCAGGGTAAGATCAGCAGAAACCTGAGTAAACTAATACAGACTCAAAGCAACAAACCTCTACAAATACACAAAATCAGATCTCACACGGAAGAAAAACATACCACCAAGACATCAAAAGGTAACATCAGAACATACACATTCCTGTAGGCTTTCAAAATAATTCCATATTTATATACAACATTTGTATGTGTTTTTCAAAAGATACGTTAACTAACCTAATCTGCTTTAATTTAGCATTGCAAAAGTGTTCAAAATTCATGTAGTGTTTCACAGCTTTGACAACTACTAAAAATTGATCCAAGCTTCAATCAAGGTAACAGGAGTTTCTATGCTGACCTCAATTAGCTTTCGATAAAGCCTTAAGAGAATTAACAATCCTCTAAATAGTCGTCATTCATGGGTACACGCATAGAGAGTACGAAGTGTTAGCACCTTTAGAATGAGCAAAGTTATTCTAATTGAAGAGAAAAAGAGTCACATCCATTTTTTTCAAACAATGATTTCATTAAAAGTCTGCTATTTCAGGCTTGCCCTATCACTGAACTAAACCTCAAGGTAACCTTAAAAAAATTAAATGCAGAGAAAAAGACAACAGAGTTGGTGACCTCGAGAAGTTTCAAATTCAACAAAAGGCTCTGAATCAGACTTATCTTCATAACTGCGGGGCTGGGTAGCTGACAGCTTAGAGAAACTTTTGCCCAGAAAAGTTCATTTGAAGAACAGCAGTGAGTCACCCACAATTAAGAACAAACCAGCACACCTTCCTACTTCTGCGAACCAACTCCTTACTCATAATTTGTGTAGTCTTTGTGTAGTCTCAATGTGGGCAGAAGCAGAGGTAATGCAGAAATTGAGAAGGGGGGGTATTTATCATAACCCGCTCCAAAAAGATACAACTTGATTGCATGCACATCTTAAAAGAGAAACACCACCCATGTCAAGCTGTGATGCACACCTCTTCAGTAGTAAAGAAAAAAAAACAACAAACCAACATTCGATCGCTAGACATTCTCTCTATATACAAGATGACAGTTGATTAAGACTGTATTACAGAGTTCCAAAATTCAGGTTGAGTAACCATGGACAACTGTCAAAAGTAGTAATGAAAGCAGAGATATCACTATAATCAAAAGCAACAGGAAATGAAGAAAACGGAATGCTAATTATTTGTGATTAGTTTCTCCTTTCAAGGAAAAAAATGCTGACTTGCTGAGGTAGTTAAAACAGAAGGAGCAGCAGACGATTCTAGCTCTTTATACGAGCTATAGTATCCCACGTTCAAACAAGTTATGTGGTAAATGAGATAATATTTCCTGTTTAATCAGATATAGACAAACTGTCAATAATTTTACTACGTCAGCCCTACGTACCATTTAAAAGATGCAAGTTCAAAACAGTACCTTGCACCTTTTTGACCCTCTAGGCTCTTGAAAAATCTTTTCAATGGAAACAGGAATTCCTTTTTCCACGGATATGCCCTTAACTTTCTCTTGCCCTAATTCTTCCTGAGTAGTGAAAGTGCTACAACTCCTCAAATACTTCACAGTGCCACCTAAACAGATCACTTTTAAGATGCCAAACCCAAGTAAAGTCCTTAGAATCTCTGATGAGATTTCCATAAATTTACAAGTTAAAACAGTTATGAAAAAATTGTTCCACTCACATTTCAAAGTACATTTCAATGGCTTTTTTTTTTTTTTTCAGAAATACACACCACAAGAAGAATGTAATGAGAACTTCCTTTATTCATGAAGAAAGCCAAAGGAGGAAAAAAGTCGTATTTGAAAATACATCCATTTCAAATAATACATTAAGCCTCTTTTGACATATATGGAGAAATTGGGGGGGAGGAAAGGGGCAACAAGTGAAACAACAAGCCTTCAACATAAATATAGTACTAAATAACTAAGCAATGTAAAGCTGAACAACCCCAATAAAAGTGTGCCTTGTGGGAAGCGTGATGTATGTAAGCAATGTGAATTAGAATGCAGGCATTTGTAATTCAGTCTAACGGGAGTGAATAAAATACTAACTACAGTGACAGGAGAATACAGAGCTACCGCAGTAGATGTGTACAGTCATTTCCCAACATTTGTGGCCTAAGTTAAATTTCAGTCAAGTCAGAACAAATCCCTATACTCAGTGGTGGAAACACTATTTTCTAACAGTTATACTGGACAAAATATTAAAATATGCTAAGTAGTTTGTAGGGAAAGAGGTAGGATGATCTAATATACTACACCTTCTAAAATACCATTTGAGGTATTTTAACTAGCCCATAACTAGTTTCCTGAGCTACCAATTCTCACCACATGAAATATTTAAACCACAAGCTATTCCTCCCCTAATCCACACCACAAGGAACCCTAAGTATCAAAAATCTTCTAGAATTTAACCGAGGCCGAGGCTTGCATCAGTTTGAAGATAAACACGGGGCAGCAATGCCATTAGTAACTCATTAGATTTCATCATCTTACACTGAGACCTTCATGTCTGAGGGAGGAAAAAAGCTCCAAATCTAGACTGAACTCCAAAGTACATGTACATTAATCATAGCTTATTTTTTTAATTTCTTTTGGATAAACAAAGGTTTTAATTATACAGGTCCCTGTTTGTTCTGTTTGTTTCCTAATTAGAGAAAAATGGCAAGTCTCCCAATCTAAGCTCTTTCTCTCTGAAGAATTTAACAATACATTTGGACAGGCACATATATTTATTTGGAGACTACACAATGAATAAAATCCCATTTGCACTTAACAGAGCAAAGTTTGCCAGAATTCAGTATGTGAGCCAAGGCTCCACGCTCTGCTAATGGCAAAATGGCTGTCCCTGCAGTCAAGTACTGGATTATGTACTTTCCTCTTGGCAAGTACAAGCCTGGGAACACCCACAACACCTGTTGTTTATTATAAATGGCTGTATTGAAAATAGACATATTCCTACTGTGAAAGAAAAAAAAGAAACACAGAGAGAAGGGGGGAAATTATGGACAAAGATGGTAACTGAACTCCTAACTGATCCTGCTGGAAGTACTTAACTGCAAAGTGTATTTGTATAATAACTTTTCCCTAAAAACCTCAAAACACGAAGACTTTCTGTAAAGATTGTTAAAGATTATTGTTAAAGCAGGTTATCAAGAAAAATGAGATGAGGAAACTTACGGAGGTCAGGAGCCAAGAAATTTCAATTCTAGTGACAAGGCAAGTGACCAGAATTCTGTACTCAGGTAAACCAGGACTGACACATGTTGTTCAGTGAAAATTCTCTCAATGTATTTAACTAATGTATAACTAAAGTCAGTACTTTTCTGTAAGTTGTCTGTAATTACTTTCCAGTTCCTACTTGCATGAGAATATTGAAACGCTACCAAGTGACAAGGACATGGAACATGAACACCCTAAATGATTATTTACTCAGAAGAAAAAAAAAAAGGAAAAAAAAGATCACTGAAAATCTCCTACAGTTCTTACCAGTAAGTACAATGAGATCTGAGTCTTATGGCCTCTTCCTACTCCCATTTGTTAGACTGAGTCATTTTCCTGAACAGTTCCCGTACTCCATCCTCTTCCCTGAAGAGGCCATCTCCCCAGCTTTTTCTTGAGAAAATTTTTCTGTAGCCGGCATCAGCAACTGCATTGTTTTTCAATTTTCAATTGTCCTCAGCTTTTGAGGGGATAATGGAATTATGCTGGCTTGAATCTTAACTGTATTAATTCCTACCAGCAGGATACTGTGATCAGATCTCGAGTCCTGATCTGGCTCACTCCTTTTGATGGAACAGGTCAGTGAGTATCTCTTTCAACAAGTCTGTTTACTTAAAACAGCAATAACAATTATTCTGCAGATCACAGACCAGTTACTTCTTTTACTTTGCAAACAGCCATGACAGTATGTAGCTCCTGTCCACAAACTGAGTAGCTCTCAGCACATGACCTACTCTCTCAGCGTCTTTGTGATTAAGCAAGGTTATTTTTACCATCCTCCTTCAATTGCGGGAAACAAAGACACAGAAAAAGCATCCACAGGAAATCTAGAAAGATTCAGACATTAAAAGCAGACCTCCAAAGCCTAGCAAATATCCAACCTGTAAGATTACTCTCTGTCTTTTACTAAGCGACCTCAGTAAAAGCGACTTCCCTGTTTTTAATAAAAGGGTCTTGACATACTTAATGTATTAGAAAGGTCTTAGTCATTTGTACCCAGCCTGGGACAGTGTCTGTCAACTTCAGCCCTCTGCTTAACAGCCTGGACTCCTTCTTCAGGACTTTCTTTTTCCAGTCAGCTTTTCTATAATTTTTCCAAATTTCTCCCACTTCTCATACTCTACAACGAACCATCACAATGGACAATCAGCCAACCAATACATTTTTAATACTTCTCGTCTCCTACAAGGCACTCAATGTATTTTCCCTAGTCTAAGGTTGCCTTTGCATTCCTCTAACCCTTCATAAAAGGAAGCAAGCCTATTTTATGAGTGTTTTTGTATAACTCGGCTTTAAGTCTGGCTTCCACACCCATCAACTGAAAGGCAGACCTGCTCAAAGCTGTCAACAGAACAGAGTCAAGCTGAGCTGTGCCATGATTTATGCAGGTAGGGCCAGACCTGTCAGTTCCACTGTCATGACAGCAGGGAGGAACGGGGGGGGCAGAATTCTTAGTGCTGAAATTCTGGATTCACTACATCACAAATCTAACACCGATTCCAAAATGACAGAATGCAGTATGTAATTCAAAAAACACATTTCCCTAGCACAACAGCAGGATAAATAAATTGGGAGACAATCTATATTAATATTGGAAGCAGACTGCTTATTTTTCCCCCATTTAGATTCCAGACTGAGGCTAAAGTATTTTGGTCAAACAGAGGCATAATTAAGAAATAACAGTTTGATTTATGATTTAGAAAGAGATCACATGTATTCTAATATTACTATTTATTAGCATTTCTCACAACTCTGTTGGAATCTAATACCTTCAAAACACCAAAATGCACCTTGACAAAGCTACCTGCATTTCACCCCAAGCAGGATTTCAGTGGATGAAGTTTTACTTAGGTTATAAAATTAATGCTTTTCTACCACTTTCCCAGAGTTACCCAAGTCCTTTGATGAAAATCAGTATTTAAGTATAATGGTGGTCCNCTAAGTGTAATGTTTTGCCTTGGTGATGCATTTCTACTTATTCTCACAATTAACACATACAGTAGCAAAGTGGATCCATATATTACACTTTCAGACACCTCTGAAACTGAAGAAATTCTATCATTCAGTGTAATCAGGAAATTTATAAATGCAACCAGTATTTCAACTGCAAGAAACACCTGCACATGTTGGTAATCACTCGATTTGAATTGGCATACGTCCACTTGTGGGCACTTTTTTGTGACTTGTAAGACACCTATGTAGAACTAAGCTAACCAAAAAGGTTTCATTGACCTTTCTGTCTGCAGTAGGAAGAACACTTCACTGGTATTACGGAGATTCATTGAGAGTGCTAGCTTTTCCACTAAGCTGTCTTAATTAGTTTGGGGTTGGTTTTTTTTTTGGTTGGTTGTTTTTTGTTTTTTATTATCATTTTTTATTTTAAAGGTTATACTGAAGCTGGAAAGTTTTGGAATAGAAGACTGAACGTTGTCACGTGACACCGTTGTGCCCAGCATAGTTGAATTCTAGTCTTGCTTGGGGACTCCAAATGTTACTGTAATAGCTGCTTGCTGACACTGCTAGAAGTACTACCTTAGAAGATACTTTTAGCTTTAGCAGGTATAATTTCTGTTTGCTGCAGGTTAAAATGCTTAAAAATGTTACATTTGGCACTACCTTAAGTTTAAAAGCAAAATAGCTATAGTAGCTACCTGAAGAACTGCCAAAACCAGTTTAATATAAACTGACATTAATACAAGGAAAATGATTGGTATTAATCTATTTGGGAAACACAGGGAAGATTCTTTAACATAGTAAGTTTCCTTAACATGATCTGTTCTGAAGCTTCCTTTTCTCTGTTCATAAGTGAAATAACTAATGCATACAAGATGCACACAAGAAGCACAGACAATGAAGAAGAGAACTAGAATGACTGATTTCAAGTTTCCAAAACCAAGAGGAAGGAAAAAAAATTCCACCATCATCTGTTCTCTTCCTTATCAAGGGATCACGTCCATGGCAGTTTCTTTGTTAGCATTTTGCTTCCAGCTACTTGTTAGATTCCTCCCTCATCCCAGTACACACACCCCTGCTATCAGACTGTAACTATAAAATGAAAACTCACTGTAGAATAAAAGGGCATCTAATTGCTTCCTTTCTTGGAGGTACATCATTCAGTTCTCTTGTATGACTGATACAATCTGACATGAGCATTGTAATTCAATGCATCAACTAGAAAATGTATAAAGACAGCTTTTCTGAAAAGGCAACCACATTTTTTTTTTTAGAATACAAGAAGGGAATAGTAAGTAAAACTAACGTATGCGTTATCTTTATCTTGACAGGAGGAATATATAAAACATACAACAGCAAGCAATATTCTGTATATCACTACACACAAAAATCTAAGTACCTATAAATGCGGACAATAGTCTGATATCCTGTCAAAGTAACAAACCTGGATCTGAGAAATAGACAATATGTGGTGGAGTTGCTTTTTATTTTTTAAATTAATGATGTGGAGATTATATTTAAAAGCCAGGGAAAAAGTGCTTTTCTGCAAATAATAAGGATGTATTTCTCATAGTGTTTGCTAAAGATTATACTTTCCTATGAGTGATTCAATTTTAATCCATTTACTCTACGTATTGAGTAACATCAAACCTAAAGGAAGGTTTTCTATCACTAACATCCAAACAAAAGCATTAAGTTTGCTTGAGACATTCAGGGTTTTTTTTCCTCATTTTATCCCTAATCTCCCTTCTCCAGGGATTGCCGAACTATACTGGTGTCAGTAAAATGCCAGCGTGTGCCATTCTGGACAGTTTTGCTAGCCAAAATTCTAAAAATAAAATTCCAAAGCAAATAAGTAACACCGTCTGAGACAGAAAGACATGACTTCTTTTTACTCTCTAGTAGAAGACAAAGTGGTTAATTTTTTTTCCTGGACATGTTCAATGACATGTTTCTGAAAATTATATATGAAAAGCCAGGTGCGTAAATCCCCATTTTAAGTACTACAGTTCTCACAGTTCTTAAGAAAAGCCAGTGGATGTTCTGCTTTCTTGAAAAACAGCTGACTAAGAAAGTCAAGTCAGCTTTAAGATTTATGTATATATAAATTGTATTCAGTCATTTTTCAGGATGCAACTACAGGATGCTTCCTACTTATCCATAACTCAAAGCAGCTTATAGGAGTACTTCAGATTTTTCGGAAGAAGCCAGAAGAGTAGCCAAGTGTGTGCGCATGGACAAACTGACACCCTATTTTATGTATACCTGAGCTCTTAAAAAAAAAAAAAAATAGATAAAACCAGTCTTATATTTCTTTACTTTGTTTCGAAATAAGCACCAGGCCATGAATCTGCAAGCAAATGGTCAACTACTATTTCTCAGCTAACGTAGAAAGTCCTCAGCATTTCATTTCATTGCAAATTATAATGATATGGAAAGGGCAAGTACCTACAGTCATTACTCAGCCTGATAAAAGAAATCAAACCTCAGTACGACTGAATGACAATACACTCCAGTTCATTTCTTCCTTGGAATCCATTAACCTCTTTCATATGAGAGCTCTAACAGTTTTTTTTTTTTATCTAGATGCAAGTTTTTTTATTATCAGTTGCTCTATCACATGCTGGTCTAAAAACGTACTCTGCACACAGCCTGTAGTTAGAGGGCTCACAAATTAAATGGCTATCTTGTCTAGTGGTGGTAAAATATCACTATGGAAAATAAAGAGGTCATCAGTGATAGAAACATAAAATTCAACAAGATACCTGTCCACTGTGATAGATAAAGACTTAAAAGCCATACACGACGGGGGCGGGGGGGAAGCATCAACTCTCATTGATAACTGAAAGCTGTGTTTTACTACCTTTGCAACCCATCAGTAGCATCTTACTCTGCAAGAAATCCAACTGAAACAGGCAGAGAAAGATACCATGCAGTGAAAGTAAGGGTCAGAGAAGACTGAATAGAAACAAATACTGAACTGGAAAAAACACGGCACTGTGTTATGTCCATCTTCATTGACATATCTTGCATCTACTCTAAGTAGAGAGCATACAATCCCCATAATTTCAGTTCTTGAAATCAGTGATGCCGTATTTTCCTACATAATTTATTATGAATATTAAGCATCTCTGTATTCCTCCCTTTTCTTCACCCTTCACATAGTGCATGATTTTTTATTTGCCCCTCCATTATTCTAAAACCAAAGTGAGAAGAGTCTACCCTGAAGTATGCAAATAACTACATAGCTATGCTTATTTATTAATAAAAATTAAGGAAGGGCAATATGATACAGTGAACACATGACGTTTTAATGGAGCAGCCTTGGGCAGCAGTAGTACATGAATACTGTGCACTTCTTTTAGTCAAGCAATTTATAATACATCGCACAAGCCCTATGGGATCTCAGAGCAGCTTTTTACAGTCAGTTCAGGGAACGGAAATACAAATGCTTTTTGCAGATGTCTGTAACACTCCTCTGAGTCCTGAAGTGGTAAGTTCTCTNAAAAAAAAAAAAAAAAAAACAGAACAGCAACTGAAAACTCTTGATATTGTTACCCTCATTTTTACTGCCCACCCACCTGCCACTCATGCAGCCTTCAAACCACAGTTGCCAAGCCTGTTTTCCTGGCTGGTGAGGATACAAGCCCCCAAGAGCTCCAAGGCGGACAACCATGTTTTTTTGCCCTTCCCTGTTCCCTTGTGCTAGGAAATTAAGGTAAGGATTACTCAAGCTATTTAGTCTCATGGGTTCTGTTTGTTTGTTCAGAATTTTTCTTCATTACACTTGTCTAATGGGCGAGCATGGGAAACAATGCACAAGAAATAATTGTAATGTAAGAGTTTTGAGTTAAAATTGGGGATGAAGAACTGAACACTACATTCACAAAAAATATATAATCTATTCTTACCTCCAACAGATCCATTTTTTAAAAAGAAACAGTGACAGCTCACCTCAAAGCTACACTGATTTTCTGCCTCTCACTATTTTGCACAGTTCCAGCATATTCTCCTTCTCGGGGCCAGGCCACCCTTTCAGAGTGCTCTAGCACCACCCCAACAGCATGCCAGACAGCAATTCCCACTGCTTCACTCCTTCCCTTCCTTCCCACAAACCGCAGCCGCTTAGGACTGTGTCAGTCCAGTAAACTAAAAGGGACTTGGTGCAGGTACAAGCACTCTCCAACAGCCACTTATACTGCCTAATCATTCAGCTGTGCTTATGAAAAGTAGCTTGCACCTTATGTCACTACTTTTGACAAATAGTGCAACAACTGGGAAGGGTTCAAGGAACATTAGAGGCAGGAACTGTTTCCAACTGGAAATATGGACAAGACCACACTGTTATGGAGCACTGTGCTTTATAGAACTGAGTTGTTCCACAGCACACACCCTCCAGACTAGGGAATGAGTGCTGCCCTTTTTTATTTACAAAAATGTAGCTTCATGGCCTCTTAACAGTACATAGGCTTTTACAAAAAGACCATCTGGAGTTGTGAATGGCTACCTCCACTTACATTAAGGTATTTAAGACACGCTGGAATCATCAGATGCAGAAAGGACTTGAGGTTACAAGCTTACACTTCAAAGAGATCATTGCTTAAATTCCACAGTGTACAGACTGACAACAGCTTAAATACTTGATTTTGCACTAGTTACAAGAATGCCTGTCTCTAACAGCAATACAAACACTAAAACAGCTACCACCCACTGAATGTATGAAAAATCCTGTATGCTAGCATATAAGCAAAACTTACAGAATTGAAGTTCCTTAAATATTATACAGTCCCAAATTAAACAAATATTATTTAATATATTTAATTTTCAGGATAACTGATTTTATAGCCTTGCCTAGATTATTTTTAAACAACAAAGCTGGGAAAAAGAATAAAATAAAAATCAAGGCTTAATTTGATCATTTCTCCAAATTTCACTTTGAGCATGCTAAAAAGAAAAGAACAAAGATACAAATCCCGATACTGTTCTTTGCAAGACACAAACAAAAATACTTTGTATTAATAATTTAACTAAAATATTCCTGGTCTATTCTAAAACAAGAAACCCTGTGATAGTTTTCTTTTTAATGGTATTTGGCAATTAAAATTACTCTTCCCCAAAGCCCTAATGATTTCTTTATTTCTCCTGGGCAGGTGAAATTTCCATAAGGAAAATAGTTACTAACAAAATTCAAGATGATCTGTCTTATATTCCAGAGACACTGATAAATTTTTTTCATTAAAAGAATTCAACACTTTCTACATGCAGTACATACAGAAGCTGTATCTCACACATCAGTTTTTGATCAGAATTTATGCACAGACTTTGCCTATTGCAATATCTCTCTCCTAGAAACAAATAAAAGAGCCTTGCAATTTCATCGTTGTGGAAACATATGCTTGATTTAAATACTATAACCCGCACATGTTCATACCTATAGCACTCCTAACATGACTTATGACCTTTGGTCTGTTTATTTGAATAAGTGAAATTTAAAAATCATTTGTATCCTCGCCTTTATAATGTAGTCCTTTGCAAATACAAGTTCAAATGAGAGAGTATAGGGCTTCAGAGTCAAACGATTTACATGGGAACAGCAATATTGTATTAGTGTACCTTAGCCATGTTAAGATAACAAAGAAAACCCCATACCTGTGGGGTTGAACAACAATATTAACAGCTTTAAGACCTGAAAAATATAATTTCAGTCTCCTTCAACAACAACAAAAAAAATCCTAGAGAGATAATAAGCAAGCTAATTGAGCTTTAAGGTATCTAGGTCTATATATTGTCAATCATATTCAAGTGTGACGATAGTACCTACTTATCTTTAAATTACAGCTATATGTTTGCCATCACTGTCTTCTCTGTTGCATGCTTGATTCGCAAACTGAGCTCCCAATTTCTTCTATACACCACATGCAGTGAGACTGTTCTCAGCTTACAGTAGAGACAGGAACGGGAAAATGAGGAGATTCATTGAAACAGCCAGCTAGGGGACATACAAGAAACACTCACAAACCATTTCCAGGACCTAACTTGACCAAGTCAAATTTTTTTCCTTCAATCCTATACCATGTGTCAAGCACAAAAAAAAAAAAAAAAAAACACCAAAACAAAAAAACCCAAAACTAACAAGTACTCATGCACGAATTCTTTGCAGAAGCAGTATTTTTTAAATCACTGGTACCAGATCCACGCTTAGCTCAGACTTCTGTAAAGCAGCAGAAACTTTTATCAGCTAAAGACACAAGACCCTGGGAATGCCCATGGGCAAGGAAGTCAACAGGTAAAGAATACTGCACAGATTTACCTCCATCCCATACCACCTAACTACTGTAAAAAGAAAATGCGTGTACAACATTTCTTTTAAAAGGTCCCAAAGGTATCTAGCATCTTAAGATCCACTGTCAAATTGTTCTAACAACAGCAGTTCTCTACCTTCATTAAAGTAAACTGGTATTGCATCAGGTTAAAGAAAATTAACAGGTTAACACAAAAACCCACTGTCAAAAAGGATGAAAAATTATGAAGTGCTGTAAAATTCTAAACAAGCTCACCAACACATATATGATCATATGCACAGAAACCATAGATTCAAGTTTGTCCTTTTAGATATTCTTTTCTAAAACTACCTGACGTATGCTAGTATGCCGCCCAAATCTTACTGTTTCTAATGAAAAGAGATTTTACTTTATGAAGATATTTCTGGAATCAGAAAGGTGTAAAACATCAAAGACCATCATGTCACTAACATACCTGTCAAAAGATGATGCAGAAATTCTTATTACAGTGCACTGGCCTGTTTAGTTCAGTTATAATGAGATGAGGCTTTCATCATTCCTCTTTTGGAAGCAGTTTCATCATTTGCCAAAATTCACTTTTAGAATGTTTATGGTTCTAAAATACAACATTAAGTTGTCTTTTCTTCAGTTATTCCTTGCTGCTCTCAAGATTTATATTTTATATTACAGAAACATTGTCTGTCCTTACTGGGTGTTTGCACCACTCAGTCACTTGCACACAGTTATCCACTGGATGACTTTGAGCAAATATCTCAGCTATTTTAACTACCTATGGAAAAGTTTAGACTGAAGCCTGCAAAGTATCTTACCCATTCAGATTGTATTTGCTCTTTCAGTAAGAAGGGAATCCAAATATCCCTTTTGCAGTTTTTTTGCACACGATCTCTTCACTAAGAGGTGACACAGTCAAGAAATCAGATTTACACAGTCACTTGGTTGAACATGGCAATATTAAGACTTAACTCACAGCATTTACCTTGAAGAAATTTTTGATAACGAAAACTTGTCTGTTACGGTCTCCCATTTCGATAGTTGCCTGTTGCAGAATCTACTGTTCTAAACAGCAGCATTTAGAGGCTGCAAACTTCAGTGTAAAAAATTAGCAGAAAACCAGCACATCCACTGGTTCACAGGCTCCACAGCAGACCTACTTTAGCATTCCCAAGATTCACTTTCCTGTAACATATCTAGGAAAAACTTTGCCAGTCTTATGAGGCTCTTTCCTATAACCTGTCTGCACCCTTTTACAAGGCTGACTTCAATTCTGCCCTCGAAGCATGGTTCCAATATTGTTGCCAAGATGCACAAAATTGTCCTGTATTTCTCTTATCACAGAATTTCTGTAGACAATCTTCAGTCAGTAGCACTGGCATGATGTCTTTTGCTTTCTAATTACATTCTTCAGCAACACAATAGAATACAGCCTCACAGATGAGTCACAGCTGTGCTTATTGTGGTACCAACAGCTATCTTATGAGGCTATCATCAGTTGACAGAGATACGAATCTAACAGGATATTGGCAATGTGACCTGCAGATACACTGAGCTTTGACTTATTTTGAAGAAGCAGCAACATACAAAAAACTGTTAGTGTTAAAAAATATTTTTGTGGAACCAGTGTGCATAATGCCTTTCCAAGGCTCTTGCCTTGCTGATGGCCTTGAATCCTTCCAGGCTTCCCTAGGCCTTAATGGAGAAGAGTCTTGACCCAGAAGGATGAAAAGTGCTACAGTGGAAGTTTTCTGTTCCCTACTTACTATGGTTAGTGCTTAAATGAGAGTCGTGCTTGGATGAACACCAAGTTCCCACCGTACTACAGTTGTGTCATGGATCTTGCTTAATACACTGCTTTACTAGTAAAAGCATCTTTACGTCACTTACTGAAATTATATTTTCTGTTTAATAGTCTATTTCTGACATTACCGGTATCTAGCTAGGAGTAATTAGACTTAACCCAAACCCTAATATAAGTAATTAACCATTAATTTTATCAGAGGTATTTAACAGTTCTCACATACAAGCTGCCTTTTTTTTTTTTTACATCAGTATCTGCAAATCATTGAGAGAGGGGCCTGGTTCCCATTTAAGAAAACAAGCTCTTTTTATTACTGTAACTACTTTTGTTGGTGTGTAGCTTACTGGTGTAACTCAAGTCATCAGAATAAATCAAATGGAAAATTTACTGCTATACAAAGAAAGTAGCTTTGTATACAATTTTCCACATTTCCCAAAACAAGGCAAAGCAAAATGAGTATCATGTCCAGAAGAAGAGTTCACTGATTTTGCAGATAAGAAAACCTAATGCACTAACAGAAGCACTAGTGGCCCAGACACTGAAGGTATTAACAACTCTTAAGAAGCATCAACAGCTTCCACTCAACCCTTGAGCATAAGACTTTATTGCATTACTTAAGGCGATACTACCTTGGAACTGTTCTATAACAATGGTTATTAGGAAAAGTCTCCATACAGAGCTTTCAGGTGACCAACTTTCAGTCCACAGGCAAGAGAACAAAGTCATATTTGCACAGACAGGAAACTTAATTGTAGGGAGTCCTTAGTATTCTCCCACATTGAAAAGAATTTGGAACGTTTCCAAATGAATATCCCTGCCCTTCATGCGTATAACTTATTGTATACTCCTTGGAGTATTGAACTGCACTTTTGTGGGGACTTTGAGAGTACCTCTCAAGCTTTGGCAAGTACTGCAATAAGTTATAACTGGCCTGAGAATCTTTGAAATGTACATTTTTTGGCTGTTGCCGCCCACATTAAGTAACTGCAGTCTATCATGTCTGTTTCATAGCATCTGAGCACCATGGGCAAGAGAATAATTAGCTTTAGCAAGAATAGCCAGATTTATGTTACGAAGAATTTAACTCCTAGAAAGCTCAGCAACTCAAGAGATGGATTTCTCTCTTCATGCAACACTAGTCTCAGTTCATATTTCCTATGTAGTTAAGACAAATTGGTAGAAACGGACATGATTTAATTAAAAACTGAAGCCTTCATAGTACTTGTCTCCTAAATGAAATTTCTAATGAAAACAAAAAAGACTATTTCTAAAAGATTGCAAGCACTAGATTTTTTTAATTAGTAAATAACCTATGTATAGAGTCTTCCTCATAGCCACAGAGGCAGATAGGAATCAAAACTTTTAGGATCCTCCTCCCCAAAACAGATGACACATTAGCAGAGTATTACCCTATAGCTCTACAAAATCCACCCCATGTAGCCATAGCCAATATCCTAACAACAGGTGTTAGTATTTGTCCTGTAAAAATTCAGAAGGTTGAAATGTTTAGTTTGTCTGTGTCCTGCCCTGAGGAATATTGAATACAAATCTAAAGGCTAAAAATTTTTTTCCATGTTAATCATTGTTGCATTTCAGATGTGAAATTAAGTTTCTTTTAGCACACAAATATAAGCAGGTGATTTCTGGTTTGTTGTTTTCTTTTAATGCTCCTACAGACATAAAATCAAGTACCTTAGGGTATGACTTTTGAGCAGCATTTTTTTTAATTTTCTTCTTTGGTATGGATTTGTTCTTTGACTTTGTAAAAGATCAGTTATAAACTGCACTCCCAGGACTTTTACAGAGTACAACACTGTGCACATTTACACAGAGAGCATCTAAGAGAAAAACACCTCCCTCTGCCAATGCTATCACTCCAAGGATTTATATCCAGGTTCAAACGATACCTCCTACAGGGGAATGTGTAGGCCATCCAAGTTAAAGTATGAAGTGGAAATAAAGAGAACCCCCAGCATAGCAAGTCTTTTATCATAAATCACCAGCTACAGTAAGAATGCAATATGAAGTCTTCTTTTATTACAAGTCTCTCAGCATTCACAACTTCATGATTCCAGTAAACTGTGCTTGTAAGGAAAAGACGTTACAAAAAGGTCACTAGCTAGTACCTAAGTAAGCACACAAAGATCGTCTCAGAGTGCAGCATCAAACCAGTACAGAATTGGTGGACAAATACAAAAATTAAGCTAAAATATAAAGCCAGCAACTATGTTCTCTCTCACTCATCTTCATACGCATAAGCCAGAAGAATGTTGTACTTAGAAAATACCTACTAGTTTCTATTTCCAGAAAGCGTGAAGCAGAAGTTACCACAGGTACTTTAATTTGTCCTATTTCAGCTCCAGTTATCTGTGGGCCACAACTGCATCCCTGTTAGGCCATCCATGCTAGCAGATACCCCTCTGTGATATTCCCTCTGAAATGTTTTCCCACACCAACAGCCCCGTATGTTCGTTATTTTCTCCTTTCAGCCATAGTCTCTCCCTTGTTCCTCCTCTTCCCCCGCGAGATTGTCCTCATTCTTCTCTTCCACTGTGAACAGCAGTATCTGTGAATACTGTTCCCTCTTGCAAACAGGTTTGCGTTTCCAATATTCCTCTACCTCAACTTCATTCAAATACCCTATTTTCTCATCTTCCAGAATCCCTCTTTACCAACTAATCTAGCACACCCTGTGCCTATCAATCCCTACTTCCAACTACAATTTGATCCTTACATATAACTTCTTTTCCTAGTCTCCCCTCAAATGAAGATCAAAATAGACAGGCAAGTTCAAAATATCTAAAAGATCTGATCCTTCACACACCTTTTAATTAAAGCATTCAATACTTCAGTACATATTTTTGTAGCTGCTAGAAAGTTTACATGGCCTCAACTGCCTTTTCCTTCCATAAATTTTCAATTAAGGGCTATTAAATACAAATGCAAAACCTCTAATTCAGGAAGTCCTGAAGCCAAAAGGTGCAACAAGTATTACAGGGAAGTATTGCTGCTGTCCATTTCAACCTTACAATTCTCTTTTGGTATCCAGTGCAGGCTACTTTGGAAAACAGCACACTCTACCAGATGTAGGTCTGATCAAATGAATACCCACATTCTTACATTATTTTGTTTCCAGAGGAATTGCCAGTTAAGCATTCATGCACTCCCTGTCCATCTGTCTACCTGACAGCACTTCACGTCTCAATACAATTTTCAAATCAGCAAATTAGTTTTGGCAAAGTTTTCAGAGATTATTTTATTCTTACAGGTTTTGTGACAACTTGGCTGCCAGGTACGAGACCCAAGGTCCGCTGGTGCAGCAGAAGCACACACCGCATTTGTCAGCGGCGGGCTGCCCAACCAGCATGCTTACACACAGCTCCAACTAGCAGTTACCAGTGTTGCCATCCCTTACCAGAGAAGGATAGCACAGGAAGGAGGAGCAGAAGCACTGAATTTACTCCATTATCAGATTGGCGACGGAAGCTATTAAAAAAAAAAAAAAAAAAAAAAAAAAAAGAAAGAGACCAGTTTGAAGAAAAAAAAAGGAAAAATTTTAATTATTCCTCTGTTCCTCCACACAAACAATTCATTTTCAGGTCAGTCCTGGTTGTTGCCTTTTAAACTCTCTTACTACACAAGACGACAGGAATATAACCAGTTCTGAGAGAAACTGAAATTACACCAACCACATCCTGCCCTCCATGTTCAGGTGCTAAGCTTGAGGGAAGAGACAGCATAAGCATGCCCTCTGTAGGCAAAGTGGAAGTCTCCAGCTATGAATGTTAGGACACATGTACACCCCAAGTATGAAGGGACACGGAAGCTAGCTCTCCAAGACTAAATAAAAAGTAGCACTAAACACACTGAAAGTCTCCTGTAAAGGTGGTTTCTTCCTAAAATCAGTCATTGTCAAGGCAGAGCAATTTGAGCAGTAATATTTTTAACACCGCTTCATTAAGAGCTTACACATGTACATGAAACTTCCAACTTCAAATTAGTCTGAAGAGACAAAGATTTTAAAGACTAAACTTTTTGTTTGTTTGTTTTAGGGGGAGGGAGGGAATAACTGTAGCAAAACAACTTGTACTTAGATTGTTTCCTTTGATACCGTTACTGGAAGGGGATAAAAGCTACATCAATGCTTTAAAATATCTATATTCATTTCTAGCAGCCCAAATAGAGATCCATTTCAGAGTTCCCAAGACATTTATTATTAGACCTAAATGCAAACTAAGAAAACAAAATAACTTGCTTTTTTCAGCTAGCCTCCTTCCAAAACAGAAATGAAACAAAAATCAGCAAGAATGGCAATTTGGTTGCAACAGTGACAGACATTCAACAGGATCTTGATTCAAAGTGTGTAAAATAAGAAGATTCCGTAGCTTAAGTCTGAATTGCCATTAACAATAAAGCAAGTTTTTTAAACAAAAAGTCTTCCCTCTGTTTTTTATACTGTTGTGTATTATAAGGTAGAAAGCCAATGGAGTAAACTATTCTTTATTTAATGATGATGCTGTACTTTATATGCAAAAGCACACTTGTTTTTTGCAGCCCACCAACAACAAACACAGAAAACATACATTATTGATTACTTGTCTTCTGTTGAATTAAAAGTAAGTGTTGAAATTGTCCACAGAGTTACTATGAATTTGAAGGTTTTTTTCAGATCATTGTAAATGCAAATCTGGCTTCCAGAATGGAAAAGAAAACCCAAGATTTTTACTAGAATTAAATTTTTGTCGTAAAAAAACCATAAACCCAAAACCAATGGCCAAATATAGATCAACAGCAAGTGACTGGTATTCAGGTAATAAACTGGGGGTTTTCATGACATATAGGTATCCAAGGAACAGGAGTTATATGGATGAAAAAATTTGCAGAGAGCGCAGGCATTAGCCACCCAGCCTCCCAAAGCTGTAAAATACCAAGCTGTATTTCTCAGTAGATTTCCCAGCTCTTTTTTTTTTTGTTGGTTGGGATTTTTTTTATTCAAACTATGTTTCTTTTTTTCATAGGAATTTCCTGCTGTCAAATTATACAGACCCTAGACCACCTTCTTAGTTCCAGTAAAACTCATATTCATTAAGTGTTTCACTCTTTCTACAAGCTGTATATGGAGCCTGTGCATCTAATTAAGGACACTTAGCTCAGTCACTTGATAATATGACACCCAGAAGTGTTAAACAGCTTGACCTTAATCCCTAGTAAAGGCTCTTGATTCTGGGGCTAGTTACCCTACAAAATGCAGCTGGAGTTGATTAGTGCCAAATATAGTTCAGACTGAGCTACAAAATCCTTTTCTTTTTGCTTTCCGTTCTCCCTTCCACCCTCCTCTACGAACACCTGCTACAATCATTGCTCACCCTCTCTGTGGTCACCCTTTCACCTCTTAAAATTCTTTTCTCTTCCCTCACAACCTATCTCTGAGAAGGTCTCCCCACTCCAACCCCATAAAGTCCCCCATCTATAAACTACTTCTGCACTACACCCCAGCTTTCTTCCTCTCACCTGAAGACTCCTTTCTACCTTTAATAACACTTTAAGCTTTCTCACTCCTATGCCCACAAATGAAAGCCTTTTTCAGTATCTTGCCTATTATTCTCTAGCCACTGAGAAATGAACACATTTTAACAAATCAAGAATGCATGAAAAATTCATTCACGTATTTGTACAAGTCTTTTAAGACACAATTATGAATCCTTGATTTGCCATATTTTAGAAACTGTCCAATTAATAGCAGAAATCCTAATTTGTAAAAAGCAAATTGACCTACTGTACTGTTCAAGATGGTATCTTTATTTAGATTGAGTTTAGAGAGGAATCCAGAAGGATGTTTAAAAAACAGACAATATACCATTGGGAGATGTTATATTCATAGAGACATTGTGAGAAAAGGACTGAAAACACTGAAGATGACTTAATAATAATCTTGAAATTAATGAAACAATTACATCTATTTCTCTAGGCAATGTATGAACTTTTAACATAGGCTGGATCTGTACTGGGCTACAGATTTTGGGGAAAGAATTAGAAGTAACGAGATTTCTGATCTATTCCACTTTTTTCCTGGATTTATCTGGTTTGTTTGTTTAAAGCAAAATTATAAGATAGTAGAAAATATTATATTCTTTTTTAATCTGAATTCCCTGCAATTCTGGAACAGGCTGTCTTGTTTGACCTTCAGGCAACAGTACAGAAATTCAGCAGAACATACAACTGTGGAAGTGCATTTTCCACGTGGAAGCAAGGACTTTAAAATGAAAGGCAATCTTCTACCCACCCCAGACCAGGTATGTAGAGAGTGAGGAGGAATCACAGGAAGGTATAAGATGAAGGAGGAGTTTTTGTGAAGCACAGCAGTGATGATACGTATACAAACAGAAGATAAAGCAGCTATAACCTGGCATAGGAAGAAGTAGTCAGTACATCGGAGTGGCCAGACTTGAACCAGTTCAGAGGCCTACTAGTAAGCATGGTCAAAGGCTGCTACCCAGCAATACCTATAAAAGACACCATGAAATGCGCTTCTAAGCACTCAATACGTTTGGAAACATTTGGCAAAAACTCTAGAGTCGAGATTGCTCTGAAAGCTACAACAAATCTGGCATTAATACCTTCTGCTTTTTTAATTACAAACAAAAATACAGTGAGGTGATATAGTTCAACTGGAGCTAGTATGTTCTTCATATTGCTTCTAGACACAAAAAGCAGTGCAAAATGATTGATTGGGACACATTAAGACAGTTATATATGTAATAATGCTGCTGTTGCTTTTTGTGTTTCCTTTGTTCATTTTCTACTTACTTGCTGTTGAATGCTACACTGATGAAAATGAACTACTGACTTGAATTAAATCAAAGACAGATTTTTTTTAAGCAGTACGGCCAAAATTACAGAGCTTTGTAGCCCAATGAATATAGCATGGCTGTTCCTTGTAACAGGCAACAGGCTGCATATTAAGTTAACTCAGGTCTCACTCAGGTTTTCTCTGGTCTTCCTTGGACTGCCTGAAAAAAAATTTGTTTTTGACTGCTAAACTACAGGAATCATCTGATGACCACTGCCTGATTTGTTTTAGGCTTTGTATGAGTCTGGTGTTACATCTATTGTTATAGACATACATATTTCTGTAACTATTGCATACTTATAACAAATAATTATTCTGTGCAGAAAAAACTATCTATGATGCTAGTACAATAATGCAAAGTAAAGGTGTACAGCCATAGGGTAACAGCAGAGGCCTTGAAAGCGTAGGCACAAGACAGTAACAGATGTCAGACTAAGCAAGCACTGCTCAATTATTAGTCAAATGTAATGCAGCCTTAGGAACTAGCTAAGTCTAGTTTTAGGAACAAAGTGAACAAAGATCAACTATTCAATGTCTAAAACACACAATATGTAATAAATTCAGATGTGACAAATGTGCAGATCATTGACACAAGAACACAGCATAAAACATACTTATGCGTACAAACAGCAATCACACAAAACTGGCTCCCAAAGTAGACCCAGGAGTGACAAGCCACCAACATCATACTGGCTCCCAGTAAAGGGCAGAAAGCAGCCCCCACTATCAATGTCCTTCTTCATATGAAGGACTGCAACACTGAAAATCCTTGTAATTGAGGTTCCATAGTCATATTGTTGGGGTGCTGCTGTAGACAACTTATTTCCTGTATAGTTCACATACCCCACAGAAGTTAACAGCCTTTCTGGCAAAACTACATAAATTTACTATGCTTCAGTTCATTTGCAACAAAATAAAGAGAAAGAAAAATGAGAACAATCAAACATCCATTTAAAATTTCAACATTCAACATGAGTCAGAAGTGAAATGCAGTTTTACTTGTTTTCTTCACAAAGAGCTCAAAAAGTAAACGCGTATAGAATGGTTTTAAAGAATGTAAGAAACCGTTTACTGACTTAAACTGTATATTGGACATTCGGGATTATTTTATTACAGTTTTGGCCTAATCTAACTGAGCTGGAACAACTAATTAATTATTCCATGCCTTAGTTTTCCGATCTGAAAGAAACATACTCTCACCTGAAGAGCCTTGAGAGGTGGCTTTGATATTTTTTAATAGAAGTGCAAATTCACATTGCAGGTTTACAAATTGCAATGCATTTCAAACAACTGGAATTTAAATAACCCTTCTTTGATTGTCCAGAGAGAATTCTGGGGACCTCCTGTTCTCAAAACTAGATTTTCAAGTTTAAAGACTATCACTTCAGCTTCTATTCCCATTATAATGTGAAGTGTCTTATGTTTTATTATTTGTAAACAAGTAATTTCTTTATTAAAGGGAAAAAAGCACTCATCACATGCCTTAAGCAGCATAAGAACACCATAGATGAGTTTTGTCCTTCTTTTATTCATTTATAGGATTTACAACTGAGCAAGATACAGCTTAACATTTTTAAAAATCATGGTATCATATAGGAAACAACTTCAGCAATTCTCAAGATGATTCTTCACTTATTACTTTGCAGGGGGAAACAAACAAAAACTGCAACACACCAGCTGGGCTAAAATCTCCAGCTTTTACTCTGACCCAGATGTAACTTATTTTTAAAGAGGGTGGAAAAAACCCACGTAATTGTTGGAGTTACCCAAGTATTAAAAACATCAGTAAATAAGATGTTTCAGCTATTAAAGCTGCCTCAGATGTGTTCTCCAACATAATATGCCTTAAAAGGGTGCTGGAAATAGCAACACACACCTGGCATGGTGAAAAGAAATGCTTTTTAAACAGAGATATAATTCTGTGGAAATAAAATGTAAGGTCAGCGCAATATTTTGTATTGAATCACTTCCATGAGAAGATGATGTTCAGACTATTTTGGATGCCCTGGTCCTCATAGCAAATCTGTTCTTTTGTAACTAGTGCAGGAAAAACAAGTAGGGAAAGTCCATCTTGCCAAGAGGAAAGAAACGATGCAAAATAAAGGGAATTCATGGTCATTCTTTTATGGCACAGCTAAAAAAAATTCATCTGCCTTGCAGACATGGCACTTTATTGCAATTAAATTATCTCACCTATCCTTAAAGAAAAACAACAAACACATAAGGACACATTGCATCACGCACATTGTATTTACCACAGAATACTATGGGCCTGGCAGTTACTGTAGTGCAGCAAACGCACAGTAAATTGTTACCTTTACTGAAATACGTACCACAAAGGTACTGGTTAGTGTGTTTTATGTTCACAGGTTTCTGACTTACACATAGCAGACAGTTGGCATCATAGTCATGCTGTACCTGGAGAACAAATTACAAAGAAACTAGTCCTGCTACTTAACATACCTCCTACCAGTCTAGCAAGATTTGCCCCACATAGCTAGGTTAGATACACTAGTTACCTCTGTTAAACAATTAAATAGCAAGTACACTATTCATGCAGTACCAATATGACTTCTGTGTTTACTAATCCTGTGTCCTACTTCCTTTCCTTCATTCACCCACCACATCCCTAGAAAAATACGCAGGTCAGAGCAGATAAGAAAAATTGAAATTATGCAGGTCTATTTTTAAAAGTCTGGCTTATTTTAAAAGGTATTATCATCCCATCACCTTCATCCCGTCCACAAATTCTGTCGCTCCATGAATGCTCACATCCAAACACGCTGAACAAAATCTGACAGTGTNACAGTGTTTCAAAAAAAAAAAAAAAAAAAAAGTGAATGGGTGATACTATATTGTTAAGGCTGCTGGCAAAGGCACAGCTATAAAGGGATGACTGGCAGGAAAACGAGGCCTTTGGAATTGGAGAGAAAAGTTGTGTGTGTTTTGGCATGTAATAATTTTCACTAAATGTATTTTTTTAAAAGCAGTGTCATCTTTCATATTTAATGATGTTCCTCGCAAACCAAGAACTCTGGAGCATTGCAGTGGGGGTCTGGATTTCTCAAAAGAATTAGTTGAAGTTCATGTCATTTTACCTGAGTTTTGGAGCAAAGTTTTATCAAAGAACTAATTACAGTCAGCTGAGAATGTGCCCAGTTTAAAAGTTACTTAATACCTTATGGTAAAGCTGTGCGTGCTGACTTTCTTAGCCTCCTTGCAAAGTGCAAGCTGTTAAAAATGCTAATAGTCTGAATTCACAATATTCTCCCTTCAAAGAGAAATAAAACTGTGTTGAAAGGCAGCTTTTGAATACGATCTTGATTCTAAAGCAGCCTATTTAGAGAAAATGGGATCCATAAATGTCAACACCACCTGTAGTCTGCCTGAAAACGCGCCTGCTTTCTGACAACAGCATTGATAAGCCACAGGCACACTAGAACAAACATCCCTTACTTTATCTGATAGATAAAAGTTGAAGGAGGTGGTGGTTACTAGGAAACTTTCTGTTCCTAATTTGTTTCAACAGAAATCTGCAAATACAAGTATAAGCATCAAACAATGCTAAATAAAAGTCAGTAGATTAACATTTTTCCCTAAGAAGCCGGGAAAGTTATGGGAAGCCTGCTTGGATTTGGTGACAGTCTCTGTAAAATAGTGCAAAAACATGCAACATTAAAAGCAAATTGTCTTCCGAGGGCATTGTGACCATGAGAAGAAGCTGCATGACACAGTATATGCGAAGTAGATATTCTGACAATGCAAAACCCAATCTTCTGTCTTCTACTCATAGAAAGGATATGACAGAAACAACCTTTGGGCAGGCGAAACACCTTAACAGAGGTTATGAAACAAATGCATTTAGAGAATATTTTACATTAAACTATTGGATATAAGTTATGGTTATTCCAATTATGGAGAACTAAGTTTTGGTATTGTGAGAAGCACAGCTAAAAAGAACAGAGGAGGAGTAGCTATAGCTAGTAAAGTTTTTTGTCTGCTGGAGATTTCCTGGGGGAATTTTTAATAATGGATGTCATTTTTCTACAGGAATTTCTGTCAATAAGTCATGATGAAACAAAACAGTGGCTTAAACCCAAAAAGAAAATAAACACTTAATAAAAAAAGCCCATAACATTGTAAAAACTTTTGTGGTCATTTTCACAACGATAGGTGATCATAACAGAAAAAAGGGATCAAAATGTGATGTTCTAATGAACCTTTTTCTATTATTGGTTTCTTACTTTGATTGCCAGGTTATTTGTAGGCAGACAAACAGTAAAAAGAAGGAAACCTGAAGTCAAGCAGCATTGTAGTCCTCTGAAATGTTCATTACTACTTGAACAGGACAATTTCAATGTCGTTTTGAATTAAAATCTTTTGAGGGGAAGAAAAAAAGAAAACACACAGATCACAGCACTTACCACACAAAAAGTTAGGTTAACGACCCCTCCAGATCAATAACCTACACATAAGGGCCAGGATTTTTGAATATGCAAGCCACATTGTAGCAGATTATTACAGGGATTACAAACACACTTGGACATAAAGCAGAGAACATACAAAGGGTCTTACCATCAGGAACCACTCACAATCTCAAACTGGGGAATCACTGAAAGGTTGGTTTGTTTTGTTTCATGCTTTCCCCTACCCCTCCTCTACAAAAGCCAATATGTCTCAACCATGCAAAATCTGGATCATTCATGCAGGTCTTTTCTTCAGACTCTGAATTCCTCTGTGGTTGCAAGAGCTGAGTGAAAAAAGATCTAACATACAATTTAATAGTTCCCCACACCAGTTCAAGATCATTTCCCACGGTACGTTAAGTGTACTGTCCAATTCAACTTCAAATAAAATCAAGCCACAGGGCTGCAAAACCACTTCAGACAGATTATTGCAGAGTCTATAATACGTTTTATTAGTTCTAAGTAAAAGGCTTGCTTTCATTAGCTTAATTTAATTCCCTCAGTGAGTTGCTATTCTTTTGAATCTACCAAAATATCCCAATTACTCCATAACAGCTATAAAAGAGCCATTGAATACCTGTTGATATTTCCTTTCAGTTAGCCAGCCTTTTAAAAATCTAGGCCAAACTCTATTACTGTAAATCAACATAGCAAAATTGAAATTAATTACAGCCAATGTGAATCTGGCATACTGCAAAAATACGGGTGGAGATAGGATTAAAAAGATGGATACAACAATAGACATCTATATGTCTCACCTGTTCATTTTGCCATTGAAGGATGGCAAAGGATGGAAATCCAGTTCTATTTGAAAAGCTAATAATACTTCTTATTCCACATAAATAACTTGGAGAGTATATGCAAATTTATTGTGGTTGTCCACATTCCTATTTGGACTTTTTTTTTTTCCTCCTTTCTCAATACAACTAAAGCGGTGGCTGCCTAAGTTTCAAACAAGTCCAAGAAGGTTAACTGCTGTGGAATGTTACACAGGGCTTTCCTTAACCTGCTTTCATTAATCTCATAGATAAGATAACTCATGTGAAGAGGTTATTTCTATCAGTTCTCGTTTTCTCTTTCAATTAGCAGAGATGCCCGCACTTAGCGTGCGCCAGTTGAGCTACTTCTATTCTTTTCACCTAATAAAAGAATTGTAGTAATCTCTGGAGCCTTGAGACATGCGTGAAATCAGACACTACTCTGACGTGAGGGAAATTCTCTTCATTTGTGTTTTTTTTTGTTGTTTTCCTAAATGCTTCTGTGATATTTTTTAATCATCTCATCACATATACTCATTAACAATATTGATTTAACGACAAATGACAGCAAACTCTTAAACAGCTCCTGAACGTGCAGAGCAGAGGCAATAGAAGCCAAGACTTCCCCTGCCCCAAACAGCCCTACTTATATTCCTCAATACATGTTGGAAAACCACGTCATTCATAGGCACAGTTGAAAAAGTCAGCCTGTATCATTTGCTCTGAGACTATTATAAAGGTCATAAAACAGTGGCAGTTAAAATGGGAATCCTTGGTTTTGATATACAAAAAGGGGACATTTGCCAGAAACGTTACATATTCTGACTCAAGCTTCATACACCCATATTTCAATGATCTAGAACTGAAGCTGTGTTAACACACAATCCTATTGTAATGATTACTCCATCAAGTTCTACAGAAATGTCAGTCATGCTAGGATTGATACATTTTCCTGAAGTTTTCTATATAATTCTACTATAGAATTCCTGAATAAAATTGGACAGAATAGGTCCCAAAACCCCATAATCACTGTCTATCAGCTTCTAGACAATTTTTCCATGGAATCGGTTTCGTTCTCTTCTAACGTGGATTTTGCACAATATCAATCTCTTCCCTCCTTCTGACATCCCCTATTAGCTGAAAGTCAGACAAAGAGCAAAAGGAGGAAATAACTTCTCAATGTCATCTCCCTTAGCTGGAAGGTCTTGCCATGACACGGATGACCAAGGATCGGCTTCCTCAGCATGAAGGAGACATGTTTAACACAGATTTTTCTATGTAGACAGAGTCTGGCTCAGAACTGAGACTGTGGCACTGCTTCAGCTGCCAGTGGCTCACATGAGGTCCCCGATTCTCACCTGAGAATCACCTGGACAGTTTTTGGATTGTGCTACGATTTTCCATGGTTTTGACATCAAAATGCGTTCATATTAGCAGGATCACACAATTGAGTGCATTAATTCTTCGATCAAATAATTGACTGTCTTACACTTTAATATCTTACAAACACCTGAGAGAAAGCTTATTTTGAAGCTTAATTCTTGTGGTGAAATGTCAGTGTCAGAAAGTTGGTTTGTTCTTAATGCAGAAAGTTATTTAAAAAAAAAATGCTGCAGCCTAAGAAAATCTGTAACTAATGAAGAAATCCTTAAATGTATCTGGTCAAACTAAGAATTGCCCTTGGTGGTAAACTCTCAGAGACAATACATAATAGATATGACTTATCTCACTGAGGAACACGCCTGAAGTACCAAAGGACTGACAGCACAGTCAACTGTTTNNNTTTTTTTTTTTTTTTTTTTTTTTTTTTAATTGTAAGAGACAAACCAGAAAGATTACCTTCAGTAGTTAAAAGCATTTTTCCACTTAGTCATATATTTATATGGCACCTAGGGTAGAAACCAGGCTTCTCAAAATTCTAGATAAGAATATCTCATGAGAATGAACATATTTCCAGCTTCCATCTGTGAGGTCATTAAAGCTCCAATCTGTTCAAAACCAGAAAGTCAGGCCCAAGTGGAAGTGTCTCAATCTGATTTTCATACATCTTAAGAGATAGATACCCAGATTTCTAATTTAATAACAGTTAGGGTCAGCTATAAATTCTACATTCTAAAATTGCCAGACTTCTTGCTAGCATAATGAACCAAGATTCAGGTTTCAAATCTTTGTGCAAGAAGTGGGTATTTGCTCAAGTCCACCTCTGTTTAGAAAAAAAATAAATCGTGCAAGGTCCCCAAAGGGCAGAGATAAAATTCCAACGCATGATGCAGAATACCAGTCTGCGTCCAGGAAGCAGAATATTTGCATTAACACAGTCAGGCTTGTCCTGGTAAGCTCCGCCTTGCTGACACTGCCCTGCTACTTTCATTTCCACAGCCTTGCAGGCACAGGGTTCTTCCCACTCTCTTTTCACTGCGTAATGTAAATGGGCTTTGAGTTGCTTCTAACTTACCCAGTTAAAGAGGACCAAGTCTGCTTGTTTAAGAGAAGATTTGGGCTAATTTTCGTGCCTCAAAGCTGTTTCCCTTCCCCTCCCTCCCTCCCTTCCTCCCTCCCAAAGCTTTAATCTCCTCCACTACAACTTTTTGGAAAAAATAAACTTAACTGGATTTCTTACAGAAATGTCAAAGGAAAGGTTAAACTGCTCCTGTCTCATTCATCAGAATTATTTTCTTCCTCTTTTCATACTTTTTCTTTCTGTGGTACAAAATAAAGTAGCAGATGATTTGAAATAGCACTAAATGACAAATACAGGAGTTGTCTTTTCAGCCAAAGAAATCTGCAGTTAGATCATGTACAGAACAACCCCTAACAGTTGACACTAGAATTTTTTCCTTATATATCTGATTTCTGACATTCAAGAATGTGACCTTCAAAATTAATTTCCTTTTGAGTCTGATTTTTCCTGTTCCTTCTTGTTTAACAGTTATTAAGTATGTCATAAGCACACACTGTACATCAAAGTAGAGAACCAGCATAACATAGACCTTACTTTATTTTTCTCCATTTGTTCTACTTCAAGTTTTCATCTTATCTGATGCATCTGCTTCGAGGTGGTGTTTAAACAAAATTATTTCAAGTTAATAAAATCTTCTCATTTTTATTTATTTATTTTAAAGCAGCACCTGTTATCTCAAACTCTGGCTGTTTGCTGTACCTTCTGTAATTTCACAGAAGCTGACCGCAGTTGAATTTGGCATATCTAAGCTTTTAAAGCAATACTCACCATGCCTCATTCCACTTAATTGTACCTACTGTGTGGCAGAAGAGTTGTAGAATTTAGGAGCAAGGCATCTTTTCTGTTGTTGCTGGTTTTAGGTAGGGTGCCCCCCCGCTGAACCAAGATGACATAAAACAGGCCCATGATGAATTAGAACAACTTAGTATCATGAAGCTGGACAAATAATGATTGAAAGCGTGGTTCTCTACATGAAAAGCAGATGAATACTTCTGCAAGCTTAAATACAGAAGACATTTAAGGTGTCAGTAAGTGCCTTTACCTGCTCACTACCCTTTACTTAGGAAAATTTAACTATTTCCAGTTTCCAACAGGAATGCAATTCCAATTACCATACTAGAGGCAAGCAAGAGATGAAAGTGTATGCAGCCAAATCTAGCTTTTGACTTCCCTAAATTGTCAATAATTCAGATCCAAACTTATGATTTAATGACATTGGCTGTAATATGTATATTTTAGACATAGCCTAAGGATGATAAAAATTAATAGGTCTAGCTCAAGCACCTTTAAAAATTATGATATTAGAGGGAGTTAAGCATCTAAGATCCCCTGTCTGCATTTTAGGTTTTTTTTAATTTTTCCACCAAGGAAATGATTGTAAGCTATATGAAAAAACAGGTACATGGTTTTAGAACTGTTGCATAACATACAATCTGCCACTACCAGGCTCAGGAGATACACACTTCTGTCCTAAATTCAGCCATCCAGATATTACAGAGTCATTTTCACCCAAGCTTTGTTCACAGGAATCCTGGCAGTCATACCTACTGGAGCAGTATCTGGCATACACTTTTCGTTTGTGCCCCAAAAGAACTAATGACAACAAACGTCTTAATTTATACACCTAAAGCCCCTGAGTATCTTTCATTGTAAATGTACAACATTCTCCATTATCTTTGCCTCCTTTGAAGTGTAGTGAATCCACCACATAACTATTTTATTTATATGAGCTGGGTAAAAATGAAAACCTAGGAAATACAAAGAAAATACTGCTACATTAAACACAAAAGTTACTAGACCTTAACATACAACATTTAGCCTTGAGATGGATGATGGTAGGCACTAAGTCCTAAGCCATTTCTATCTTCTTTCCTTCTCTTTGAAACATCCCTCTATCTCAAAGGCTTTCTACCACCACTTGCAAACCTCAGTAATTGTGTAACAAGGACACGTCTGTAAGAAGGCAGAGCTTAAGGACTCCTTTCTTTTCTCAAAGAGTAGTGAAAACAGTCATGGTGTTTCACTGCTGTTTATGGTCTCTGGAAACAAAGCCAGATTTCTTCTCCACAGGCAAAAGAGAAGGGAATCTTGTAGTGGGACTCGTGTCTTGGAAAAGCAAAGATGCAGCCTTAAGAGAAATCAGATTCTAAACTCAATGTTCCACTCATAAAAAGCTGATGCAGCTACTAATTCTCTAAACTGCCACAAAACTAGAATGTCCATGGCCCCAGGGATTGGGTACAAAGAACCCAGTGAGCTTAATCCTCAAGAGCTGACCTAGTCTCCTTACCAACACATAAATCTTGCCTATACCCAACGCCACCGGCACAACAAATTTAGCTTTTTGAAGAATTACTTCCAAGGAATTACAGACAAAACCGGAGGAAGCGGCTTCCCGTCAGCAATCGTAAAAAACCAACTCAATTTTAATTCTCGAAAGCAACAGAGGCAAATTGGCTCTTGATTAAACCCATGCAGCAGAAGGGCATCACTGGTACAAAGAGAAGATTAAGCACCATTTCCGTAACCCATGCCAGCACCGTGTACTCTTTGCATTCTTTTCTAAAAGAAAGGAAGCCGGGATAAGGCAGAAAAGGCAGGACAGTGCTTGTCTTAAAACACTTAAAACCGTCAGAAACAGAATAACCTCAATAGTTTTGTTGTGGTGGGCCTAAGCACCACAAAAACTAGTTTGTCCAGAGAGTAAATTAGGAGGAAAGTTACTGAAAGCCAGATTCTTCTACTCCCACCAATGTTACATTTATTACCTGCATTGCAGTAATGCCCACGGGTATCAGTAAGACTAAGACTGTGTTGTAGTAGCCACTGTTAAATATTTATGGGCAGTACCAAAGGATTAAGACTCTCTTGAAAAATTAAAATAACATACCTACTTCCAGGTACGATCTTTGAAAGCTGAATTATCAACATAAATGCACTTTCAGCTACTTGAATAACATACAGAGAAGTGAAGAGTACCATAACCCAGATGAAAGATGCATTGCTTGTCAGTACCATTGGCTTTTTTTTTTTTAAAATCCCCACAACTTTTCCTACCTCTGTCTAGGAAGTAAAAGAGAAAGGTGTATGCTAAGGGGCTAAGAGACTCCTCATCTTGCCTTCCCACTCATAATATTAAGATGACTGTCAAAAGATTTTTAATTTCCTGTGCTACGGAGATCAGGTTAATCTTCAGTGATAGGTGTTAAGAAAATCCTATAAGCAGAGCTAAATTCTATGCACCGAAACTTAACACCATTGACATCCATCATTAGTAGTTATTCCTATGCCCAAATAAACCTTTTTATATGACAATCACTACATACATTAACTATAATTCCGAAGTGCATGTGTTACTACTGAATTAAAAGTGCTAAGTATTTACAATTTGTTCTAGACAGGTAGTGAGCCTTTTGGTTTTAAGAACTGCTGAGTTTTTCCAGAATCTACATCTGACAGTAATATGTAAGAATTCTTGAAGTGAAAGCCACTTATACTAAAATACCTAGAAATTATTAGCATGAGGATAGCTAATCAGATCCAATGAAGGCTTTGCAACTCTACCTAGACAGCATTTGTTCTCAAATTTATTTTCACTTGTACAGACTAAGGTACAGGTGCTATTATATCATTTCGTACCACTACTGAGTTTTTTCCATGCATACTGCCTTTGTTAAAATTGCTTCAGTGATAATGTAGCTTCTGATGTTGAAACTAGGTCCACAGTACAACCTGGTTTCCGTGTGGGAATTCTGGTAACTGACACAGCCCGTAATTCCGTACAACTCTTTCTGCCACAGCGTTGTGATAAATCATACAGTGCTACACTGCAATGCTGAAGCAGTGTAATGGCAGCAGGAAAGAGACTATATATGTAGATTTTTTTTTTTTAAAGGAAGTAGATATCTAGAATCTTCCATCTCTCTATGGAAAGACTTCAAGCTCACATGGCTTTTATTGGCTCAGTTTTTGAGGTTTAATGCTTTGGTAGTAGCCTCTCTATTCCACTCCTCTGCAAAACAAGTTAAAAGAGAGTGGGGAAAATTATTTATTAGACTGCTGGAGGGAGGTTGATTTTCTCTTGCAGCATTTATCAAATTCTTTCAAGTCTCTATGGTTCAACATATTTAGCTACATCAAAGCCAAAGCATACACTTTTGAGTTCTTCGTTTACTGCTAAAATCCACATTCTTGGATACTGAAATGTTTACTACACTTTCTCCAAACTTAGGAGCTAGTGGTCTTCTAGCTGTATCAGTAGCAAAACTATTTCAGATGATTGCAGCCTGCAAGAATATTTACCAAAAATATTTACTAAGAGAAAAACAGGTTCATTGTTTACACTAGGAAGCATAAACTAAGACTAAGTGTTTACAGGAAAGCCTTTTTTATTCTTTCTATCCCTGCAGCCATATTCTCAGTCATACTTCAGCTCTCAAAACTTGGATTTATAACATGAAACAAAGATGATGTCATCTGCCATCACAGTAAAACACCAGGGTTCACACTGTGCTTTGAAGACAATGGAAATTTTCCCTTTCAGGTGTTGAGGTTTCCTCGCACTATGCTTCTAAACTAGCAAATTGTACCCCAGGTGCCCATCTCTGCACTCACAGTTTGTCTCAAACATCTGAGATATATCACCAGATGTCAAGCTGAGAGACACCTAACAAACAAAATAGTGCTCACTGTGGTGAGTGTATAACACAGACCTACTGTAAATTTTTCCGCTGATGTTGATTACTCATTAGTACTTCAGCTGGTTAGAAAAAAAAAGATGTGTGAGAGCTGCTGGCTGAACCCTATTTCTCAGGGTTGCTGTACTCAGGGGTTGATAAGCACATTGCCAAAAAACTTCATGACAACTTGTTCCCTGTTCATGAAGGAAAGAAAACAATGTATGAGGTAGAACATAAGAATTTCAAAGAGAAAGTTTTTTCACCCTGAAAGCAGATAATTACTACAATCCCTACCACTCATATCTAGAATCGGTCTCTTATTAGGTACCTGAAAGGATTACATCATTATACTGACTTTTATTCAGGAGTACTGAAGAAAAAAAAAAAAAAGCCTACTTTCAGAGGCTACATAAAAACAGAATAAGCAGAAAGCAACTTTCCCAACTTCCTCTTTCCACAAATCCCCAAAAGTCCATGTCATAAATTACCATGTCTGGCAACAATAGCATAAAAAAGCTCAAATGTAAAGTATCTGAGAGCTTGAGATACATGTTTGGCCAAAATAACAGTCAGCATCTTCAAGCCACTGTTAAATTGTAAGGTTTGTCCTGTTGCCGAGTAGTGGTCCCTCTGTGCTGACTAGTTACTATCATCAGAAATCTCTTTCCTGTTTCAACGACATGCTGATTACACATAAACTTGATATTGAGAATGCTAAACAAGCAGCTTGCTGCACTAATTTGCATGCAGCTATCACATTTACAGCTGTACCTCATGGTTTCTGAAGAGCCAGAATACTTTCCACATACTATGCTAGAAAGTAATACAATAGAGTTCAACCCTTTTTACAAATTAGCCTTCAACTGGCAATTTTCACTGCAAAACTATTACAACAATTTGCTTTTCTGTAGAAAACCAATTCACTCCAAGCAATAGGTATTCAATAGCATTTTCCAAGTACACAGATTTGTCAGTTTGTATGTCCGCAACGGTCTTTACAGGCCATTAATATATTTCCTACTCTACATATGGACTGTATGCTACTTTGATATATTATGGTCCATCAAACCTCTCACCAAAAAGAAAAAAACACCACCAATAAAAACCTGAACTTGCTTCATTCATCTAATCAAGAATCACCACCCCATTACCTCCACCCAGGAAGAGACCCACCCTACAGCATTGAGGAATAGAGGAAATTTTCAGTCCTTTAATAAGCAGTCACCACTCGTTGTGAATTGGGTACACAGAACTTCCTCTAAAAATAACAGTGTTTACAAACAGATAGCAGGATTAATCCCCAGTCATCAAGTACAATAAAAGCCTTGAATGTTCTTTCTATGAGCAAAAGGATGGATCAGTCTTTTCTGACCCAGAAACATGCCAACAATCCAACATGATGCAGTCACAAAGACAAAAGAAATTCTTGCAAAAAAAGGCTATTGTTTCAACCGTTAGTATGATAGAGAAATATACCCAAACCAATATGCTTTACACCATGTAATAATGAAAATTGTTCTTGTAGAGTCCAACAGAAAAGCCATAAACCTGTATGAAACCACAATTTACTAAAGATGCAAATTAAGAGTTACACTAGAAAACAATAGAGTTCTTCCAGTCCATTTAGAGCAGGTACGCATGGTTACTGAGAACTAAACATTTTTCCTGGATGCTTTATTTGGTACTGTCAAATAGAAGAGATTATGGTGGGGGGAATCAAGTTAGTAATTTTCATTCAGACTACATTAATTAAATTTACACTACAAGGTAGAAGACCTACATACCTTTCTTGTACTTTTGTGGTTGCTGTATAACTTTGGTCTACTTGTTAAAAGAAGAGTTAGGATAACTTAAGGGCATTAAACTTCTTGGTTCTCCTTTCATAAAAAAAAATTTCTCATTTATCATGAGAATTCCACTCACATTCTCCCCATGTGCTTGAAACACATCAAGAATTTTCACTTGGTTCTTATTCCAGAGGTCTTTAGACTTGTTCTGACAATTTGCAAACCCTAGCAACAACCTTTGTGTTAAGTAGTTGTGTATTTCTTTTAGCATCAAGTTACGCTACAGAAATCTAGTACCATTCAAAGAATGTGTTTAACACCTTTCAAAAGGTACACACTAACAACAATATATCTATGATTTTTAAAATTTTTTTTAGGTTTTAGCTGGTTAGAAAAAGTACATAAAGCATTATGTAATTTGAAAAAGTCCATTCCTCTGTGACTTGTATTCAAGAGTAGAAATAATTAAAATTGCAAAGTAGTATACTAACTATACTTAGTAACGAGTATTATACTAATTGCTATGCAGTGTTCTGAAAGAGAGAAAAAAACTTCTAGTGAATTAAAGGGTGAATTAATATGATCAACACCTCCAAATTCAAGAAATATAAATTAACGATTGTCTAAACATTTGTTAAGTAAGAGGCTGAAAAAAACCCACCACAAAACAGTTCAAGAGTTTTAGTTAAATTCTACGATTTCAAAATTAGATACATGTTCCATTAGTGGCTGCACAAAACTCCCACAGCCTTTGCTCTTCACATTTTACTGTAATGCATAATAGAACAAATTGGGTAGCACCCTGTTAAGAGTCAATGGTGGTAGAAACCACATTTAAAAAACAGATTTTAAAGAGACTACTACACAAGAGTTAAACACAAGAGGAAGGGGAAAAAAAAATGAAAATTAGGAAAACAAATCTGAAAAGCTTCTGAAGGAACATGTTTTTGTCCCAAAGATCCTCTTACATATTGAAGGGTTGGCTTTGCATGGAGGGGGGGAGGGTTTGGTTTGGGGTTTTGGGGACTGTCTTGTTTGGTTGGGTTTTGTTGTTCCTAACCACAGAGGTAACCACAAATCAATGCAGTGGAGAACTAAAAATAACTACAAATAGTGTTACCAGTTCCCTGAAGTTGCAAGGCATTTTTCTTCATAAACATCTCAAGTGGAATAGATATTTGCAGCAAGAGATTAGTATGAGCCATGGAAAACTATCAATTTTCTCTTCACCAAGTCTGAGTGCTTCCAGATAAGTAAGCTTCAGGGACTCATCTCACTCTCACTACCTGATCAAAACTGAACAGTACACAATTATTGTGTGGGGTGACATGAGTCCAGCCATGCTGAGAATGAAGGCTGAATCATGAGGCTACAAAATGCAATATTTTTACCTGACTCTCTCCCACCCCCAACATGCACTGTGTGGGTAGAGTTAGTGGAGGGGTTGCTGCTAATCTGTGGGGTCCGAATACCTGAACTTTAAAGGCCATTTGCCATGGGGACATAAATAAAATGCACCAACAGGTAAGTTTCCCATCTCCTGTCACCTTCTTAAAACTCCGATTCATGAACTTTCAGAGATCATTTTTGCTATTACTGCATAGTAACAGAGAGAGAAGGCTAAGGATGATTTCAGCTTTGTAAAACTGGCATCGATTTGACACAAAAGAGAATTGTGACTATATGGTTCCAAACAGACTACAGCCACATAAGCTATTATTTAAAGGTGCAAAACTCTGTATTACTTAGCTTTCTTTCAATTACTTAGAAAATTGATCATCTACACTGTACATGGCAAAGGTTAAAATACATTCTGGAGAAGTTAAATGGATACTTTAAGTCCAGATGTTAAGAACAATGGACATGCAAGTCAGAACTCAATCGTATTTGCTACTGAGAACTACTCAACAATATGAGATCAAAATGACCAGTATATCCTGAACATGGACAAAAGTGTAATGGTTCTAGTATATCAGTTAAAGACTGTGGCAATTGCTCCAGACAGTGTTTCTGAAAATAGTCTATCTCAAAAGAAATGAGAATCCTTTAATCACTATAATGGCTGAAAAAAAAATTGTTGGTCATCACTGAATAAACTTTTGTGGACAACAAAATCTTGAAGTTAGCAGAACATAATGGAAAATACCTAAATGAGAGCATGTGTAACCCATCAAGAATGCACCATTCAAGGTGGAGAAGCTAAGCATAGGCCATGGTGTGACAGTGCCTTTAATTGCTAAAAAAGGCAAATTAATTAGAAAACAATAAATTCACAAATTCTGAGGTTCCTGATTCAGAATTCATCAGAAATGTCACTGATGCAGTAATATCAGCC
The DNA here is from genome assembly GCA_013398815.1 of Ibidorhyncha struthersii. Classification (NCBI taxonomy): domain Eukaryota; kingdom Metazoa; phylum Chordata; class Aves; order Charadriiformes; family Charadriidae; genus Ibidorhyncha; species Ibidorhyncha struthersii. The sequence continues at coordinate 149,614 of VZSZ01008613.1, read as the reverse complement.
AGTTATATGATTGGTTACAAAACCTGTGTTTGGGAAACCATGCACATACACTTGCATGTATAACTAAAGAAAATACATAAAAAGGATGAGATAATAATTATCTTGTGAGTCACATGCAATCCTGTCTTAAATTCCTGCTGCCAGGCAATACAATCATGTGGTTCAAATCTACCTCTTTTATAGTCACTGTGTATTTCTATGCATCTCAAAATATGCTGCATTGAGAGAAGACAGCCCTTGAAGTAAGAACCAGTAGAGCCCTCTTGGAAGCCATAACAATCAAACATACTGTACTGCCAAGCTCAGACTGCACTATAATTATAATAATTCCTCAAATACAGGATCGCTTGTTACCTAAACAGTAACAGAAAAGGTAGAACAGAGGCTGGAGACCCTTCATATCAAAGCAAGACAACACCCACTGTCAAAGGAAGAACAGCTCTCACTTAAACTTACAAACTGTAGCAGCCTATAAAACCCTTCAATTTTCTCTACTCCATTTTTTCCCCCAATCCTAACCTCCACTCTATAACCTCTGACTGGACAGAGGAAGGAGGATTGCTCCATGGAGCTCAGAGAATGATGATACCCATGCCTGAAGGGATAGCAGCCCTCATCCTAACTTCTGGAGTACCAGGGTATACAAGTCCCCAAAGGTCTCCACGTCGGAGAGTCCTCATCCCTAACTTCCAATATATCACTACAACCCAATCTAAAATTGTATAGAATCAAATTATTAAGAAGTAGTGAAGTAACAGAAAGGACAAATGGCACCTCTCCATCTTTAAAAAGTTTATGTTTTCCTTTTCAAGACTCCCTTCCCCTGATTTAACACACAGATATTTGAGTTAGCTGCCTACTTAATAGATATATTCAGCTGAATTTAAAGAAATACATATTCTTTAACACATAATTATTAGTTTCTTTCTATAGTTGACATCTTTTCTTTATCTGGAACTATAGTTATTGGTTTTTAGCTTTCTGAAATTAGTCAGCTACCATTTGGCAAGAAAAGGTGAGAAATCTTTAGTGCAATAGATTTTAGCAATTTTGCTACTTTCATAGAAATAGACATTGATCTTTCATGAAAGCAAGTACTGCTGAAGAGGAATATTAAAATTGTTCAAGTAGTACAGGAAAAATATGCAACACTAAAAGAAAGTGAAGGTTATACTATACTTGATCAAAACCGTGCAGAACCTTAGATGCACAGTACGCAATAACCTGCATTTAAAGTGAATTGCCTGAAACAAGGCAAACACATCATAATAATCCAAAGGTCTTCTAAAGAAGAAGAGATATACCGAAAGAAAGCCTTTTGCATATCTCTATAGATAATAAGAGACCTTTCTTTTACCAAGAAAGTGCTGAATATAATTAAACATTAAACAGTGCTACAGACATTGTTATATTCAGGAACATTCCATAGAGAAAACACATCTCTTTCACTGGTTTGACAACTGTAAACTCAAATTTTATACAAAAGCTCCACAGCTATGTCAATCAAAAAGACTGACTGGTAAGATACACACATTTACCAGTCTAAGTGAAATAGATCATGCTCCTATTCAGAGCACTCAGTATTGCCTGCCCACATGATATAACACAATTCTGTCTTTGTAAATAAACGCACATGTTAAGTGTGTTACATTATCTATAAGAATCACAACAATCCCAAGAAATCTCTTATCTCCTTCACATGGACATTTTAGTCCAATTAGAATCAAATCCAGCAGAAAAGCTTAGTGAAAAAAAGAGCAATCAACTTTCTCAAATCTTGTCTTTAAAAGTTAATGGGCTTTGTTTAAAGAGATTTAAGTCAAAGCCACAATTTAGGGCCATGAAGATGATTAAAGGATTGGAATGTCTGTTTTATGAGGAGACGCTGTGAGGGCTGGGACAGTTCAGCTTTGAGAAGTCAAGTGTCATGGCAGATCTTATCGATGTGTATAAATACCTAGTGTGAGGATGTAAAAAGGTTGAAGCGTGATTCTTCTCAGGGGTATCCAGTTAGAAGAAAATAGGCAACAGGCAAAGACTAAAATACAAGAAATTAAATTTATAATTAAAAACACCCTACCAAAAACCCAACAGCACCACAGAAACATGCGACCAGTTTTTTTCAAGTGAGGCTGGAATGGGTTGTGGAGTCCCCATCCTTGGCGGTATTCAAAACCTGAGTGGACAATGTCCTGAGCAACCTGCTCTAGTTGACCCTGCCTTGAGCACAGGTCAGACTAGATGGCCTTCAGAGGTGCCTTCCCACATCAGCAGTCCTGTGGAATCCATGCCTGTAAATTATCAAGAGGTTGATCTCACTGAAGAGTTGCAGCCTGAATTCCTTGATATGTTGATCTTGATTAACAATTAATGCAGAGTTTCCAGGTTCTTTCAGAAAAACAAAACCGTTTAAGTTGGGTTAGCACTCCCAGTTAATCTAACATGGCATCTCAGTCTGAGCAACAGCCTTGATTTTTGTCCAAGAAACACTGTCAGAATCAAGAAGTCATAAGATGTATTATGTTTTTTAGTTGCTAAGTTATACTTATTCTTGGAAGTAGACATTAGCCCTTTGCACTTTCAGATTTTTAAAATTATTTATTTAAAACAGATACACGAGTGATCTAGTTTGTAAGAACAGGAATACAAGGTCAAACCCAAGATCCACCTAGGTCAATACTTTCTCTCAGCAGCAGCCAACAGCAGATGACTAAGTAAGCATGACAAGAATACAGGGACAAAGCGTACGTCATGTTGTGTGAGAATATTCTTTTACAATCCAAATATTTGTCAGTTAAGAATTTCCTGAAAATTTCTTTGCATACAATAAGTCTTAATAATTTGAATTTGTCATCTGCTTGTCCAATTGCTTTTGAACCCATACAAATTTTAGTATCTATGTACAATGCATTGGATCAACAACTTCCACAGCTTAACTTCATGCTGTGTGAGGAACCGTTTTCTTCAATCATACTGAGCCAACCGCTTGGTGAGTCTATCAGCCCTGAATTCTCATACAGGAAAACACAACTACCTCCTGTTCTCTTTTTCCACATCATTCATGTTTCCTCTCTATTATCTCTTTTCCAGCCTAAACACTCCTAGCATAACTGGATTGTTATTTTTAAAAACAAAGTCCCTTAGCATTCTTCTGTAGATATTCTCCAGTTCTACTACAACCCGAGACAAGAAAAATCAAACCAACCGACAGTATGAGATGCCTACACGATATGGATTTATAGAGATACCTAACGATGTTCTTTATTTCCCAGTCTCTGTTCATCTCCTAATAAATCTTAATGCTCTGTCTACCTTTCTGGATTTTTTTAACCACTGTTCTGAATAATTTTAATAAGCCTTGAGAAGTTCCAAGACCTCATTTCAGAACCTATCATTTTATTTGTAAAGCTAGGGCCGTCCAGGATACATGGAATGAATACGGTAGAAACTGTTACATTTTACTTAGCCACATAATTTTAACATCGTTGTCTATCAGACTCTTCAAATGTACTTTGCAGGTGTATTTGCCAGCATTTCACAATAAATACATTCATCAAACTTTTCCTTACTGGAAGACTAATTTTATTCTTAATGAAATAGAAGGCTAACAAGAGTAGTTATTCTTTACTCATGGTTTTACATGTGGGTTAAAATGGCTCCCAAGCCAATATAGCTAATACTAACATCTGCACATAATTTGAGAGGCAAACTGAAGTCAGTATGAGCTACTACCAAGGGTTGTACTACAGCGTCTCTTTTGCAATATCAAGTAGTTCCCTGCAATCCATGCCCCAGTTCCATAAAACACATTTACTTTTTGATTGCATGGCACATTAATTAATCTTGAAAAAAAATCATTGACAAAATATTGAAAGTAAACTAAGTTTTCTAAATTCAATAGTTTGCAGTTTTAGACAGTCCTGAAGCATGTTTTTGTAAGAGTGTAGTCAGGAACTTTATGACCAACATGCAGAACAGGAGCATCCAGTACACAAAGATGTACACACCAAAACTTTGTTGGTCTTACGTGGATTTTTTTTTTTTTAATCACACAATTTTTTTTTACCAGAAAAATCAGCTCGATTCAAAATGTCAGTGCAGCAGTATTTGGACTTTCTAGTCAAACTTGTTCTTCTAAAAGTATTCCAGTATGCAAGTTTTCATATTTATATTTCAAAATCTGCCCCCATCAGCATCCTGTCATCCTGTCAATGATTTCAGCTCTGTCATATGCTTCCTTTTTTTCTAAAAAAAAAACCTCAAAAACATTTAAACCCCTTTGCCAGAGTAGCTCAAACTCTCATTACTGTCCCACAGATCTTCATCAAAAGCTCACCTTTTTAAGCCAAGTTGTTCCAAATTTTATATACATTCCTGGTCATAAACATACTCAAGGAACAATATTCACTCAGAATTAACCACAAGCAATTCAGCCTGGGAATCTGGCATTAATTCCAGTCCTGAGCACTTGCAGATCCCTAAAGATGATTTGTTTGGGATAAACAGAGATTGTTAATGTAAAGTCCGAGCTTGAGGTAAAAGATTTTACTGCTGGAACCAGGAAACAGACCAAGCTTTACAGCCTGCTTTAACCTTGACAGGTTATCTATGACAGACTTAATTGTAGTCAATAACATGAAATATACTTCAAATACAGCATTATTTAACTGCACACTAATATTTAACATCTAAAATATACAACACAACATATTTATAGCAAATGACAGTGTATCAAACCCAATAGACACCGGTGCCAAATTTGATTGGCATCAGTTAACATCCCCTGCTTTTTAGACAAAAACAGAAAATCAAATGCAAATGCTTTATTTTATTTTCGCCCCATAAATAATCATTTTATAATAGCTATTAAGCGTCAAAAGTTAATGCAGTCACAACCCTGGAATTCCCAGAAATATGCAGAACACATTTAGGCACCTCCTGACTAGAAATGATGCTGTATTACTAAACAGTTCCCATTTTTATGTGTTCATTAGGGAATTTTCTGTACAGGCTTCTGTTATCAGAGTGGCAACTCCTGCCTTTTGTTTGGTTCTAACAACCTGCCAGGATAACTAAACCCACAACTCAGCATGTCTCAGCAACTACAGAATCTTCTGGACAGACATCAGAAGACTGGCATGGCAGCAACTCATGACTCTAACAAAGAGGAGAAAATCTCCAAGACCAGATGTCCATTTAATCCAGCCCNTCCCCCCCCCCCAAAAAAAGACTGCCAAGCAGATACATCTCTCTTCTATTTGACCTGATCAAGTGCCAAGTGCAAATCCTCAGAAAACAAAAATGCAAAAAGAAACAAAATATTTGAATATTACAGTCTTCAACCCTCTTAGTCCTCATAGAAGTAAGCCACAGTTCATTACGAAGATGTCCACACAGCAACTTGACTCTACTGTAAGCCTGCATTGTTATTTCACCACATTTCACAAGGATCCCTCACAATATGTTACATCCAGTTGAAATAGACCACCTGCATAAATTACAAAGTTTAACCTATAAACCAGTTTAGACACTGGAACCTCCCTTTAGCAGTGTCAGGTAAACATAAATTTGTATTGGTTGACATGCGAAAGTCTCAAATCCTCTCATCGGGTCAGAGTCTACACCTAGACACAAGAAAACTCTAAAACCATGGGTTCCTCCTACGTGAGGCCCATTTTGCCAAATATTCTCAGAAAATAAGAATTTGGCTGAACAGATGGAGTTTTGTATAGATAACCAGTGCAAGAGGAAGGAAACTGTGGGGAACTGTCTGGCTACCAAGTTTCTGTCTGCCTGACAGCCCAGTTGAACATATTTATCCAGGAAAGCAGATACCTATTTTCAGTAGGTCATTCTTCAAGAATAAGTCAACTGGCTTTTCAAGTCTTCCTTGAACAGTCTTGTTGAAACTGTTCTGTATAACTACCCATAGTCTCTAGTTAAAAGCTTGCCCAGCTGACCCCTCAAGCTTCTCCTTGGCAGTTCATAGGGTCTGCTTTAGGTGGCTCCCACACAAACTACTGGCTTCTGCAAATTCCACACCTAGAATACAACACTTACTAAATATTTTATGGCAATACTGTTCCTTATTTCAAGATTATGTATTCTTCTAGCACTAACTAATAGCACTGGAACTAGTAATCAGACAGATTTGTCAGTTCACTGCATAAAACAAGCACAACGCAACTCACCTTTCCCCATCTGAAAGAGAAACCCGCAGTTGAATTGTCAGGAGCATGCCCTTCATCCAGTGCAAAAAGATACTTAAGATATGCAGCATTAACTAGGTACATTTCAAGGCGGACAGATTTTAAAGCCAGAAAAAACTCAGCCTTGTTATACAGTCTGAACAAGATATTGCAAGATTGAACAGAACGCCAAGGAACCTTTTCTGTGAATTTGGATTTTGTAATTTTTTTTTAAATTGGTTGGTTGTTTGGGGTTGGTTTTGCTTGTTTTTTTTTTAAAAAAGGACACAAAGAACACAGCCACTAAGAAAATTCAGTTGTTGGATATTGACCAAAGCTCTCATCCATGGTAATGAGCAAGTCTGTAAGGTCATCCTATCCCTCCATATACTACTGCCCAAAGTAATCCAAAAAAGACTCGATGCATATGCTTACTAAAAGTTATGGAAGAACAGGTAGTGGTGGAAATGGAAGGTCTAGACAGGATAATCTTCTGCTGTTTGACACTCAGTTCAGTACCTGCAGTCAAAAAGAATGCATAAATAAATTGATTTTAAGCTCCTTTTGCATCATCTTAATCCTGGGATCCAAACATCCCACTACAAACTACAGGATTTAAAACAATATATAACTATACAAAGCTGTTACAGTTCACAGATTCTTTCTGAAGATAGGTATATTAGATCAAACAGCACAGTAAAATGACAGCTCCTGGACCAAGACTGGGTGTCTTTATGTAGCACTGTCCGGGCTGTGCAGAGCATCGCAGGCTACTCTAGGAACTGCACTGCTACTTAGAACTAAGGCAGGTAATACCTATGCTCAATAAGCTCCTAATGACTTTCCTCTGTAACACGTATGAGGAAGTTCTAGTGTCCTCAAAGATATAACAAATGTTTTCCTCAAGAAGGCAAAAGAGGACTGCAGATTTTACACTTTGAAAAGAAAGTAACGTATAATTCTTTTTTTCCAAACTCATATCATGTGGCAGGTGGTATTTAGCAAAAAGTTTTCAAAGCCGACACACACCCTATTTTAGTATTTCCAGTAAAGCATCATTATTTCTACTGTTCTCCAGGGTAAGTCTCACTTAAACTTTGTCCATTTAATATAACAAATCTAATAGATTTTCATCTGTATGAATCGCTCAACAGTATTAAAGTAACAGCAAAAAGTTTGAGTGCTTTGATGGCAAAATGCCATATTGCTGAACCAGCGTGTCCTAAAGACTATTAAGTGATAACTGATTTTTCAGTGTTCTGAACTTCTTTAAACAGTCTTCCATCCATTATTTCACAAACACTACTAAAAGTCAGGAAAGTATACTGGAAACAGTTGCAGTCAGATCATCTGCTTATACAATACATTCACATGGTCTTCTCAATGATAACAGAACAGAAAGGAAAATACTGTAATGTGGAGCAAGTCCTTACTCTCATCATGATGAAGAACTGAGAACAGTGGAAAACAAGTTCTGATTTCAAGAATTAGCTACTAACTGCACCTAAAATAAAAGATAAACTAAACTTCCATTACAGCAAGACATACCCACTAAAGTTCCACAGGTCAGCATTTATGATGCAGGCACTAGTATTGTTAAAAATCTTTTAGGCCACAATCATAAAAAAGGAATGTTATTTGCTTTCTTTCAATCATGAAGCAGTTTTTTAGAGATCAAATGATACATAGTTTATTAATTTTCATAATAAGCTCCATTTAGTGTTTTGCCAATTTAAACAGCACATTCTCTAAAACAAAAGTAATTTAGAGATTTTTTACACAGACAAATGTAAGAAAAGCAACAAAAAACGATGCTTTGTTTATGAAAAAGAGGGAAGATATAAAACTTTTTTTTTTTCTGGGTGGTGGGGCATATATGGTTTTTAAATATGGTCTTAATTTGAGGGACATAGATGGTCTTAAATATAAATATTTCCCTCGTCTTTCAATGCAGCCATTAGACATTTTTTTTGTTCAATGCTTGTCAGAAATTCCTGCTGTTTGCCCATTTGGAATACTGTAAGTTTCAACGGCATCCTTCCATATGGATTATTTCAAAGCTCTCCAATGAGAACAAAGGCCTTGATTCAGTACAGTACTTAAGCCACCAAATGATCATATTGTTAGATTTAACCTTTCCCCATGAGATGTATCTTCTAGCTACAAAATAGAAAATTTAACAAAATTTATTATTTGACAGTCATTATTCAAACATATTACACAGTAGTTTAAGACTTCTATTTGATCAATTAATATGGGGGGAAAAAAGAGTCTTCAATATTAACCCCTTTCCCAGCGCACACCAGTGTGCGCTATAATGTTAAGGGACTAATGCCATTTCATTCAAAGATATGCAACTGAACGCATGAATTACTTTCACATAAAAATATTATAGACTAGCAGAGGACGGCAGACAGTTCATATTGGATAACTGCTACATGCATGACTGGTATGACGCACATGCAAAAGAAACAATCCAAAAGTCTTTACACATAGAACACACAGAAATAGTTAGCTACAAATCTATACAAATGTAATCCCTGGAAAACATTTCTGTTTCAAGAGATGGACTTAGAAAGCTGCTGCTTCTTTCATTTTTTTTTCTTGAAATGACAATTGTGCGATTTAATGCTTTTACAGTCATAGTTCTGCTGATGTCACCAACTTCATCAGTCATAAAACTATTCACTAGGATACCTACCATCATGGTAATCTCAAAATGAGCTACATTCATTTAGGTACTGTGATGTAAACAAACTATGGCAAATTAAATACTTACTGTAACAAAGTTAAAGTAAATAGACAAACAACTATTTTTTCCCCGTGATGGCTATGTAATTTATAAATCAAGCAAACGAAACACTACCTTTATTCTGGCAATGATATTTAGACAACTGGGATAAATATAGTCCAACACAGTGTATCATATTTTCTTCTATAACATATGTTGAAGGATGTTATGTACATAGCCATGGTACTGAAGGGATATATAGATGATCATATGTATCCCTGTCAAACATATGAGAGTATAAATTCAGCACAAAATAAAACAGATTTCTGCAGAAATTTTACACTGAAAGCCCAGAAATCACACTGCTAGAAAACCATGTGTTTATTAACATTTTTATGTTAAGCAATAGTTCTTTGTGCTATGCCAGGCAACGCATACGCTTGCTTCCTTAACTTATACTTTAAGGATGCAATATTACAAATGACAACCTCATCCCTACCCAGAGCCACATAAACTATCCCTTACTCAGGTACTTTGCCTCACTCTTAGATACCCGTTGACACACAAAGCTGGAAGTGCAAGTACGACCCTGCCCAGTTTCAGCTGAATATTAGTGCCAGGCTGCTCCTGCCTGGATGCATATATAAGCCAGTTAATGAGTGCCTGGAGGAGGTGATTACTTACAAGAGCAGAGGGCAACTCATTACTCTGTCTTCAGAGGAATGCCTCCCAAACATGCAGTTCGCTTTTGCCTTCATGTTAAAATTGATAGCAACAAGGATTCCTGTGTTCTAGCCCCTCACCAAGAGCAGAGAGCCCAAACAAGAGCCGGGAACCTGCAAGTGAAGAGTGACAGAAGACAAGAGCCAGTTCCCCAGTTTCCCTTTTGGCCAACAATAGGAACAGAGAGCTTGCTGTTGGATCTGCCAACGTGCAAGTGCTGACCAGAGTTGGGATTCATCTTTTGCATCTGCTACACACACCCTGAAATGCCTTATGGAGTAGAACAGGAACCCCCGCTTTTCACGTATGAAAGGTTTGTTAGGACGTTTGTGTTTCACTTCAGCCTTCACACAAAAAAGGCTGCTGTGAAGAGGAAGGGACTAATCTGTTCTATAAACCCAGATTTGGGAGGACACAAGATAACAAACTTAAACATCAGTAGGGAAAATTCAAGTCACCATTAGGAAAAAATTGTCTACAGTACAGACAAAGTGCTAGAATAGACTGCCTGCAGACAACATAAATGTTCAAAATTGACATCTAAAAACAGGTTAGCAAAATGCCTGCAAAGGATGACAGTTACAGTTGATTTTTGTCTGGGGTGGGAGCCATTTAGTCCTATGATTCTTGAAAAGGGGAGGGAGAAAAATTCCACATAAATCCTTGAAAACTTAAAATCACCTCTACATAAAATATTACTGTCTAATAAATGGTAACGATTTACATTTTTTTTCTTAATGCCATCTAAATGCCAGTTGTATTTATGCCTGCTTGTTTGGGGTCTCAGGGAAGAGATTTATCTGAAAGCCAAAAACCCTTTGCCCACTACCACTGTGTGGGGCCAGTGCTTAGGAAAGGGTGAGAAGATGCCACTGTGGGTAGGGGAGAAAGGTGGGACACACATCTCCCTTTGCTTTATCAATCATGGAATGACACCATAAATAGTAGGTATGAAAATTCTTACAGTATATTGCAAAAACCCATTTAAATCTGAAAGCGATTTTTAGTTCCCTGTTAGTGTCAGACATTTAACAATCAAGGTAAGATGTGTTAATCAGTATGTTTTCAAAATATTAGTAAACATAATTCAATCTGTCTCCAAAAAGAAATGATAATAAAAAAGAAATACACCTTTGCCAACATGGAAAAATAACCACAGAAACATTCATGGTGGAGAGTCTGGCAATAGCTATAAGAATATTCCTATACTGACAATGTTGTAACTCAGAAACGATGCTTTTAATTTTTTTAATAGCATACAAAACAATTCAAGAACATACAGTGACCAAAAGCCCTTTTAAAAACATTTACTAGCACCTGGCATGTATTCATTAAGAAGTAAACACTACTGAATGCATAGTTTTAGACTAGCTTTGCATGTTTTCAGGAGTAAGAAAAAAAAAACAAAAACAAACCACCACTTAACCAAAAATCCATTTCCACACATAAAAAAACCAAAGTCTGCAGCTATGAACGTGAAAGGAGACAAAATTCTTCACATAAAATAACGTTACAGTCTCAGCCAACATAACCCAAACAACAGATGAGTTATACCACTAACAGAAAATTAAAGGTCCAGTCTATTACCTTAGAAAAAAATGAACTCATAGTAAGAGAGGTCTTTCTGAACCTAGTCTCAAGCAAAGACTCACATTATTTTATATTCATTTTTACATTTCAGTGTAAGTCAGGTGCATTTAATAAATATACCCTTGAGTGTGTTCTCATACTATCACCTACCAGAGTCAAAGTTTTCATATGCAAGGATTCTTTACAGAAACATAAATCTGCAAAATATCTTGTAACAAACTGCTTACTGTGGAAAGTCCAGTGAGTTCACCGGTGAGAAAAATAATGGAGAACTACGCCCTATAGTTTGGATTTTAATCTTCATTCATTCTGAAGAGTTTCGAGAAGGCCACACACTTGCAAAAAAAGATAAAATTACTATGAATTACAGTGGAAGATTAGTTTTCCTTTCTGATGCCAAAGCCTATTGGCTTTGGCAATATATGCCATATTTGCATATGCTGAACACTGTTTCGGTCATCTTTTACCATCAATTACTGTACAGTAATGGCAGCCAAAGGGTTATTTTGTGATGGAATCCACAGGAACTATGCCAAACCATTTTTTCAATGAAAAAAATCTATTGATATTAAATGCACACCACTAGATTAGACCAAAACTACCACCCACATTCTGGGCCAATTCTTAATTTCATCTCTGCTGGAGTCTTCATCTAAAGCTATTTGTCTGATATAACCGGATGCCTTTCAAATTTCTTCTTGCATCTTTTTAAAGGTATGTTTGCCTGCATGCTTGTTCAGTAAGTATAATGACCATGTAGCTGGCTCTTGTATACTTTAGAGTCTGATTTTGCTTTCCAAAACAATTAACAACTTTTGTCTCTAATGAAAGTTTTGGGGAAATGAACACTCCACTACATAAGATCTGCTATCATTAATTTTGTTCTCTTTTGCATTTAATTATTTTAATTTTTATTATCTTCAAGAAACCAGAAGATACAACTTCACACACATTCCCATTCTGAAATGTCAATTTTTCTCCAGCAATGCTACTTCCAGTTAACAAGTAAAGTGCAAATGAGATGAGCACACAAACAATTGAGAAAAATATCTTGAGCACAGCAGCAACTTAAGAACTTTCTAAAAGGCAATAAAGGTCCTGCCAAAGAAACAGTACACAAATCTGATAAATTCCTTTGCAATAAGTGAGAAAACGAGCACAAATATCTTGCCTGTAGCTACTTATTTCCATTGTTAATTACAAAATTTACAGTGGAAAGCAATGAATGGTATCTGCGTCATGAAGATGCTTAGTAATTGTTAAGTATTCAGCAAAGAACTCACCTCACTTTAAAATATATATTTCTATCACAGATATGTTATTTTGCTGCATTATATTCACTGTGCAGAATTTTCTCCACAAGCGTTCATATATAAGTCTCAAAGCAAAATGATAGCCAATCTATATTATGATAGAGGCCCAAGTTACATTATGAAGAAAACATTATATCCTTTCAGTTTCAAGGGGAAAAGAGAGCAATCAGTTAAAAAAAAAAAAAATCAAGGAAGATGACATCTATTCAAAGAAAGCAAATTCTACTATAAAGTCAATAGCTGATCCAAACCTGTTCACAGATATTTTTGCCTTCTATAAGTGCATAATCTCAACACACCTCAAAAAAAAAAAAAAAAAAAAACAAACAAAGCCACACATCCAGATATTTGTCATAAACTCATTTTTAACATGGTCATTAATGGTTAGATCAAACCTTAGTGAAGCTTCAGGCTAATGCAAGGAGACAATATGATCTGGTGTAAGAACAGAATGATTATAAACTGCAGGATTTTAGCTACATGCTCTTCAGCCACTTCTATGAACCTACACTGAAGATTTTTGGGGTTCATTAACAAGTAAACTGCATTAATGAAATTCAACAGCCAGCTCACCATTGTTCAGCAGAGGAGTAACATTCATTCTCCCTTTTTGAAACTATGGTAGGTCAGCAACAAAACAAAGTCAAATTGAAGGCCACTAAAAAATATTAATTAACTCTCATTGAGGAAGTTAACGAGCAGTTTACGGAGATGAATCTAAAATGGCTAAAACATTGTTATCCTCAGCCCTCCACACTGTCCCTCTTCAAGCTTAGTGCTACTCCATCAGGGACAACTGAGGAACAAGGAGTGTAAACTGCAACAAATCAGCTGTTAATCTAGCATGTAATTATGAACTGCAGTTGGCAGTAGTTTGCATTAACATACATAAACTCTGCCAAATTCAGCTGTTCCTGCTGGCTACAGTAGCATCTGAAATTACCAGTTTCTTCTCTCAGATTGATTAACCTCCAGGTTCTGGACTTTTTCTTTTTTTTGATTTTCTAACAGATTGTTTAATCAAAGCGTAAAGCATACATAAGAAGCATTTTGTTCTTGTGTCTTTTTGGTGTAAGTATTTGTCTATGGGCATTATTTTGTTGAAACAGGAATAAGTAAAGTATTTGCTAAGATTCAATATTCTGTAAATCATGCAAGAATATGATACTAGGGAAGATTCAAAATTATTTTTTGATTTGTTAGGGTACAAAAATGTTAGAGAATCCTGTGATGTTTTTGCAAACATCTTTCAAATACTAGAGGCTGGACTACTATAAAAAGTCAATTCATTACTCGGATAGATTTTGCTAGTCTTAATTTGTCCATGAACTCAAAAAATGGTTTATCACAATTCCATCCCTATCTTTACTATTGCAGTTCGTACCCTCTAACAGCAATCACCAATAAAGGAACAGGTGGGATTGTGATTAGACTTGAAAAGCAGCACCTGTAAAGAATTAACATCTGCTGCTGCGCTCCACAGAGTCCACAATTTCAATTTAAACTCAGCAATTTGGAAATAAATACATTTTTTTGTTTTGCAATGGAATCAAACTAGGAACAAAGGAAGACAGCTCCTGTAAGGTAGTCCATGAACTTCCACTGTATCTTCCATAATCGTGCTAAAAATTTTTAATCATTCCACCCCTCTGTGTGACCATCACTCACCTTTTATTTCTAGCTCAGAGAAAAACTTAAACCCCCCTCAATTATTCAACTATAATCTAAATCACTCAAAGGTATTAGAAAATAATATTACAGAATCTTTCAACACTCTCCGTAGTTTATTTCACAGTAGCAGCAGCAAAACTTCAAGGCTTAAGAATATAATCAAAAAAGGTAACAAATATCTTGCAACTATTAAGAAAAATATTAATTCTTTCTGATTTGGCTGACTTAACTGAGCTCAATCCATGCTTTCTAAACAACTGAAACATTCTTTTTGTTAACTATTAATTATCAAATAGATTTTCACTTCAGAATCTTTTCCTCGTCTGAAAAGGCTCCTATTTTAGAACTGCATTCAAACTATACATTCTCGTAGTTCTTTAAAGCAATCTGCTTATTTCTTGAGGAAGACACTTAACATGGTAGTAGGCTTTTTGAGACTAAGAGCTGTAGCGTTTCACTTTGTTTCAGTATTATTACCTTCTCTAGCAATTTTGTGAAGCCATTAGGATGGATGATAGACACTGTCCTACTTTTATATTCTTTTATTTTACACCTTGCGTTCTGAATTCATGCTTTTGAACTAAAGCCTCCTTCACACAGGTGTAAGAGACAACAAACAATGTATACCCCAGTTAGGACTCTACCAAATAAAATCCATTTCTTTTCAAAACAGCTCATTAAAGAAGTTTTGAATAAGAAAACAAACATTGCAGTATCTCTCAAATGCCAAGAGACAGTAAGAACTGCGGAACAAAATGCAGAACGAGAGGCCTCCAAAATCATACAAGCCTATTATAAGGTAACTAACTGTACCAAAAGTGTAACTCACCCTACCTTGTTAATCTTAACGCTGAAGAGCCAGCTGCCTTCCAAAGGATGGGGAGCCAAGTGGGGTAACACGGCCAGCAACCAGAGCTCTGGCACATGGTCCCCTTGCTTGTGGAGTGGAGAGCAGAGCAGAGCAGAGCAGAGATAGCTGCAGCTTGAACCAAGAGCACAGATCCTCTGGCAAGTTCACAGTGATGAGGCAGAGCCCCAGTCCAGGCTGCTGGTGAGCAGGGGTCTGACTCGAAATTGCCCACAGCTGGGCCAGGCTGGGGGTGCCGCAGCTGAGGCAGGGCAATTAGCACCTACCGGCACATTCCAACCCTAACAATGGCTCCCTTATTTGCTGAAGGTATGTGCATAGGAACACGTCACAAACCAATCTTAATTTCAAGTTGATCTGGCAATTAATACTTAATCTGTATAGTCTCCTTGTAACATACTATCACATAACTAGCAATCTACTCCAGCTGAAGTTTTTCATTTGTTTCCATCTGCAGCCCAAAAAGAAAATGACTGCAGTTACCCACTCTGGGAAGGACAAGATTAGAGATCAAAATACACAATCTTTTTCTAAAGCAGATAAAAGAAAAATAATATTCCATGGTCATGTCACAGCATTGAAAGCCAGGTGAAGATAAGCAGTACTAAGAAATTACAAAATGAGTCAGAAAATAGAAACTGGAAAAGGGGTAGATATTAACCCTGGTATTAAATTAATTGGCTCTTCCCCCAACCCACAAATAATATCTAGCTTGCACAGAATCAATTTACTTTCCTCCAAAGACTAATCTTGGCCAAATTTCTTAATAAAAAAAAATAAATAAGGGAAGGAGAAGAGGGAAATCAATAAAACCAAAATGAGCCTACTTAAAAACAAGCCGTATGAAATAGTTTTTTCCTTGAATAATTCAAAATTGGAAGTCCCTGCCTTAAAACTTAAGTGAAACCAATAAATAAGGACAGTTCAAAAAAATAATTAGACATTTTAAAGAATTAGACTATCTCCATAATTACATAATGTTTTTCCTCTATCTTAAAAAGGAGTGAAGCTCGTATTACAAGGTATAAGTCAACAACTAATGAACAAGATGAAGGATAAATGTTTTTAGAGAGACTCAGGCAGCCATTTGCAAAAGGAGCAAAAGGAAATGGCAAGTCTCTTAACCTTTGCTGTTTTAGCTCACAATTAAGCTGGTAGGAGATAAGAGGCCTGTAATCCTTTTATGGGTTTTATCAGAAATAATAAGCCACCGAATTTATAAAATGCATATGCAAACCACTGTATACGAAGATTATTAAAGATGAAACAATAAAATGAAAGACGACCATAACTGAAATATCCTGTAGCAGATGCTTAGAGAAAGAACATAAGAAAACAGGGCAAGTAAAGCACAACCCTTTCTTTGTTCTTCCCTCCCAGATACAATCCCTAGTTCCAGAACTCCTGTGCTAGAGGTTGCTTTTGGAAAATTATTTTCAGCTGCTCCCAATGGACCTATCTTTCATAAGGGCTGAGAATAATCCTTTTTTGAACCCATTTATAATTTGGCTTCTGCAATGCCCAGTGCACAGACTTCCATAATTTATTTACACGTTGTATGAAAAAAAGATTTGTTTTTCCTTAAACTTCCACATGATAAATTTATTGAGGTAGAGATTAGCTCTTAAACAGAAGATAGTTTAAATGGTACAAGTGCTAGGTACAAGAATACTTGGGAATAATCAATATGCCAAAAGAATAATTGAATTGCATTAGTTTGCCTAAAGATAAAGACTAGAAGATGTGACAATATTATAGCAGTCATCAGGAAAATAAAAGGCTGTTGAAAAGAAGAATGGAATGATCTGTTCTTCATGTCCACAGTGAATAAGCAATAGGTTTAAACTGTAGTAGGAAGCCCAAATCTGGATATTTGGGGGAAAAAAAACATCCTAATAGCAAGGCTAATCAAAAGGACTGCTTGGGATAGTTGCATAGTTTCTCTAGTAGAAAACTGGATGACAATCTCTCTGAAATGACATGGATCTGTTAATCTTGTTGTAGCAAAAAGAACTGCATTAAATGACCTCCTGATGTCCCTTCCAGTGTACTGCTACACAATTAGAAAGGAAGTCAACAGACATCTAGTTTAGACTTTATTTGTATTACTAGAGATTACTTGATTTTCTTTCCCACTCAGAAGAAAATACACAGCACTGTGATTACCTGAAATAGACTAACTAGATAGTAAAGGTGCACAAAATTTATGACGGGGTTTATGCTCAGTCACGTGACCACATTCAAGTTGCTCTTGCACTGGACAATTCCCAGACACTGCAATAGCATCTGCTAAAAAAAGGGTTTCTGTACTTTCTAAATTCAAAACACAAATTAGGCAACAATAACCTAGCTTTTTGACAGATATTATGCCTTCGCCTTCTGGACAGCATTGTACTGGTCATGATAAAAAACATATAGTTCTCAGTGGGGAAAAAAATAATGTAAAACTAAAGGTCCAGTGGACATTTAAATCTAAATTCCTTGCTTTCTTACATTAAATTCAAGGAGTGGAAATGACTGCAACTGTGTATGTTTAGCACAATATGCCTTTGGGCTTCAGCCTTTCTTGCCACATATATTGAAAAGAATAAGATAATCCTGTATAAAACAAAATCCAGTTTAAATGGATACATATAGATAAAGTTATTTGCCCACAGTAAAAGAATGGGTTTAATCCAAATAGGTTGGTTTGGTTTTCATTGCTGCCTAAATTTCAGGTCAAAGTATCTCAGAGGCCAAAATTCCTTACAGAGTTAGTTAACTGTAAATATATTATCTTACCCTGTTGGTATAAATCAGGGATATAATGAAACACCAGCTACTATGTAAAGTGCTTGGCAAGAAAGTTCATCTCATATTTACATGCAAACACTATGTTTGTGTGTGCGGATATACACAAACAATTCTATTGACTTTATCACTGCAAAGCTACAGATAGAAGTATACAGCAAATCTCAATTCTCGTAATAAATGTTTTATATATTTTCCAAACTGTTAGCCTTTTCCCAAATCTTCTAAACTTGGAAAATACATAAAACACTACAAGAATCTTGAAAGAATTGGAATACAATCCAAAGGACATATAATAATATCATTTGTAAAACTTTAAAGATACTATATTCTGAAAACAGTTTTTCTCATCTTGCCACTGAGGAAAACAGAAGGGATACTGGAGGAAACACAGAAAACATTAAGCGATCTTCTATTTTTAGCCCCATTTTTTGAAAATAAATGCTTTTGAGTGGCTCTAATACACAGACAGTAGTCTTCGTGATACTAAACTCACATTGCATATCCAGCTAGCCATTATAAAACAAACATTATTGCCCTCCTCTTTAAAGAAGACAACACAGAATGTACACATGGAAGTCGTTCTTCAAAAGAACAAATGAGCAACCTGGGTAAGCGTGCACAAACAGAAATAAGAGTCTGTAATCCACATTTTATTACAACATGAGCTTCAAGAATATAACATTTAATAACAAACTTGTTAGAATAACAACAGCTTTGGCACTTGAACTTCAGCACACCCTTTTGTGTTAACTACCATCCATTATCCTGTCACTGAGGCAAGACGTACTTCAAAGCAGATTTGAAGGCACTGAAAGGCACTGGGGTTTGGACAAATTATAGTCATGGGTACATGGAGATAATAGGGGCATGAATCCCATCTTAGCAGCAGGGATTATCTGGAAGGATGAATCTGGAATGAGAATTAATTCTGCCATAAAAGCTAACCTGTGGTCCGGTTGGTTTACACAAAGGCCCTAGGATAATCTATCAATGACTGCATCTAGTTTCATGGACAGGTAGGTACTGGGACCCACTATGGAGAATACCATTGTTATCAACCACTGGTTTACATACCCTAAATTATTCTTATTTCTTCTTACATACCCTAAATTATACTTATTTATTTATTCTTCAGGATCCCAAGAACTAATCACAGTGTCTGGTCATGGCCAAATCAAGTATTACGAGGCATCAGGCACACAGGCTCAGTATTTAATCAGCTCTAAATAGTCCACCTCACAGCAGTGTCACACTCTAGTGGGCAAGTGAAGGGCTAAAGGTGTATTTGAAGCTGTCTGAACTGGTCCCACAACAGGCAGTCAGTTGCCCTGGAAATACATTACAGCTCAGTGAAAAAGCACATCTGACTGTCACAGAAAGAGGGAGGAATCAGTTTTAAAAGTACACAGAGAAAGCTCTAGCTTGCAAACAGAAGTAGTAAAATGGAACTTCAAAAGGAAATTCAGGCCAGCTCCCAAAGTTTCTTCATATTGCCCATGACAAAAGCAGTCCCACCTTCTCCCGTAGTTAGCTGCCTCTTCCAGCAGTTGTGCCACCACCTTCCTTATGCCAGCAAAAGTATTTACGGGGCAATTCCCCTCCTCCCCCCAATTACTTCCATCAGGGAAGGGATCAAGCTTAAAGGTAGCCCAACAATACCACCTCTGGCGCTCCCTCCTCTCTCCATAAGAGCAGAGGCTGATTTAATTCAGACAGTCCAGACTGGTTCTGCAGCACCACAACATTAGTGCTACCGCAGCAGGGAGACACAGGACTGGAAACAAGTGGTTGAGAGCACAGAAGGACTACTTCCTTCAGCAGCAGCGGCAGCGTGGCAGCACCCGGGACACCATAGTCCTGTGGACAGGCTTTACTGATAAAAATGTCACAACTCCACTGCCAGCAAATATACCTTGTAAAATGTTAAATCATGTAAAGAAGAAATCATCATTCTGTACAGAAATAAAACCAAAAACTTTGTACTTTTGCGCAGGTTCTGCAAAAATAGCAACTCTGAGGCAATGAATATCCATTCACTTTGCCTATGGCCTTAAGATCTCCTTGTCTAGCAGCTATATGTCTCTTCATTATACATTACTTGGTTTGTTATTTTGCTTTATTCCATCTCCTATTTCAGTCACCTCATTAATTTTTATGCACTTTTGTTTTCATTTGTATACTTTTCATCACTTCAGTTCTTAATATTTCAGCAGTCTAATTAGCTACTTCTATATCTTAATCACACTGAGACTCCTCATTCAGCTATAAATATTATTTTATTACCGCTGTTTTAATGACTGACTGTTATAATAACTATTTTATATAAAATAGTTTATCTTAAAACTTTCCCCATTTCCTTCACTTATCTCTAATTCATTCCACCTCTCATCATACTTTATATTTTGTTCAGTAGATCTTCTATCATCCTAAAATGTTTCCTGTACTAAAAACTAATTACCTGGGGAGCGGGTAAACTTTCACTGTGTTTCACCATAAACATAAAGATCAAATGTTGAAACATTTCCTCCACATTTATCAGACTGTCCTAAAGTTGCTAAATGCAACCCCAAATTGAAGACATACTATCTCCACATTAAAAGGCATACTTTTTCAATAAGCATGAAAGTATAGCCCAGATAGGCATTATGAATATAGCACAGAGCTCTGTCATGAATATCAACATCACCAATAAAAAAACATTTCTTCTGAACTGGGAATCCAGCATTATTCTCATCTTTAATTTCTGCAATATCATATACTTGCAGTGATGTAGTTAATATTTACTTCTAGCTTCTAAACCCTTTATCATTTCAGATAGATCATTAACTTCTGTAAGACCTGAGATGCTGATGCTTCTAACTATCAAATAAATCAGAATGAAAATCTCCAAGTCAAAATGGATTGATCTGATTCTGCTTAAACTACTGAAATGTTTTGTGTTCTAATTATTCATGTTCTGTGAGCTACAAGATT
Organism: Ibidorhyncha struthersii; assembly: GCA_013398815.1. Classification (NCBI taxonomy): domain Eukaryota; kingdom Metazoa; phylum Chordata; class Aves; order Charadriiformes; family Charadriidae; genus Ibidorhyncha; species Ibidorhyncha struthersii. The sequence continues at coordinate 128,764 of VZSZ01008613.1, read as the reverse complement.
TGTCTGTGGTATAAAGGTACAGATGAGAGCAAGGTCTTCTGTAAGAAAAGCATACACAAATGCTTATGTCATGTTATACTGTACGTAGAACTTTGACGCGATATGAATCCAAACAGTATTTTAGGTCACTATCATGAAGTACATTCAGATTCAACAACAACTTTTTTTTTTTTAATTTCTCTTCAGCTGCTATACTTTTTAACTTTAATTTGTTTTTGTGAAGGAAGAATTAAAAGCATTAAAGGAAGTACAAAGTTCTGTATTTTTAATGGTTAGTCTGCATGCATCAAAGTGAAATTTACTTATAAAACTCCATCATACTGAACTGCTTGCAAGGGAGGTTGGGACTTTTTTGTGGTTTTGTGTTGTTATTTCTTACCTTGCTTCATTCATTTCACAGTCCACTGCATCTCTCTGGTGAGGTAGGCTGTAGTTGTACAGTATCACACTTTTTACCAGTTTATGCCTTGCAACAGACTTAACCTAAGCTCTTCTGACTGCACTATTACAACCTACCACTAAGCTGTCTCTGCTTATAAAAAGAGATCCTCCTTTACAAATACTTTTTTAGTTCTTCTTCTTATTTTGTTGTCTTTGACTTGAATTCAGAGAGTACTGATATTCAGCAAGGATGTATTTAAGGCCTATTTTTGTAAGGGGAAATATCTTTATGCGTCTCGGTACCCAAAATGGAGATCTAAATTATGTTATTATATAATACACTGCATTAGTTTAAGAGAAGCTAGGTGGACATTAGACTTACTGTTGGATTTTAGACTCAGAAGCATAAAATCTTTACAAACCAGATCTAATTGTAGTAATATCAGTGTCAATTTCTACAAGCTGAACACGCCATTGTGATTTACAAAACCTAAATTCAGTTGCTCATCCCAAAGGATTCCAGAAAAATGGTTTTGTCAAGTATATATCTTTCCAACAATCATATCCAGTAAATCATATCACAGATTTAAGATATAAATTGATAATGTAATGTTTTATATTTGATAATTTGTATAACAGATCACCTGCAGTTCTAGCAGCTTTGGAACAGTTACCTTTCAGAGGTAAATAACGTAACTTTGTCAGCTGCTGAGATAATTTGATTTAATTTCACAGAAATACACAAGCTCATGCTTGTTTACAGTATATTAATTGACATACCTGATTACTACTGATGTCTACTTTTTAAAATCCTCTTGTACTTTCTACTGAAATATACCATTAAATACTTTAATTTAGCAATGAATGGTACCTCAGATACGCGGTTTGCTACTGGTTACCAAAAAAAATAGCACTGATACCTAGATATAATAGGTAGAAGTTTCTCAAATCTGTTTCAATACTAATTTCTAAACCACTTTACTATTGTTCAAAAATGTCAGTTATGCATTATTTTACATGTTTTCTTCACTTTGGTCATTTTTTCACCTGTCAGAAAGAAGTCCCCCCCTCCTTTATGAGCTTTCAGCCTTAGGAAACAACCCGACATTTATTCAGTGAGAAATCCTTTTATAAAATATGTAGCAGCCCAAAGTTTATTTTCTCATAACAGAAGTTGAACTTCAAACTGCTGTTAACAGAGGTGGACGTGTTTAACCAGCCTGACTCATCTTTACATGATGCCCATCCTAAGTACTAATATACTAAGGAATAATAATATCCTAATAAGGAAAAAAAATAATTTGTTATCTAGCATGAGAATGTTTTCAGGAGGAATTTCAGAAGCAGATACCATTTATACAATCAACATGTGATACTTTCATCAAACTTATAAATTTAACTTTCTTAAAGACGAGGATAGCAAAACAGTCAAATCTCACATACGTTACTACATATGTATCATTCTAAGTTCTCTTAAACCAGAGTAATTCCTACCCGCAAAAAAAAAACCAAACCAAACCAAACCAACCCTAATAAAACAAAAATTTCAGTCATGATCTTTATACAGATTAAGTTTGACAAGTTTTTTTCAATGCCCTACACCTTCTCTGAAATGCTATATATCATATTCATCAAGAAGTCCCACAAAAATGAGTATGTTGAAAATCAGTAACTTGCTGTCTCTCGGCCTTATTAGGAAGCTTTACTGCCTTAACCTAACCTCTTATCAGTATAATAATACTGATACCTTCCATTACTCTTGTATATTTGAACAGGTCCATTTTTATAACAATACACGGTTCATTTCCTTCTTACTATCATCTTTCTTCATGTATTGTCCAGAGATGCATGGACGTTTTTCCCATGTTTCAAATTCAAGTAGCTGGCAAGATGCTGTCAAAAACTGGACGTTTCAGTATTGTCTCAAAAATTTTTGAGACATAAAAATATAATTTCTTCAAGCTATCTTGAACTGTGAGATATTACAAGACAAAATTTAAAATGTCTTGATTGAATTTTTTGTTCTGTTCATCAATGCTTCTCTATTTCAGTATGGTCTCTTCTATTTAAGAGTACAAAAGGCAGAATAGATGTCAGCTGAGAAAGACAGAAACCTCTAACAGAAGGTCAACAAAAACAAAGGACAGTAGAATATATAAAGATTTTACATTAGGTCACCCAATACCATATAGGTACAGTCCATGACCCAAGAGTCACCCAAATCTGCGCTCCAGTCCATTCCAGTTTCCATTAGTAGACTGATATTGATGTGTCAATCCAACTGACCCTGAGCTGGCTATCTGCAGAAATTCACAGGAAGTACGCCCAAATACATTGGACTCCTTGTACATGAGCTGTGCATTAACTCTTTCTGAGCACAGCAGTCATTTCTTTGAAGTTTCTGAAGTTCTAACGCTTGCAAGGAACAGCAGCTTTTGCACTGACTGGGACATCACAAGAAACATCCACAATATAAATGCTGGGATAAAAGACTGTCCAGCAAAATCTGGATGTATTAAAGACCTGGGCGCAACTGTGAAAAAAACCAAAATGAACGACTCCAGAATGCCTAACTAATATTTTGGGGTTTTTTTTCTTCTTTTCTTGTAAGCTGTGAAAGTATTTGTCCTCCAAATCCACCTCACTATGGAATTTCAACAGACATGCTAATGGTACCCATCAAAAACTTACTACTGATTACTGTTTTCCCCATAAGCAACGAGTGTCTGTAGGTGGATTTTGTTCCTATTTTATAACTATGCAACAATTGGTTATACTTCACATCAGACAAAGATAGAAGAATTATAATTATTTTAAAAAATGAGTTTAAAGATACACTTCTCCACTGCTTACAGAGTACCTTTGTCTGTCTGTACAACACATTCCTCAGAGGATAATAAGATTTAGGAGTTGAAAGTGCGCTTGTAATCTTAGGTCAATAGGAGTACAATATAGAACAGAAACAATGGAAATATATTAATATTGATTTAGGAATGAAACACTGACAATGCTGAGATATTTACTGAGAAAGGCAGTGAGCTGTTAGAAGGAATGAAAATAGATACAAGTTTGTTTCTCAACTTTCTCTGTTTCTAAAGGGAATGAACTTTATCTGTATCCTAAATCTGCTCCTCTACTAATCCCAAAGTATTTCATACATTTAGAATAACAAAAATTATAATAAAGATCATTCTGCTCACCACGTAGAACCTATATAAGCTATGGGAAGATATCTGGCCTATTCACAGAGTCCTTCAAGACTCTTCTCAAAGTCAACTCTTAAGTCACATCATTAACCTTCTTTTCTATTATTCTTCTAAACAATATCCACTATTTTAAGACAGCAAGCTTCTTGTGGCATGTTCTTCTAGGGTACTGAAGTTCTTTATCATCAAACTATACTGCTGTGGAGCCTTGGAGGAGCTACCAGGGGCTTGGATGCCAGGCTGAAGACTGTAGGAACGATGCCTATTTGCAGTAAACAATCATAACAAATGATGGCAACAGAAAATAATCACAACAAACTTGTTGCAGCAGTATCTTATTTCTAACTGCAAGAAGTCATTTCCTCCATGAGATTGTCTTCCACTGTTTACAAGATAACAAACAATAACTGTTCAGTGCTGGTTAGGTGGAAAGAAAAAGGTTACAGAAATTTCTAGGCCAAGCCTAGGTAAATATGACCCTTGTATTTCCACTACAGACATCTAGACACTTCCAGCTGTTGAAATTATTGCTAAATATATTTACAGTCTTTGTACAATAAAAAGCTTTATTACTTTTACTACAGGCAGAAGAAAAAAGCTTTAAATCTTTAGTTCTGAAGCAATATCTCCTGTCTTAAAAGCAATGAAGCCTTTCAAGGGAAAAAACCAGCACACTAAAAAAGGTGGTTTATGATATTGTATCTTTGTTGCAATTTTGGTTCATATATTTTTATTAAGTGTAACCTTTATATGTAAATGAAATGATTATCTAACACAAAGTAGTGTTTTCATAAAGTAAGAATAGGTTTTACGTCCTAAAAGATAAAGCAGCATAAACCAGTCAGGCAGCTCAGCATGTATTTGATGGCTGTGAAATGAACTATTTGATTTCCTATTACAGCCATAACACTCTGCACTGTACCATAGCCACCAAACCCATGCGATTAGGCAACTAACCTTTCATCAGGAGTCAAGTAATATAAAGCAAGTTCTGCATTTCTAATAGGTAAAATACCTCATTTAAAAATCTAGGCTTCGCAATAACCCTTACATCGTGAAATTTAGAGAGAGAAATGGGAGATCATATTCTGAAAACCCAGAGAGATGAATGTATTTATGACAAACGAAAAGCTTCTAGACCAAATGTGCTGAGTTTATATGTAAAATATTTTTTTATTCTCTCCCTCTCCTTCAAGTGCAGCACGCCACATCTAGGAACAGAAAGGAAACTTTACACCTTCTGCTTCCCACATCCCGGGGCTGTGAGGCGGAACACAGAACCCTGCTTCCTGGCTGATAGACAGGTCTAAGGATGCATCACGCTCTTTCGTGAATCAGGACATGAGATTTCAGCAATGGTAATCTGTCTGACAATGCTAGCATTGATTCAAAGAAGGGCTTTACAGAATCAAAGGAAATAAAGGGAGTCAAATTTTACATTTTAATTTTGTGTACAGCTCTTACACTACAAAGACAACTAAAGCCATCAGTTCAATCAACAGGCAGCATGAAAGTGTTTTAAAGGAGAGGAGAGGATGATTTTTCTAGTAGTTACAACAAAACAAAGCATGGCAAGCATGGCATAAGTCCTCCTCACTTAAATTTGAAAATTTGACAGAGGCCACCAAATAATGCTGTACGTCTAGCCTCCTCTGGACAAAAACCTGATCAACGCTGTATTTACTGAGAGATGTATAGAAAATGATAAAATTACCTGACAAAACTAAAAAGATTTCATATCTTTATTTTTCTCTAAAACTCCTCTTTGGTTCAAGTACGTACGGAAGGATAAAGTCTAACTCACTATGGGATCACCTGGAAAGCCTGTGGAAGTGTCTCATTTTAACAGGAGTGAAAGTGGCTAAGAGCCAAAGAATTCAGTCTACTCCAATCCCAGCTGGCAAATCAAAACCGACACTGAACAGCTTTTTGGGTAAGCAGCTGTCGTAACAATTTTTATTAATAAATTGATGAATAAAATTGTTTTGCTCCTAAGCAAGGTTTTTTATTCCTAAATCAACAACTCTCCAAAAAAAGTGATTTTTTTTTTTCAGAGAAAGTCTAGCTATTTGTTATATAAATCTGAATCCTCACAGTCCATCTATTCGTTATCTCTTTTATTGTCTTGTTAAGCAGGTGTACAGTACTGAGCACAATGACTCCTCATTAGATCCTGTAAATGCTGCTACAACAATAAAATAAAACTGCCATGCAGTTTAAAAACAATCACTGCTTCAGTCTTTGTATTTTTTCTGGTTTTATATTTTGTGGTCTTGGGCGTTCTTTTAATTTATCATCATGAGAGAATCTGTCAATAGAGAGAGTTATGAAAACAAGATAGGAATGGAGAAAAAAATATATATAGATTTTTACCTTGGGTGATTAAATTCTCACTGACATTAACATATGACAACCTGTTAGAATGATTTGTAAGTCTTTACAGTTTTATAAATAGCTTTATCTCTTCATTCCACATGAGGAAAAAGCGAAGTATTATTTATTGTACCTTTCTACCACCACAGCATGGAATATTTCAAAGACATTTTAAGTTTTGTAGAAGTCTCTTGATATTAAAGGACTGCAGATACAAGATGATGAAACCTTCTTTATATCTTCTGGCCCCCTGCTGTACATGTTGTTACACACTATTTTGTAAAAGAACTAGCTCTAATCCACACAAAGGAATGCTTTCCTTTTATTGTCACGCAGTTGTAAAGCTAAAGCAAGACATCATAATTTCATTAAATCATGCTGAATTACTTAGAAATGCTGAGAAAGATTTGTAATATGTAATGTTTGCTCTACAAATGGACTGAATATTTATAATACTTAGTTTATACCATGTTATTTATTCTTTAAAAATGACATATTTGGTTTTGTTTTCTTAGTAGAGCAGAAGGCAAAGTATATTAATTAGGCTATTTACATGATTTCCTGACTTGGAGCAGTGAAAGTTGCCTTTAGCTAGCAAATAATTGGAATTACAATTGCTGGAAATATCACAAGTTTTTTAATTATATCAAGCTCCATCAAGCTCTGATAGGACATTAATAGTCATTTCCCTTCACTGACAGTGTTTTTTCTCCCCACTAAGCCATCCCAGTATACTCAAAACCATAAACCAGAGACATATGACAAGAAACAGTAATCTTCCAATTTTATTCCCCAGACTTCAGGTTTACTGGTATATCCCTTTGGGAACATAATGACAGAGCTTGTCTTTCATAACGACATTGGAAATAGATTGTAGTCTAAAAGATACCGTAAGATTTTGGATAAGCAGCCAGTTTTGTTAGAAATAAAAGTGAGGTATGAAAAATACAGAAAAGCTAACATAGCCAAAACGTATTTTAGTACTACAGAAAATTCTTGCCAACATGAATATTGTTTTTCTTTTCTTTTGGAAATCAGAGGGGAGGAAGAAGCTCATCAATTCAACATTTCATTTCTAAGAGTCAAGAAAAAGGCAATCAAACACAACAGTCTCCATGCCAAGAATTATAGACCATCTCTGATGAAGGTGGGTGCAATCTAGGCTTATATCAGGCTTGATTTTACTTCAGTAATAGGCATTACATACTTTTAGTAAATCTGTGAATAACTTTTCTTTTTTCCAGTCTAGCAGTGTTACTCCAAGAACTTTAGACAAAAGACTTCAGAGGTCTTCATAAGGCGCTTCAGAGGCAAGAAATGAACCTGGTTCCCAATGACGACCATAATGAAAGAAAGGGATACACAGACATTACTCTTTCAAGCAAAATGCTCCGTGATCTGAAAAGATTCTCCTGTGTCTACCCACTTTAAGCATTTAGCCATTTCTACAGCAGACAGCAAGTGCATACAAAATTTAAGTGAAAACAGGTATCTTACCCCACTGAGAGAAGAGGCAGAGCAGGAAGCCAGTGTCACCATCCTTTCACTTATCGGAAAGTGCCATAGGCTAAACACCCGTAGACTGATGAAATATTTAGCCATGTGGGCAGTTTTTAGATTTTTTTTTGCCTGTTTCTCATTGTTGGATTTATTTCAGGTAACTCCAGTTCCTGAAATGACACTAATAGAGCTACATCATAAAAAAATCCACAGTTCATGACCTTCAATGTTCACTATCTCCAATTTTATATTTCCACCATCTATATATCCCATCAGAAATTTATTTTCTGACTTAAAACATCACACAATACCCTACCTAGCCCCTATGGTTTGCACTGATCATAGACGAGGAGAGAGCACAGAAGAAATAGTTGTGTTTATTTTTTAAAAAAAGAGGGGTAGGGGCAGAATTGTCAGTTAATTTTTTGTCAAAATGTTGTCTCTAGCAACACCAGAGAACAACATCCATCTTTTAAAACCACTAGATTATGATGAATACAGAGAAATACACTTATGCAGTTAGTACTGAACGTTCAAAAATTTTCTTTTTCTCAGATGCCAGGAAACTGTTTAAAGCTTGGTATTGGGCTGAAGTAACTATTTCAGAAAATCCATGAAACATGAAAAAAATGGAGCAAAACTCCAGTAAACATTTTAAAGACTTCTCTTTGGTGAACTGAAAATTCAGTTAACCTCTCAGGAGTTACTGTGCCAAATTTGGACACTAAATTCAATTATAGGGTGTAATGGGCATTTTTATTTCTGCTTCAAGCACAAGTTTCAACACATTGTTGAAGATGAAGCTGCTTCCAAAGCCTCCATTACAGTTTTAAGGAGAAAAATAACTGCTGAAGTGTTCAGTATTTGCTGCCTGTTAATAATGTGAGTGGCTCAGAAGGAGTTAACAAAACAGGGACCTATCTATGAGGCAGGTCACCAATTAAGATGAGATTCAAACCCAGGCATGTGAATGCATAGCAGCAAAACTCATTTTAGCCCTCCCAACCCACAGTAAATCCATATCTGCCTGTTTAGATACAATAAATCCCTTCTAACGAGCAGAACTTCACTTTGAACAATATACTATAAAAATCTGCATGTTCTAAATAGACACCGTTCATGACTTTTCTTCCTTCTGCTGCAGTAACATCGATGTTCTTTTTTTATCTTTGTCCTTTGACTTGCCTATTCTGTGTCTCTGTCACTAGCACTATGTTAAGAAAAAGCTCCTCAAAGCAGAACAGAAACTCACAGGGAATCATGGAAGACAAATGACAACATAATCTTAAACAAGAAAAAACACTGCTAAGGATGAGTGTAAATGGGCAATTCAAATTCTACTGCCCAAACAGTACAATGTGACAGAACCTTGAGACAGGGGACTTAGAGACACTGGTATTCAAATGAGACACAGGTAAATGTATATGCATGTGTATCTATATGGCTGTAGCTCCAGGCAGCAGGATGAAGCGCAGACATGTTGCCCATGACAGACTTCAGACCACAGCTCCTGATACTGCATGACCACCCCTGGAGTGCTGTGAGTCCCGTCTCAACTTCTTATTACCTAAAGTGCAAGGGAGGCTAAGCTGGTGAAAACACTTCCCCTCATCAAGCCTCAAGTTCAACGCCTTTCACAGCACTTTGGAAGATGAAATCGTTTGCCACAGGGGATCTGTCTAACCTTTGACCAAAAATAATAAAACCAACAACAAACCAAACCAAACTCAACCTGGCACTATAATCAGAATTATTATAATCTATTTCAGCCAGTGGTGGACTGAAGTTAGGGCTAGCAATCAGGTAACCTCATGTCCTCTTTCTGCCAATATTCAATCTGAATGACAGTTCATACAGTTGCTCCTCTCATTAACACCCCCCAGCGTTCACTGGTGTTCAGCCGAGGTCCTCACTTCAAAGATTATTTAAGGCACACTGGCAACAATGCACGAGAGGAAGTTATTTTCTCTGGCTTGCAGATGGGGAAGCTTACATACAAAAAGGCTGTAGCTGAAGATTTTAAACCACCTGTAAATAGCCAGTGCCCAGCCAGGGTGTGCTTTGGGCAGGCTCCACTCAAGTATTCCCTGGTGACCAAGTGCCATGTCACCAGGCAGCGCGCTGCCTGCGCCTTGCTCGGTGTCACCACAGGCATCCATGGGGCTTTGAGTCTCACAGGTTGTATTTTATTGGTACAGATGTTCAAACAGAGGGGCCCAACGGATAAAGCAAAGGGGTACCAGATGAAATAAATGTAATAGAGCTGAGCAGACACTGAGCTGCCGCCCCCAGCTACCCAGGGAACTCTTCGCCTTCCCACTGCCTGTGAGGCCGGGCCCCTCTTCCACAGGGCAGCAGCCCCTGCTCTGTCCCCGCCTGCGGGCACTACCTTCCAGAAGCTTCCAGCAGCCCGTGGCATGGAGTGGGGCCAACGCTGCCTCGGGCTGCAACAATCAAGGCAGCCAGCCTGCGGAAAGAAGCCGTCCCTCACGGTCATGGCAGCTTCTTCACTGAGGGCAGGAGTGCTTCTCGCGGTGAGTATTGTAGGGATTTGTTTGGAACCACAGTGCAGGAGTCAGGGTAGGAGTCATGCGGAGGTGGGGTGAGGGAGGTCTCAGTTATCCTGATTTTGCCCTCAAAGTGATGGATATCAAATGAACATTCTTCACTTTCCTCTGGCAATTTGAAGATTTGTGCCCTTAGTCTGAGCTTGGAGGGGGAAAAAATGAGAATAAACACTTGACCATTTGACTCCAGAAGGTCAATCAGTGGCGAGAAGAGACTTTTAACTCCAGGCAATTTGCTGTAGACACCAGCCATTTCTTATCATATTGAGTTAATCAGCAATTTCTCTGTTTTTAAGGATTACAGACACTGATTAAAACAAAGTTCTGCTCTTTTTCTGACAGTCTCACTGCACAGCCATGAAAGCATTACCACAGAAGTATTTCTGTGAAACAGCATCTTCCCACAAGTGGAACCTCATTTAAATATCAAGGCAAGAGGCCAAAATGTGTGCCCGGCTTTTCACAACATGCATGGAAGCATCTAATGCAGGATATTTTAAAAAGGCTGAGCAGAGAAAAATGAGGCCTGCTTTCCTTGTTTCCAGCTCAAAACAGGATTATACCACACTGCTTATGTCTTAATCAGAGATTATTTTTAAAGATATGTTAAATTATTGTATTATTTTATATTCTTTCCATTCGGAAATCAAACCCAACAATTATATACTTGTTCACCTATCTACAGGTTTCATCCTCGTTAAGTGAACTATGCCGTATTCTATGCATTAACCTTGCTGAAATTAGACTTTTGGGGAGCTATGACCTTTGTTTCTCTTATCATTGGGAAGAAAATAAATGTGTTTTCTGCCTTCATGCAGGCACGCACACATGCAAAGAAGTTAAGCACTGGGTAATTGGATGTAATCATTCCACCATGAGATGAAAGACTTAAATTCAAGATACTACTATTTTTGATAAGTAAAATTAAGTAAATAAAGAAAGAAAAAAATTCAATAAACAGTACATCTATTGTAGGATCCCAGTGACCTAAACTCATAAAATCAGAATTTTCGTAAGTGTGACATTTCTGTTTGAAAATTCTACCCTGAATAAGGTGAATTACAGTATGAAAAATTTTGAAACATAGCAGTAAACTTTTTGGACCCATTTCAATAAAAACACCACAAACAAACTAGAGGCAGAACTGAGACCCAGCTAAGGACATCACCAAGAACTGTACTTGAATGACATTAGCAAGAATAAGAAAGTGTTTCAGGAGGGCCATCTGTAAAAGTACAGCTTAGTAACCAGTATACTGGCTAGGCCTTAGGAGGAAAAAAATTTGTGTACCTGAAATCCTCCCTACTAATTTCTACTAAAGAGTCTATATGCAACATGAAGTAAGTAACCAAGTTTCTCTGTGCCCCAGGCCACACAGTACTTCACTGCCACAACACGAGGTTGTTGGAAAGGCCAGGGGTATTAAACGAGCGGGGCCAGATTTAGGGAGACACAAGAATAAGGAATGGACACGCCAAAAGAGAAAAAGCCAAACTCTGACTAGAAGTCTGAAGTCCAACAATTTATAACACGAGTAAGCAATAAAACATAGGGGGGAGGAATATATTAAATAGGGAGAGAAAGTTATTTTGACTGGCATGTTCCTCTTGCTGTGAGAAGAAATAAATCTGATTTGGTGAGACTAGTCCTGTTTTAGTCTATTTTTTGCTGCTACTGCCAGTCTGATGTTCCTTCACTGATATAATTAAAGAGGTGTCATAGGACCTACTTGCCTTCATACTGGGAGTAAGGAATAACTGCTGATACAAGCTAACAGCTGGAAATATGTAAAATAAACATAAGCTAAGCTACTGAAATCACAGATCCTTTTAAAGAAAAAGATCTGTCAATCAAAATTTAAACCCACACACCACATAGCCCTGAACTAAAAGTTAGGAGGAATAATCAGGGCTGTATGTTATTTTGGGAAGATAATGGATTAGAAAGATGCATTGTTTTAAATCAGTCATCAGCTAAAGGAGTGGCAATTCTTTAATAATGCCAAGATTGGTTTTGTAAGTGAACAGACCAGCAAAAAGCTGGCTGGGTGTACTAGTAATCTTCAAAGCTTGATTGCTTTTTCTGATAGCTTTAGAAAATTAGTGGATGAAAGCATGTGTAATATATCTGGTCTGAGTAAAACACTTGATGTAGTGTCTTACAAAATCTTTACTCACAAAATTAATTCAAATTGGCTTGGACATGGAGTACTGTCGCTTGGATTTAAAAGTGGCTGGCTGAGTGCAAGTAAAGGGTAATGAAAAATGGCAATGTATCAAGTTGGTGGGAGGTGTCTGGTGGAGCTCTACGGGGATCACTGTTTGGTCCTGTTTATTTAACATCTTCATTAACAATCTGGAAGAGGGAGTGAAACAGCCTGTTAATTAAACTGACACATAATAATAAATCAGGGATCGCATCTAATGCCAGCAGTAATACTTTACAAAAACACAGCATACTACCAAGGTTTCAAGAAAGATTAAAAGTGTCAATAACAAAGACTTAGCTGAGATGTTATAATTGTGTTTTAGCTTTTAAATAAAATGGTCCAAAATATACACTAAGTGGGAGTCAGAAGCCTACTAGCAATCTACTAATTTAGAGCATGACTGCACAGTATATACAAACTAAAGTAACTGGAAACTTCTACTTAAAGCAGCACTTTCTTTTTCTGCTAACATTTGAAGTGCATTCGATTCAGTGGTAAAGACTGAGTCAACTCAGTTCACTAATCTGATGGAAAACTAGTATTTGGGGAGAGAATTGTTCAATCAGTTTTCAGTTGTTTCTACATGTGATTGACTGCTAAATATAATGTAAAGGAGGAAACAGAGGGACAGGAAGAATCAGTGACAGGACTGCAACTTTTCGTATCACTCAGTTAAATTGGATTAGATATAACAAAAACTACTCCCTGAAGTATAGTTTTATAGTTTCATATGACAACCAAAATTTAGCATTTTAGAGTACTCTTTCCACAATGGCGAGATAGTAGTCTACTATTACAACATGCTGCATTTACTTTAATTATAAGTACTTCTAAAATAACTCAAATAGGTAAGTAAACACAGAATTGTTCACTGAACAGTGATGAAAATTGATCAAAGACACAGTGAGTCACAGAAAAGAGTTCTCAAAAATTGGCTGGAATGCCAGTACTCACTCAGACAACTATTTGTTTTACAAACATATGTAATATAAAGACAGACCTTAAATAACGGTATTATTATCTCTCTGCTTTGAATGAATTACAGCAGCTTTTGTAGGCTGGCCCTTGGGCTGCGGTACTGCACTGAATCATAAACGTAGACTCATTTTTAAAGGAGAGTTTGATGTTACTTCCTAAAAGGTAAGAAAACAGAAGAGAACTTTTAAGGTCTCCTTTACCATACCCAGTTTAAATTGTGCTGGGAACTTGTGAAGTCCCCAGAAAATGCGAGAGTAGTTCAAAGCTGTGAGAGTCTCATGGTCATAAGCAACTTCCTACTGTAGCAGGAAAGCATTGTAAAACAATTAAGAAAGTAAAGTATAGCTTTGCAGTCTCCACAATAAATGCTACATCTTGTTAGCCTGCTGTTGCAGCTTTTGGAAGGCAAAGCCCTACAGTCAGACAGGAACAGATAGACAAGCAACTCCATCTGTCCAGTGGAACTATGCTCCAGAACAGAGCTCTGGGAGACTCCTTGTCTTCATTGAACTGAATCTGTCATGCTTTCTGTTTAAAATTAGCATAAACCTATTAGGAGAACCAGATAATAGGGCACAGTGTTTTGATGTCATATTCATTAGGTAGGTAACTTTCTATTCACGAACTAGACACTGACCCATCATTCAGAGTATAAAATATGAATCATCTGAAGCCAGTAGTTACACAGATGTAAATGAGAACACAGAAACCCAAATTCATTTGCCGATATATAATAAAATATGATGTGCATATAAAAGCGTTCAACGTGCTTTAGCTGCAGTAGAGAGAAATTCTCCTGGCAGCTGTGATGTAATACCCCACAACCTCTCTTGCAAGGGTATGGTGAAAAAACACAAAAACATTAAAGATTGTTTAGGTGTCAGCTATTGTATTACACTTTTCTCAACTAATTTATTCTCTGTGGCCTTGACCTGAACGCTACCATTCATTAATGGCATCAGTTTTGTTTAGTTTTATTTTCAATCCTCTCTTTTTATGGATTTTTTTTTTTAATTTGTTTTGTTGTTGTTTTTTTTTTTTAACTCCAGTAATTTGTGAAGCAGTTGCATTGGTCATGAACTACTTGCATTTTATTATACCTACAATGATTTTTAAACAGAAAGAATCTGCTCATGGGAACACTAATCCTTCCATTATAGAAATAATTAAGCTTCTTTATTTGCAAGATGAAAATCTTTAGGGAACATATGAAAACTACCAAAAAGCAATTTTTTTTTTAAAGAGGAAAGATGATGATATAAACAGAACTGCTCATGTCTATTAAACAGTGGCATATGGAAAGGCATACAAACACATAAATCTTTCTCAGGATTTCTTCCATTTCGCTTTGGGAAAAAAGGATGTTCTACAGAACTTTCTTTACAAAAATATGATGGCAAATTCTCACAAGATCTTTTCTAAGTCTTTTCAATATTAATATACTTCCATTCTTTTATGGCAAATGTTAACCTAAATATTGTTATTCTATCTTTCTATTCTATAATTATCTATAGACTGTACTTGTTTGCAAAACACACTCTTCCCCAGTTAAACAACACTACTTGTATTAGATTTTTTTTAACTTTAGTTTTTGTTGCAATGGTGCGTTTTATATGTAGCAACTTCTGTTCCTAACCCTCCTGTATTATTTGGTTCTATACACTGCACTATATTTACACATTACCACTCAAATATTTTTGAAAACTTACTGACATAAAAGTGCTGTCCAATCAGCAGATTTTGGCTCATAAGAGAGGGAGTGGTACAGCAGTATTTCTTGACTGGTCATGCCTGGTGAGGATGCCACAGGGGGAAGGGAAAAGCTGAGGTTACTGAGTTGCTAGGAAAGAGTGTTTAGAGGACAAAAACCAGAAAACCATGAGAAAGTAGACTTCATTTTTTTTCTTCTGCTCACAAGACAAGTTGCTTTATATGGGACTGATTTGAGGCAGGTGGCAGTGTGCTGGTTTTATGTTACATGTGACGGAGTCCTGCCTTCCTGGAGATGGCTGAACACCCGCCTGCCGATGCGAAGCAGTGAATGAATGCCTTATTTTGCTTTGCTTGCGCACATGGCTTTTGTTTCACCTGTTAAACTGTCTTTATCTCAACCCATGAGTTTTGGCACTTTTACCCTTCTGATTTTCTCCCCCATCCCACTGGGGGAGAGCGAGAGAGCAGCTGTGTGGTGCTGAGCTGCTGGCTGGGGTTAAACCACAACAGGCAGGAAGGGAAGTGAAGGAAGGGCTGGTCACTTGCAACAAGATTATTGAAATGGAGAGAAAAAATTAAGCGGGTCCAGGTAAGAGGAACAGGAAAGCAGAAGATGTCAATGATAAATAGCATCATGACAAAAGGCTTTCACAAGGTCCCTCATTAAAGGCTTCTAAAGAAATAAAGCTGCTTGTTCAGAGGGATCTGTACTGGATCCTATATACAGAAATTAACTGGAAATAAAACTTTAGTAAGTTACAAGGTTTTCTCTTGTTTCTAATCTGTTGATGTCAACAAAACTGAGATTTTCTTGCAAGTTTGAGAAAGTGGCAATAAAATGGCAGATAAAATATGATGTTAATAGACATTAAAACAATGCACAATGAGAACAAATCCTCAATTTGCATCTATGATGGTGGGCTCTGACCAAGCTGTTACCACTTAGAAATATGTTGCTAGAATTATGACAGATTCTACGAAAGCATCAGAAAGCAATTAAACGTTAACTATTGCTGGGAAATGAGTAGAGAACAAAACTGAAAACATTATTGTTTCAGCATAGAAATCCAAGAGTTATGTTTCACCATCTTTTCGAATACAAGAACTAGAAGGCATCAAACAAAACTAGCAACTGATGGGTTCAAAACAAGCAAAAAGAGGAAATTCTTAATATAGCACGTAGTTCTTAATATAACACAGTTTAACAATGAGACTCATTGCTTCTAGATTCAGTGAATGCTAAGACAATGGGAGTTATACTACTGATTAGAAGAGCGTGTCAAGCAAAAATCTACCAGCACTGTGAAAGAGAGACATTCCTTTGATTAAGATTGCTAGAAGATGGTAGAGGACCACAGTATACTATGTCACTAGTAAATATATTTCTCCACATGCTTGCTATTGGCCACTACTTGGGGACTAAAGCTTTGTTCTAAGCTAGATACCAGGTTAGATAGCCCTTGTTCTTCTATTTCTGTTGTTTGTATTCTTAGAGAAGGAGAGAGAATTTGCATCCTTTAGTTTTTTATACTTTTTTTAAATTAGAATGTGATGTAATAAAATTCTTGTAATGAAATATTAATATTATTTATGGGGGTAATATTTCCTTGTTACATGCATACTTCACCAGTGAAGGATTTCAAACTGTTAAACACTTAAAATGCAAAAAGGAAAAAAAGTTATTCAGTTAACAAGTACAACAGCACTGAAACTTTATGACAGTATTTTCTGGCAGCACAGCTGACATATTTTTCTTGTCCTGGTTAAAAACTAGAGAGGAGCAAAAACTAATTAAAATAATATAAACTCTTAAAATAGCTCTACTTAATTTTGGGTTTACCTTTTTTTTTTCTGAATTAGAGCAGTGGCAGAGTTCCAGATGTGAGTTTGCTGATCATGGCAGTTAACACAGAATTCTGCTGTTATTCTCTTAAGAGTTTGTTTGTATTCTAACCAACACAGCATCCAACATCTCATTTAACACATGCTTATTAAATATAATTATTTTCTCTCTATATATAAGTCAGACTTGTATTCAAATGTTGATTTGGTTGTTGGAAACCAAGTTAAACTTCAACTTCCAGCTGCATTATGAACTGGGGAAAAATTGGATATGATTCTACAAATACTGACCTAACAGCTTTTAATACTTCCACAGGAAGGATTCACCAGTTTGGCTAAGTGTGTATAAGCTGCTGCATTCTGCTTTTGCAGTTCCATTTATCATCTATTTACAGACTGAAAAGAAAAAAAGGAATGAAAAAGTATTTCTGAAACCACATTTTGAGAATATAATTTAGACGGACATTCAAACAGGTGTAGATGATTATTATACACTAGTTTGAGAAAGTTACCATCTTGTCAGGTAGACTAAGTGATTACTTCTACACTCCTGTCGTGGTTTGGCCTGGACTGGCCACTGAAACAAAGGACGAATGGTCTCCCCCACCTCTCTTTCCAAGGAGAGGAGGGAGAGAGAGAAAGAGACTTAAGAGTTTAGGAAAAAAGCTAAACTATTTTAATGAAAATATTAGCAAATTAATAAAATAATAAAAAAGATACAATAATGAAATATATACAATATATACAAAACTGTAACAAGCTCCCAGGATGACGATCACATCACTGGCAGGCACAAGGGAAGTCCCAGACTTGACTCAGAAATGGACGGGAACTGGATTCTGGATCTGGATACAGGAATGCATGAATTGGGATCAAAGGCAGGTGAACAGACAGAGTCCTTCTCGGATACCAGCCACTGAACAAAGAGGCTGACCCTTTGATCCCTCGGCTTTTATGCTGAGCATGAGGCAGATGGGATGGAATACCCTGTTGGGCAGTTTTGGGTCACCTGTCCTGTCTGTTCCTCCCCGCAGGTGGGACCCTCTACACTTTTGCACTTCCGAACCCTCCAACGGGGCAAGTAACAAAGTTAGCTGCCCTTGGGCTTTATAGCAATAAGTATAAGCAAAAGCCTCTCTGCATACCACGTCTTGGCATACATTACAGCTAATCAGGTCTTATCACTCTGAGAATGAACAGTGTCTCCACAATATGCTGTTAATTTCAGAGAGTTCAGTTAGTTAGAAAAGGCTTAGCTAAAAAGTAAAATAACTGAACAGAAAATGGGTTCTGTTTTCCCTCAAACCAGGACAACTCCTCTTTACTTTTTATGTGTCTGAGTTCCACAGAAATAATCAGATGATGACAAACTATCCAGCAAGAAAAATTCAAAGGTTATTACCTCATGGGTCAAATTAGGCCTTTGGTGACCCATTGCAGAGAATCAAGGCCTCCAGTCAGCCTTAGGGATACAGCAATCTTGATCCCTCCCCCAGTGCATGCAGAATGAGGATAACTGCTTTTAACAAAGATGAAGAGCCTAGCAGAAACCTGAGGATCCCCACATGTAAGAGAGTAGGGACAGAAGTACTAGGATTCCCAAGTCACAGGTCCACTATGGTGTCTAACAAAAGAGCTGGTGTGGCTTTTGAGGATTCCCTCTCCTTAAGAGGTGTTTTTGTGTGTTGGAATTTTTTTTATGAGCATATGGATGATAAGAATATGGATGACTGACAGCAAACCTGAAGTTATATCTACAATGAATCTGTAGCACAAAACTTTAGAGGCAATTTGTCTTATAGCATACAATTATTTCTGATATTTGTCAGTTTGGGGAGAGGAGTTTTCTACAGTAAATGATAAGTAATCGGATAAGATCAGTGCTTTTGTTGAGTGACTTGCAGCAAGCTTTTCTGTGTTTTAACTGCCTTCCAAGACACGAGCATGACTGTATCTGACTTAAAATGCAGATGAGGCTTTCAAAGGGATAGCCACAGAAATGATAGCAGCTATTCTGTTGATTTCCACCATGAGCTGACATAACCTGACCTAACTCAAGAAGAAGAAATAAAAGGTCCTAGAATTCTTTATACTCCTTTAATACTCAATGATAGCCATGTAGACATCCTATGCAGTTCTTGAGAAGGATACTCTGAGGAAACGACTGAATTCTAATACAGTCAGCATACGAGACAGGCTTTTACAAAACATCATTATCTTACCAGCCAGAGTATTTAAACAATTCATGGCAAACTAATGCAATTTGTGCTGCTATATTCAGTGTTATGGTATGCTGATCTGTGAAAGCAGCTATCAGTGATACCTGCAATGCCCTGAAGCAAATGTGCCCAGATGTGGGGTTTCCAAGTTCATAAGAAGAAAATGCTATATTTAATCTAATTAAAACATGTTCTAATAAACAGTAAATTGGAAGAAACTGACATAAAAAGATAGTCTAGTGTAAACCCAAAACCCATTAGCTTTAAGCAAAATTCAATATTAAGCAAGGTGCTGGCAATCTTAAATAAGCTGGAATAGCCTTTTTCTTCGAGTACCTCCCTTCCCTTGGATACTCGGCCAAATATATATCTGACAGGGAAGAAGACGTCTCTTCCGAATCCTTATGGGCAGTACACACTTCAAAACCCTGTAGTTTTGCATTCTCCTGCAAAGACAATCCTCTTTTCTCTGTAGCTTTTTTTTTTTTTTGTGGGTTGCAGATTCCCAAAGAAAAGCTGAATGTGTACTTCCTTCCCCATGTCAAAAAAAAGGATGGATTTGACTGAGAGGTTCAACTGTTCAATTTATAGCGTCTACACATGCTACTCATCACATGTACTAATGGCTGGCTTGTTAAAGGAATTGCTAAAAACAGTCAAAGTTTTACATAGCCAAAGCCTATTTTAAAAAAGCCTATTAAAAAAAAAGCCTTTTAAAAAAATTTTAAAGCTGAATAGAACATCTCTCTGAATATTTACCTTTCCTTTCTTTCAGTCTCTGAAGCTGCCCTTGAAACGTAGCAAGGAGTCATCTTGTATTGCTGTGGTCAGGCAGATTCTCCATGAAATTCAACATGATGCAAAACCAATTAGTGAGAGTGGCATATTATTTTTATAATCACTAATACAGACTACAACTGACTGTCAGATATGACAGAGGATAGTAATTTGTAGAGATAAATATATACAATGGCTAAACAGGAGATAACGTAATTGTATAAGAACTGAATTTGGTATCTAGTTTTTCTGGAATCACAGGCTCTAAAGCAGATATAATCCACTCACCCATTTATCTGCCTGAATTTGATAGACTAAGTTTAGTATTATGCAGTTTACTGTGATGCAAAATCATACCAGGAAGCTTTAAAAAAAAACCACAGGTATGCCACATGTATATCACAAGATGGTATTTGTTGTCATACCCATTTGGTATTGAGTATTTTACCATAATTTTGTCTGCATTTCAAGGAATACTGCATGTTGTACCTGTTATCAGTATTGTGATGCTCATTTTTTCCTTAATTTCCAGTGTCTGTGGCATGAACAAGTTGCTGCCATCCTTGCCATCCCAGGTCATTCTTGTCATTCAGCCAACAAGAAGTTCCATATGTCTTTCCTTTACATATTCTTAAGAAGACATTTCTCTCACCGAGCATCCTTTCAATCTTCCATCTTAATCTCCAATAGCATGCTACCTGGTCCACTCTTAATATCTGTCCCAAATAATTTTTGGTAATTTGATGAAGCATGCTACTTGATCTGAGAACAATTTTATCCAAAGAGCACAGCAGAAAGAAACCACTGTTAAAGTAGTTGTGTCCAAAGGCTGTAACATAATCAGGTGCACATGCACACAATAATGAAAATATTAGAAAAGTCTGCACTATTGTGACTTGATTTTCTATGTGCGGATCATTAAGCGTGTTGCATGAATGAATCCTCAATTTTTTCTCTTGATTCTTAAAGAAAACCTGAGTTCTAAAGATTTTCTAGGTATTTACAGTTTTAAAACACATGCTAATGTTTTCTGTGTGTTAGATAGCACTACATAAAGAAAAAGTAACTAATATTTAACCAGAAAAAGAGGTGAAATTTTTTATTTGAACACAATATTGTTACAAGCACGTATTTAACGCTATTATGCACCCTTCTTGGTAAGCATTCAAGAGAAATTAAATACACTTTCATCCTATGATGAAGTTAAGTAAGATCTTTGTCAGATGAACAGGTCATCAGTGCATCTATTCTGCTTGGAGTGTTTTGTAGGGAAAAGCCTAAATTCAAGATTCAGAAGCGTCATAATTACAGGAGGAAGAGGTAAATAGAACAAGGCTCAAAGACATTGCATGTCTGTTAAATGACTGCTGTTTATGTCTTTGTGTTACTAGTTAAGTAGCATCTACTAAATGTGAAATTGAGAATTTGGGGCATAGTAATTAAAATTTTGAGTGAAATATGGACACACAAAGCAGTACTTTATATTGTGCTGTCTGCAGGCATGTAGACATAAGCATGAAGGAAAAAGGTGAGTTGATTTGGAATTCCCTGTCACGGTGAAAGAAACTAGTTTGTTCCTGCATAGCTGTTGCCCAACTGGGATTTTGCTGACTTCATAACTGTAAGAAGCCAAGAAGACCCAGTCATGAACTAACATCCAGATGAGCCATTACACTTCTGCACTACCAGCACTCTCACTTAACTAGTCTTACCACACCCAGGTAAACAAAAGACATAACAAATCTTTGATTTGAGGGAAAGAATAGGCATAAATCATTCTGTTTTAAGTGAATCAACTTTTGGGGGTTTTGTTGCCGTTGTTAAAAAAGAAAGCATAACTGTTATATAGTTGCTGAAATACTGCTGGTAATATATGAATTTGCCTTACTAAATAAACTTTGGGAAGTACACCTGCCATTAAATTTATTTATTTTGGGGCTTTGATTTTGTTTTTTTATATGGCAACAGTGTAGTATTTGTTGTCAGTGAAGCAGCTTCCCTCAGGAGAAGTCCACAGTCAGCAAAGCAACGAAGCATTTGTGTGCAGCTCTAAGTCAGACAGCTAAGACCCAGCCAGCAGACACATACATTCCCCTATTGTTTGGTATTAGACAGCTCTATGCATTGCCAATGCCGATGCTTCCACCCACTGTGAATCAGCTGTTTGAAGTCCCTATGGTTCCCTCGAGACAGAGGTAACTTTGGCACTTCAGTAGGTCTCTGAATCACTGTGTTGACATCAAGGGCCCAGATTTTAAGCAGTGTGCTCCCTCAAGTTGCAGATGCCACAACAGCCTCTCCAGTACTGGGCTTTGTCATCATTTATGACATAAGATTTCTTAAGCGTTGTGAAAATCTGTAATGTCCTTAGAATTCACATGAGAAAATGAATGTAGAGTCCAACTCTTCCCATGTGCAGAGTCTAAATGGAAAGGAGAAGACAGAACTTTGATGTAAAGAGCACATGGAGCATTACTGTGGCCACCATGGACTTTGTTATTTTCTGTAGTTAATGTGGTTTCAGTGAAGAAAATGTCCCTGCCTAGACAGGATCAGTATGCTGACTCCCATACCGAATCCGTCTATCACAGTGAAGTCAACAATATATACTCCATGAATGTTAATACTGAAAACGCACATACACAACAAGAATAGACTAGCAGAGTGCTTCTCTATGTAATCAGACCTCAGTAGAGACCTTTATGCAAGAAAGAGATCACAGAACTAAGTATTTACCCTAGGACTGTTGGTTTTGTTGTTATTATTTTACATGTTGGTTTTGTTTTCATTCACTTCTTTGTCTCCACTGCCTCTATGTAATGTAAAATTACTTAAAAGCACTTTATGTTCTTAATTCTGAACGCTAAAAAACCCAGCAGTATAAAACTATACCATTGACTCAATTTTTTGGTTATCTTATAATTTGTTTGAATTGCCCCTGTGCTTTCCTGCGTTTCAGAATTTATGGACTTGACCTCACTGACTAGCTTTAAAGAGTTTAGTACTTTATATGTTAATGGCCCTACATAAAAGAGATACGAAAGAAGATGATCTGCCAAAAATCAATATATATTCCATATATTAAATATCTAGAAAGATACTGAAAGTTGTATCGAATGGGGAAGTTACTTAAAAATGAAAAAAACTTCTATAATAGCCAAGTACTAAATGAGAAAGGAGAAACTTAAACCTACATTTAGACTGACAGAAAAAAGACAATAGGAGAGAAGCTTGGATTGTATTTGGTCAAATTATACATATTGGATAAAAAAAACCCCACTTTTATGACTGCCTTTGAGAACAGAAAACAACAGTAATACTAAAATACAATAAAATACTGCTAACTGTCCCCAAGTTTTTTCTGAAGATGTCATCCCTGAAACACAGACCCTGCTGTAATATCAAGCGTTTTATTAGAAATTGTACTCTTAACATGAAATAAGGTACTATACTGTCAGTTGGACCTTTAACAGGTAAAATGGGAGCGTAAAACCATTTAGACTTTGGAATCAGGTGTATGAACAATGACAGAAATTAATGTAAATAGAATTTTCATTAGAAGAGGGTTTAGTAATGAGTAGTATGAAGAGTAGCCCCAACTAGCCTAAAGCCACCCAGTGTACGTCTTTCCTCCTCCAGAAAGTATTTATTACATTGCTTGCTTATAAGTGTCAGAATAGCATGCATATCCTAACATTTAGATGAGCAACACAATTTATCTTTTAACTT
The DNA here is from genome assembly GCA_013398815.1 of Ibidorhyncha struthersii. Classification (NCBI taxonomy): domain Eukaryota; kingdom Metazoa; phylum Chordata; class Aves; order Charadriiformes; family Charadriidae; genus Ibidorhyncha; species Ibidorhyncha struthersii. Next base: position 105,270 of record VZSZ01008613.1, on the reverse strand, counting down.
TTGTGCCCTGAAAACTCCCAAGATAATATTTTTAAATTAATTGCAAGTATGAGAAGTTACTCCAGGAAACATAGAGAAGACAGCATTTCCACACCACTCTGTGTGAGAAAGGTATTAAGACACTTTCACAGTTCTCATTCATTGGTGAAATATTTAACAAGAATTAAGCTTTCAAATACCTGAAGAGAGGATGCCAGGGGGATGGGAGCAGTCTTTTTTCAGTGGTGCCCATTGATAGGACAAGGGGTAATGGGCACAAACTTGAACATAGGAAGTTCCATCTTAACATGAGCAGGAACTTCCTTACTTTGAGGGTGGCAGAGCACTGGCACAGGCTGCCCAGAGAGGTTGTGGAGTCTCCCACTCTGGAGACATTCAAAACCCGCCTGGACGCTGTCCTGTGCAACCTGTTGTAGGTGACCCTGCTCTGGCGGGGGGGTTGGACTAGATGATCTCCAGAGGTCCCTTCCAACCCTGACGATTCTGTGATTCTGTAATTAAGCTGCAGGCTCCTGCTATTCTGGTCTTCTAAAGAAAACCAGAAATTGAGTGGAATTCCTCTGTAAGACAGCTGCTGTGAGAATTTCTGCAATCTGTCTGGGCAACCTTTAAAATTTTTATCTTGTCATAAAAAGGTTTTAAGTAATACAATTTAAGTTACAATTTTAAGGTTTGTCCATTGCAATCATGGGCTTGTCTGAAAACGCTGGAACTGTTTCTTTTACCTAAATATTTGTGTTAGAGTTACAGCAGAAGTTCAGCCCAACTACTGACTTTTTAAATGGTTGAGAGGTAACTCTTACAAAAATGCATCTGCAACTGCCTTGCCTGCTCACTAACCTGTGAACTTCAGTTACTATTTTGGACTAAGAAATATTGTAGGCTACTTGGAAAAATTAATAAACTGATAAATAAAGAAGAGTACACTCTCTAACCTTGATAATCCTGATTAGTAAGAAAGATATTAGCAAATGAGAGCACAGCATTTTTTTCCCCTTTTGAAATTAGAAATTCAAACCTTTTTCTGGAAAAAATGTGCATTTTGATTGATCATAATGATTTTTCAATATAATTATGACAAACCCTCCTAAATAGCAATTAAATAATAAAAATCAGATTTAAGTTGATTCAAAATGTGATTTAAATTGTTATTAAGGGTAATTGCTAACCTATTCCATTTCTCAGTCTGAACAAATTGTTGGCTTGTAATTCCAATCTCATTTGCTTTTTGCTTATCTGAATGATAGACTGAAGTATCTTTTAAATGTATTGAGCTGCCTTTTTATCAAAGTATGTGGAAAGTAACTATATTTAATCTCTGATATAATTCAGACTAGGAGGCTAAATTTGCAAAAATGGTAGGTGTGATTCTTATTTTTTTTCCCGCTAAACCCTATTTTAATCAGTTTTAATCTATTTGATTGAGATTAAAACTGAGAAGATATAAATAACTGTTTTAAGATGAAAATTCAGCCTCAGTCTTTTTAAATAAGAAAATTTATGTGCTGTAGATGTAGCAAATATTTTAATTCTTATCAAGGAAGTGACTTGGAGTGAAAAAACACCAGGTAACTAAAAGCCTGAGGTCCAACAAAATTATTATTTTTGAAACACCCCCAAAATCAGAAAACGTTAATGCTTTGATTATGGATTTAATTAAAATAGCATAATTAAACATATAGCTGGATTTAGCATTCCAGAGAACCAGAGATGCAAAGGCTAGAAATAATACTCTTATCTAAAAATCTTCGGCGGTGAGAAAGGACCACTTTTCTATTTTCACCTGTGGACTACAAGATTGTTTCATTTTGTATGAGGGGATAAAGTTAAGGAATTGAGAATATGAAAATGTAACATTCACAAAATTGTAATTTGATAAACTCCATAGTTTATCTTTCTATGGCAGAATGATAAGAAAAATTAACATAGTCCAGCAGAGTGCAGGTCAATGAATTCATTCTTGCAATGGGAAAATGAAACACAGATTGTTCATAAAATATATGTCTTTCCCAAGGCAAGCGGTGGTAGTAATAATAATAATAATAATAATAAAAAATATAAATTCTTTGGTCTGCGAATGTAATTAGAAAAAGAAGGTTGCATTTATCTGGAGAGTACATAGGGAAAGAAAAAGCATGAAAACTTTTATATTCGTAGCAAAGACCAGGAGGCCATCATGGCCAGAAGAAGAATATGCAAGAATAACTTGGATTTAAGATGACAAACTTCCAGAAAGAAAGTTAATATTTGTATTAATATTTGAACAGTAAATTCAGTTTCAGAGATTCTGAAGTAGCAATGAATTTAATGTTAAATTTAATATTAATAAAAGCAATATGCAAGAAAGAGGAAAAAATAACTACAAACTGAAATATTAAAAACATTTTAGCCACACAGTTCAAATTGGCAGACAAAGAAAACTGGTCACAGAGAAAAAGGAAGAGTCTGTCCAGTGAAAACAGGTCTGCAGAAGTATGGGAATTCAGGTTATTGTGAATTCCCAAACAAAAAACGTGTGATAATCCCAGCAGGAATACTTTCCTGTCCTTCTATAGGAAGCTGTCAGTGCTAATTTTGAACGACTGGTTTGAACCGATCTTCTTAAAATCTTCACGTTTTTAAAATTAAAAATTAGATTGAACATGAACAAATTTTTTTGATCATTCAAAAATCTATTTATTAACATGCATTTAAAATACTGCTATTGATATGGTCAGCAGTAGGGTTGTTCCATGCCACATAATCTTTATCAGCGCACCATGTATGATACTTGTTGCTTAGAATGCTGAGTACCATACTACCAAACGTAACAGTTGCCCCTTCTAAAGATGCATGTGAACTACCTTAGCTGCCATATGTAGCTCACATAGCATCACCTCAAAGCACTGGTGGATTGCCTTATCCACAGCGCAAGTTCTGAGGATATGATAAGGGGAAGCTGAAAATTAAGCTTGCCTAATGTATGCAGCTGATCAATAACTTCTCTTGAAACTTTTTATATACTAGGCAAGTTTGAGCTCAGTTACAGGCTCATACACAAAGCTTCTGTGATATCTGCTCTATACTGTGTCTAAATGTAGCTTGGCTATAGAAGCAATGGAGGGTTTTTTGTTCTAGTTGGTTTCGTTTGTATAGTTCCCAACATGCAGCAGTAAAATGTTCAACACAAGTTACTCTGGTCTTAAATATAGCAATGGAAGCTTATTATATCTTACTGTTTATAAAAAAAGACGACACCAGAGTTTCAAAAAAATGAGAAATTAGTGTTATTTAGTGTACATTATATTTACTGGGTTGCAACATTACCAGAATGATAACCTTTTTGTGTTTAACAACTGAAAAAAGCTGGTGACTGACACCTTAGAAGGTTGGAGAAGGTTCATTCACTTGTGGAAAATGGTTCATTTCTATAAGTTAATATCATCCTATAACACTCATCACTGCTAAGTCGGTATCATGCTTATGGGTTTTTTAAAGGCTTACAGTAATTCAATAAATTCAACTATAATATTAATGTAATTTATCAAGTGATTAAATTATATCCTAACAATTAGTTGTAAATCAAATATATGTTTTTCCTTGCACCAAAATACGCTTTACCGACTCTTATTTAGAACATCCATACTGTAATGTGGTCTCGGGCCCGTACTCAATCAAAAAGTACAAATATAATCAAGGGAATTCTATTCAGCTGACAAAATCTCATGGAAAAATAGAGGAATGAAAGAAAACTGCCTGGGAAAACCTGGAAACTACTCTCTGAAAGTACAATAGCAGAAACTGTAGACTTCAGTTATTTCTCCATAGTGAAACTTGAAAAACAGTGACAAAAGCTAATTCAATTTGCATCCAGATACTCAGTTCTAAGAAGTATTATAATTGTTTGGTCAAAGAATATAAATAGTATGAAACTATTTACATGACCAAAGAACAATGGGGAAAATCCCGATTGTATAGTTGAATCTCAATTCAATAGTAGAATGTATCTGTTTTCTATTCCACTTTTATCATAACAGATATGATTATTTACAAAGAATTACATAATTCCAATTTCATTTTCTATTTTTTTCCCTTACAGTAAGATTCTTGAACATTACCTCAACAAATAGGCAGAAAGAAGAAGGATAAGTGAATTCTATTTTTGTTTCCAGAAGCTTTCTAGAAGAGTCTGATTTCAACAAACCCATCTTTAGTGTTTTGGACTGCACATTCCCTCAGCAGTGCACCAGTAATGGAAGACATTTGCATTCCACCTGAAGGAAGATGCTAGCACTTGAACTGTCTTCAAAATATTATATCTGAAATGCCTGATATCCAAGAGGCAAACTATTTTCTAGGGTGCGTGGTGGTATCACTGGATCTAAAGCCAAAACAGATATAAATTTTCTCATGTCTCTTGCTACATCCATTAAGCCATAGGCAAAAATTCTGATTATTCTCTTATTCTATACAGTCTTACTGACCCACAAAAGCTTCATAGCTTATGAGTAGGTTCAGTGTTATTCAAGCAGCTAAACTTTTGCATACGTCAAATGCTGTGGAAAGACAGCTGTGAAGATTTTTTTCTCTCGCTAAAAGTTATGTCGAAGTTTGCCTTAAAGCAAATTGAAGTGACCACCATCTTTTTACTCCTTAGTCTACCTAACCATATAAAGCAAACCAAGTTTGTCTGTAAACGACTTATTAGAAGAAAGGCAGTCTGAAGTATTAGGCAACAGAAGGAACCCTTTTACTTGCAAATATGCTATAAAAGAAAAAACAAAGGGGAAGGTTTGATCTGCTTCACAGCTATGATGTTTTAAAAGGATCTAGCCTCCGTGTATGTGAAGCACTTTCTTACGCTTTATTTGTGTAAGCTGATGGTGTCCAGGTCTTCATTTTCCAGTTGGCTTCTCTTTTGACTGTGCTTGTCTTAGGTGCAGGAGGAAGCAAGGAGGTTATACTAAAATTATTTAAACTTCCTTGTTATACTAGTGATTAGTGCATCTTACTCGATGATTCAGTTTTAAATGCAGCTTTTAGTGAGGAGATTGATAATGCACAGTTTGGTACAACAAACAATCTAATTGAAGTCGAATGAACAAAACACAAGGAAGGGTCAGAATCATTAAATTTCCAGTATATCAGTCCTTTGTGGCTGTTCAAGAAATACAACAATCCCAAGCCACAGCCTTCACAACAAAACAATCCAAATCCTCAAAAGCAAAGACAATTAATGACAGAAAACATTAGAAAAGGACTACAGTGTAATGCTTGTCTATACAAATAGCCGGCATCCCTCTTTGCAAATATATGAAATTATGATGTGAAATCCCACAAAATTACAAACCTTATGAAAAATAATTCCATTCTGTGAGATGTTTTTGTACATTTCAGTCAATTAGGTTTTTTCAGTACCAAAAAAAAAAAAAATCAACATAAAAATAGAACTTTTGAAGCTGGAGACGTTTCAGAGCACCATGCGTTGTTCTACCAACTGCTTCTGTTACACACCCAGACTTGACTGGGATCCACATTCTCTAAAGGAAACTCAGAAAACAATAGTGTAAGTTTAAAAGCTTTCCTTTTTTTTTCCCCTCCTCTCACACACAAAGGAGGAAGATCAAATACTACATTCTAATGAGGACTAGAGTATCTCTTGATATACATTTAGAACGTAGAGGCATTGAAATAGTTCTGAATAAAGGTATACAGCGTTGCCTGATTGAAAATAGTGACCAAATTCCACTGGCTGGTGGAATTCCCCTGGTCAATTGACCTTTGTACTTCAGAAGATCTTCTCTACATTTTCTTGTCTAGAAGATACACCTAAACTAGTAGAACTGGAAGGACTTCCTCTCATAGCTACTGTTTTGACCTGACCTCGCAAAGCAGTTCAAAAAAGCCAGCATGTATCTTTTCTTCAACTTTTGTACCATTTAAAAAAACAAAACAAACAAACAAAAATACTCCAAACCACCTCAATCCCAACCCCTCCATCCGTTCCCTCCCCGAAGTCAGTATTTGGTATTTGCAACCGAGTTATGTTGGGGAATTTCTGAAGATGATACAGACATAGGATTAAAAAATTCAATTAATGACATGAAGGTGCGCTAACATTTCAGCTGACTTTTCATGCATGATTTACACTTTGCCCACTAGTCAGACAGCGAATCAGCCAAACTATCTTAGCCTGAAGCACAAAAAAGTGGAAAAGGTGTATGTCCTCTGGCTTAGAGCTTTCCCTGGGGTAACTTTGAGAGTGTTTTCCACACTCTTAACAAAAGCTAAAGGGCAGGGAATAGCTTATATAAAGACAGAATTTTTAAAAGATAAGTTGAAAAAGAAACTTTTTAATTTTTGTAAATGTTTCATAAACTTAGTGAAAGTATCATATTTAAAATAAAGGCACTAGAACTCAGAATTGAGGTAAACAGCAGTTCTGCCTCTAAACATGAACACTAGTCTGTTACGGCAGGATTGTTTAAATGCCATGTTTCTGATCTTGTTTGATTATTTTTCAGGCTATAAGCTATTGATTTGAAAATGGAAGATAAAATAGCTTGTATTTGGTAGGGAAATATAGTAATTGAAGTCTGGCACCAATGAACCTCAGCATGACCTGACCTGTTGAAATTACCAAAAAGAAAAAGGACTTCAGGGGGAAAAAAAAAAAAAAAAAAAAGAAAAAAGAAAAAAGAAAAAAGAAAAAAGAAAAAAGAAAAAAGAAAAAAGAAAAAAGAAAAAAGAAAAAAGAAAAAAGAAAAAAGAAAAAAGAAAAAAGAAAAAAGAAAAAAGAAAAAAGAAAAAAGAAAAAAAAGAAAGGATGTAGAGCGAAAGATGGAAAAAGTCATATTAACACAAAACTTTCTTCTATTTCCTCTGGGAATAAAGTTTTCTCAACTTACATACTGCAAAACAGAAATCATGCTAGGTAAGGTCATTTACTTACATTGACTTTGGTTAGAGGAGACAAACAGTTTTCACCCTAACAATTATGCACATGTACTCCTATTTGCTGAATATCAAAGCACCCAGCAGAGAATGTCAGGAAGGGACAAAGATGACTGTCGCCCATAAGAGTGTATATAGTGAAAAGCCATGCAAATTTCAGGTAAAAAGACAAACTTTTGACATCGTGAGGCTTCTAACAGCACACATCCAATCCAAAACTCAGACTTACTAAATCAAGAGAGTGGAAAACATTCACATCTATTTCTGGGAGGAAGAGCTCCTCTGCACATCCAGTGACTATCAAAGTCCCATAGAGAAGAACTGATTGAACCAGAAACTCTTCCCCATTTACATCAAAGCTAAAAACAGCAGTTAAAAAAAATAATTCCCCCCCCCCCAATCCAAATGCAATGGAAAACTTACCAACAGAACTGCTAAAAGCATCAAATGAAAATCAATTCATGTTTTCCACGTGATCTCTAAGAGTCTGGATCCATAAAGCAAAGCATTAATATAATGCAATTTTTGGTGCAAAGATATATGATGCTCTTTTGCTACAAAAGGCTTCTACGACATTATGACTTCTATGACTACAGTAAAAATATGCATAGGGAAGAATTCTGCAGTTCTGTCAAAAACATGCATCAAAGTTAGAGTATGTGTCTTATAAGCAAGCAGGAAAAAGATGTTTATTACCAGATGAGTTCATTTAGATTCATTTTTTATGTGCTGTAACTTTAATTAGAAAGAGTTTTCTTTAATAAATATAAAGATGAACTATGCAGGAGCTAGACTGTTTTGGACTTATATCAAATGCAGATTTAGCTGTTTCCTCATATCTTTGGGGATTCTGAAATTTTAAACTAGTCTGAAATTTCTTTAGAAGTCTTTAAGTGTATTTTGGTAACATCATTAATAGAGTGTCTCTAATTACTGGGTGCTTTCAATGTAATTATGAAAATGTTCCTGGTACACAGTATTAATTTCTTCCTGTACTTATAAGTTTGTGCACTGATGCATAACACATTCCAATGCTATACACAAACGCAGCCATAAGTGGGCTGAAAACATGTATGTTTTACAGAGAGAAAGAAGATCAGCGCTGAGGTTTAGCTGCATGCTTTCTCCAGCTTAAAAAAATATCCAGGCTATGGATTGCTGTGTTTATTTGTACCATAGTCTCCATTCAACTTTGTTAACCTTCTCAGTATCTGCTACTAGAAGATGTGGCAAAGGTTCATCTATGTTTAATGATAAGTAGAATCTAGCAGTAGTACAATATGGTACTAGTTCCTGTAGAGATTTGGGAAATACGTTTTTATCAATTATGAATTTGATACAAACATAAATACCTGGTTTAGGGTAGCCTTTCCCTCTAGCTCTTATCTAAAGATTTATTATTTCTTATTCCCAGAGCAAAATAACATACGCGGGATGCTTGGCATGTTTCTGAAAAAGCCACCACCAAAACACCTAAAGAAGTTGTTTACTTACATCCTGAGTTTCATCACAAAAAAAATTTGTCAAGTTTGTGATTGTTTATTCTGTTTTAGGAAGAGAGGATTGAGTGGAAATGTGCACCAGCCTTAGTGAATAACTCAAATAAGACTTCTTTCACAATCATTATGGGAGTATTTACGCTTCCTATGCACAAAAGGAAAATGCAGATTTTTAAATTCATAGTAGGCAACTGGGTAGAAAACAATGATCACTGGAATATCAACCATTGACTTGGATTGCACAGATCCTAATATTCCAAACCAGTTGAACAATTTTGCACATGGACTCATACTCGTTTGTATTTGAGCAAACCTGCAAGACAGTTACTCCCGAGTCATGTACTAAATGCCAGACAGTGACGGAGTGATTTAATGAAGTGTTTTAAGGAAGAACCTGACTTCTCAGGAAGTTGTGTGACTAAAATATTGCTCTCAAGATTATTATTAGATCTAAGCAAATATAACAAAAGAAGTTCTGCAATCAGTCCTCTCCAGCAATATTTACACAATTTTAGGGCTCAGTTTTCTTAAACATTTGAATGAGCAACTTTTCCAGAACAGTCACATGCTTAGAAATGACTGCATTACCATGACTTAACAAGTCATCACCTATCAAACAAGTTTATCGATACAGAATATCAATTTCAAATCAAAATCCATTGATTTGAACCATCTTCATGGTGACTTAAACTAAGCATTTTTCTTTGCAGCCATGGGCAATGTGGTCTATTACAGTTACTATGGATAATCATTTATTAAAGTACAGGAACATGGTAGCTTTACATTGCATGCTAGAACACAATCATGTTGGAATATTAACAGAGGCTTTTTTTATATATAAAAGCTGCAAGTATTGCACAAGATACAGCTAGAAAAATCATACAAAAAGGAATGATGGGAGGCGAGTCTGATGGACTCTTATTTCATCTCATATACTGACATAATTGCTAAATAAAGTATTCATCTGGCACCTGAGAACCTCTGCCCCATCAAAAAGTTCTAAGAAGGTTTCGTGCACTCAGTTAATGTACCTTTCTGAGTAGAGGGGAGGGGGGGGGGCAGGGATAAATCAGACTGTTATAACAAATACTCCTTAGGCTGAATCTATACTCTGGGGCAGAGCTGCTCCACTGTGCACAGCAGAGCCTTAGTCCCTGGGTGCTCCCTGTCTGTATGAAAGCCCTAGGTCAGGAAGAGACACGTCCACCATTCTGGCACCGAGCAGGAACGAGCCGTGAAGTGCTCCAGCAGGTCCCCTGATGGGAATGATCAAGGAGCTGGGCACTGTGCACATTCACTGCAAGTGGAGACTGGTAGAATAAACACCCTGGAACCAGAACAGAGTGGCAATGCAGGCTGCTGTAGCAGCAGCTGAGAATTTTGAAAATAATAACAATAATTATTATTAAATTTCATAAAACTCCATAAAAGTAATTGATTTAGTAAAAAATATATGTTGAACATTTTTGTCAGCTCTGCTTAACAGTTTCATTGGTTTGAACTATGATTTGCAGAGCTGACTTTTTTTTGTCCATATGTAGAGGCACAGCAGCACAGATTCCCCTCTGCTCTGAAGACAATCTGGTATTTTACACAACCACTTTTAGCCCAACACCCAAATCAATTGTTAGGATCTACAAAAACAAGAATACCTCCTTATCTTTGGAAGAGTTTAATTAGTAGGAAATGTTACATATTAAAAAGATAATATATAATTAATAACTCCAGCAAAGGTGGACCAAGAAGAAAGAGACAGTAGTCTTTGTATATCCTTAAAAGCATTTAACACGTTATTTATCTAAAATTAATGATCACATTGTGTAGTTATAAGTGGGAGAAAAGCTCAAATGATAGTGCTGACTGTACTTTTATTCTCTCATTCTTTCAGTGAAAGATTGTTTCACTGGCTGTCTATAGCTTCTTGCTGGGTCTGAATTATTATTTTAATTAAGAGCTACACCACCATGCCTAAGAAATATGTTTGTCAAGGATTCTTTTCCTAAGTATGTTGACAAAGAATGAATGATTAATACATAAAAGATTTATAAATTTGAGGTATCTTGTCCAGGGGAATTATTTAGAGGGAAAAAGCATGGAAGATGGATTGTTTTCACTTTAGTGAACATTCCAAAATTTCAAAGATTCCAGATTTAGAAAAGATTCTGTAGAACTAAAAGATGCCTTTTGGGCTACCAACAAATGACAGAGACATATTCACAGTGAGGACATGAAAAGAGACATTATGTTGACTTCTCAGCCTTTCAGCGTTACATCCCTTGTGTATAATTGTGGGAATACTTCAGCAACAATTCTATAATTTTTGAAGTAGTTTTCTGGTGGGATAAATATACAACCAGAGTTTCTTCAGACTGTTTTGAACAAAGACCCTGAAGGTGTTTGTTCTTGGTATTGATTGACAGAATATAACCCAGAAAACAGAAATCAAACAGAAAAATTATGGTTAAGTCTGGTATTTAAAGTGGCATATTGGTTGTGCTGACTTGAAAAGAGCAAGTCTCCTTACCTCACTTGTGATCGAAGGATGATATAAGCTATGGCTAGACATATGGTTTTGGCTTTTTTCAAAGTTTGTGATTTAGTAAAAAAAACACCTGTGTACACTTCTGTATTAGGTATAGTGAAGGTGTCAGCTTAGGAGTAGTATTTAAAGACTGTCGATAGATAGTAGCTGATTACTTTATTCCAGAGATGCATTTGTTGGTAAGAGAGACATTCTTGTATGGATTTCAGAGTTTTCAGTCATAGGCTGAAAAAAATGTAGCAATTTTATTGGGTTTTTTTCTTTGTTTTGAATAGAAGGTTTCATTGCCTCAGCCTGTTGACAAGACAAAAGAAAAGTCGTTTTAAAAAACCCAGGGGGAATGTTTAGAACATTTGCAACATGGCCAGTCTGAAATCATGCAATTAATTTGCCTGTGGTCCTTTATGCATGCAAAGTTGAAGGCACACTTATCAAAACTTTGTGATTTGGTAAGTTTAAAAAAAAAAAATATTTGGATCATTTATTGCCAATACTGGCTAAGTCTGACTATTGCACTTTCAGGATGTTAACGCCCAGATTTTATTATTGAGAAAATTTAAAGTAGAATCTACTTTGGAATAATTAATATAATCATTTCATGGCTTAATAATTATTAGTCATTCAGTTTAGATCTTTGAAAGCACTTCTTAATAAGAGAATTATAGAGAATGAAGCTGGAAAGAGTTCATTCTCTTTTTGAAATGTAACATTTTGTGCATATCTGATTTTGTTTCTGCCTCCACTTTTCTATCGTCTCACCTGTTTACTTCTATTTCTTTCATTTTATTTGCACCCTCCCTTCCACATTCTTCTTCTAAAGTTTCCTGGGTTTTGCCCTAGCCCTTCCTTCACAAGTCTCATTAACAGTTCAGCTACAGGGCATACCTGTACCATTCCTTAGTGCCTCCATTAGCAGAAACATGCCTAGAGGGATAAGAACATAGCAAAAAGTAGTTTCTTCAGGCTAAGTCAATCATTGTCAGAAGCATTTTGGCCTAAAGATCTATCACAATTTATCCACATTCTAATTTTAACCTATTATTAATAAATTATATTAGTTTTTACAGCAAGGTCATTTTGACAGAAGCACTTCCCAACTCACATGAAACAGGGCACTATGATTCTCGGTCAGTACCATTATCTCTACATACATGAATTGCTTAATAAATCTCTTGGACTTCGGAAAGCTGCTTCCTCCCCTCAAGCACAAATAAAGAAAATACCTTCAATACAGACAAAACGGGACAATGAAGTAAAAAACCCACAAACCACCCTCCAAGGATCTGATCAAGAACAAAGTGAAGTTAGGAGGATTTTCTTTTTGAAAGATTAGGTTTAGAACTTGCTTTCTTAATGGAGCCAGAAGCACTGGTATTCCAGAGGCCTCAAATCCAAGTATTTGGTGAGGCAAAGTGGAAATACTGTGATATATGTAAAAAAAAAAAAAAAAAAATTGTATTATTTTATAATATATAAAAAAATGTGTAACTACAGGGGAAAAGCAGGGAAATTGAGGGAAAAAAGAAGGGGAAGAAAGAGAGAGAGTGTGTGCGTGCATAGGTAAGTAATGGATTATCCAAAATCAGATTTAGCAAATAAAACAATTTTCCTTTTTTTCCCCCCTTCTTCAGTATTTTATTTAGTCCTTTATTTTAATATCGTTTGTTAGTCTACAACTTCAGCAACATACCACCCCATATAAGACAGAGTTCTGCTACTTTGGCCAATACTGGGATACCACAAGGACATTTAAACTGCCAGTTCCAAAACCACATAAGCTTAATTCCAGCCATGATTTACTCTACCCGACATTGTTATGTTGATATGCTGTTGATGCAATCCATAAATGCAATCTTAAATGTCTTTTCTGGGGGTCTGTCTGTGCAGCTCAGTTTGTGAACAGCTCCAGCGTTCAACTTACTGTATTTATGTAAGATTTGGGGCAGAGGAGGGAGACACTTTCAGTTTTCAGGAAACGCTATCAAAGCTTGCTATGCTATAAATAAAAGATGGAAGATAAGAACATTAACTAGAGTTGCAAATTCCTTTTGATACATCCCTCAAGACAGTGTATTTTACTTTGTCACCAAGTTAAATGAGTTCCAAACCTTAATCTAGTAGTTAATAAAGCAGAATTAAAAAAATGGATTTAGAATTCCAATTCAATAACAAAATGTACGCATACTCAAACCTAAAAAAGTTTAGCTAAAAGTCTTCTTTTTGTCTACTTAGTCTTCTTTTCACAGTTTTTCTTATTTCTAACCTTACTACAGCACCAGTGTCTATTCAGCAGTTAATATTGATTCGAAGTTTTCCTCAAAGGTGCAACAAAGTTTAATCGATTATTTAAAAGCAGATTTAGGTACTCAGAAGAAAGGTGTTATAGGAGACAACAGCACATGAGAAATCCAACTTCTTTATGGTTTCATCAAACCATTCACGAAATGCACAAGTCTGATACTTGCTTTAATTAACTTCAGTGAACTCAGTGGAGATTTTTATCCTCATTTGTATAAGTATCACTTATTTGATACTAACAGATTACACTCACTTTTTAAGCCTAAGTCAAATCCTTCACCAAAACTAAAAATTCCTAAAGAGTGGAAGTAAGTTCCTGTTGTTAGTAGTGCCTGCACTTTTTCCCTTCATATATGTCCTTGAACTGAAAGCTTTAATAGAAATACATATTACTGAAATGAAACAGCCTTAGAATATCATTTTATACAGTTTATCTTTCTCATTACCACCTTACTCTTACAGGACTATCTGCAAATTCTGACAGTCGGGTTTTTCCCCTCAAATACTTTATCCCCTTTTGAATGGTAACTGGGCCAAAAGCAGATCTGTTCAAGGTCTCAGTTGAACTTCTCCTACCAGACTCTTAATTTAAAATTACCTTTTTTTCACATTAAAATCCATATGATATGGGTCACAAGAATGTTACAGAATGCTTCTATACACGCACACACAAAAGTATTTATGAGCTCAGAATGTTTACTGCTCTCCTTTTTGATGGATTTATGAGAACTGCATTCAGGAGGAATCCCATTGTTAAAGGCATGGTCGGACAAAAACACCTTGATAGTTCTCTAATTGCAAACCAACTTTCAAAATACATTGATGAAAGTAGTCCCATTGGGAACACTGCTGTGATGGAGGAGTGACCAAACAATGTAACACTACCTTTTTTTTTTTTTTACCCCACAGTCTTTCTCAACATGAGTACAGGAATCTGCCTGATACTCATTTTACTTCTGTTTTTACACAGTTTATATAGAAAGAGAAGTAAAGGTCTGGCATTCAGTTAAAATTCTACAATTAGAAGAAAGACAAAAATAACTTCTTGCTTTGCTCAATAGATTTTTATAGTATAAATTCTACAGGAATAATGACATTAAAGCCCAACTTTCCTCATTATAAAATCCTTTATATTAGCTAAATATTTTTGCCCACTTAAACTGAAATATTTTGTGTCAGTTTTTCACTTTGAGTTTCAGGACAATTTCTAGTCAAAGCAGTTAATCTGTTACAGAATGGGTCTATTTCAAGATTTTTCCTGAGTTAAAATAAAACACAAAACAAGACAAAAACCAAGCCACCACAAAAGCACCACAAACACACACCCAAAGAAAACAACAACAACAACAAAAACTAACCCTCTCCCCCCCAAACTTCCTGCAGGCTTCTTTTTAAGAATCTGTACTTTGCTCATGCTTTTACAAGAGATTTGGCTAGTATTGTCTTCGCATCAATCCTGTCCATGTAGTGAAAATAATGGAAATCAACCAAGAAATGGACCAAGTTATAAGTCTTGTGAAAATGATTGGTTGTATTTATTCAGGAGAGTTTTGACAGACCTTTGCAAGTAACAAGGAACTCAGGCCACCCATGTAATTTCATTGAAGATACATTTTTTGCTGAGCACCATAAAGTCCAGAACTGCATGGCAACCTCCACTACATACTAAAGACTTGTCCAGGTTGACGGTGCAACTAATGACAGTAAATTTTCTCACTTATGTTCTCCCACTGTTTGTCAGGGGTCATAAATGAGGAAGCTGCTTAATTTAAATGCTAAGTGAATGGAAAACAGACTAAGTAGATGGGAACAAGGGTCCCAGGGAGCTGGTAGGATCTCCAAGATGAAAAGAACACTTGGAAGAAAGAAGCTAGGAGATGCAGGTTGAGAGAATACATTATTTCCCAACTGCAATATTTGCCAATATATAAAAATTAATGTGATTCTTCACTGGAAAAGCATGTTCTTTTAGGATTGATCTAAATTGGGATTCATGACCTGCTACTGTTGATCATTTGCTCTGTTTAAGTGACTGATGTCACTTAATGATTTTATACGGTCTCATACTTGCTCACAACTTACATAATGCCAATCTGACACATTCCCCCCCACCACCACCACCCGATGGTATTAAAAACATTAAGTTTGCAAAACACATCCTTGGAACTGGGAAGTATAACATTACTGAATCACATGCTTTCCCCCTCCCTCTCCATATGAATACTCTCCCCTTTGGTCATTTATTGCATAAGGTAGACCTGCTCTAGGCTTGAATTACTTGTTCATTTTGTCTCTAAGGTTTCCATTTCATTTATAGAACAAGTTGGAAGACATACAGTAAATGGGGGGAAAAACAATCACATGGTTATAGCACTTGAGAATGGCTCTGGGAAACGGGATTCTGTGAGACTTTTTTAAGTAAACTTTTTCATAGGAAATCAGTATTTTTGGTTTCTGTGAAAACCCAGAGCATTGATTTAAATATATAAAATCCAAGTTTTCTGAAATTAGCAAAGCTTTTGACCTCAATGTCTTTGTTTTTTTTCTTTTTTATCTGTGAAATGGAAATAGTAAACTTCCATTTCACAGGAGCATTATGAAAACGCATAAATCAAATGAATGTTTAAAAGCACCTATACGTTGTATTGGTGACAACTGTATAAAGGACAATGAAGCGATTAACAGTTCTTTCCTCAGATCAAAGCCCTAGTGGTATCCAGTAAGCCAGTCAGACAAAGGTGCCAACAATTAACAACAAGGATTCAATGAAATATTGAACCTCTGTTCATAGGGTGAATTAAATTATCTTCGTGTACAGGACAAAGCGTGGGGTTTATGTGAAAAATAGCATACATCTGTGTAATTGCACTGTATCAGAATTGACTCACATAAGGAAGCTCAAATAAGGTTGAACTGGCAACATTAATTTTGCTATGTAATAACTTTTAAGTGCTTGCCTTTGCCACCTTTAATTATATTTTGCAATTTTTTTCTGGGTATATTTAATCTAAAATTACAATAACCTTCAGTAATTACCCACAGTTTTTTTTCTGGAATTTAAGCAGTACCCAGTTGCTATTCAACAACTGTGATCTTCTCAAATTTATTTCATTTGTATTCTCTCTCAGAACAAAATCAGCAGTATACAATTCTAGTTTAATTACCTAAAAGTTGTTTGCACTGCAAATCATTTCCTCTCTCCTCACATTTTTCTTCTGGTGGCACTGGACATGTACATAAAGCAGTAGAAACAATTGATTAATGTGGTGATAGTTTCTAACAAGATATAATCAGGAAGAGATACTGTAACATTGAGATACTGCCTTCCACCCAACAAACGCAATTTCATGCTGCACAAAAACAGGCAGCATGAAATAAAGCTGGGCATTTCTTTGGAAAATATATAGTCCATATATTGCTGACAGAACAAGAGTGTTCTGTATCTGAACAGTAATGTTCTCATGAACATGCACATAACATTTTCACACAAAAGAACTGCACGTTTCTAAATAGGCAAATCGAGTTCATGATGCATAACACCACTTAAATTCTCACTATGCCCTAGTTGTCCAGAATTTATCTGGGAAACTCAGATCATCTGTCACCTCACACTTAGACAGTGCAATTTATTTTCCACAAATTAAAGAAGCAAGGGAAAGAAAATGTGTCATTGTGTTTCCAGTCCTTTAGTACCAGAGCTACCTCGCTCTGCTTCAGTGGTTCTGAACTACTGAATAGATTTTATCAGCAGTACATGACGATGGCTTCCTATAGATATGGTTTTCTGTATACCACTCTATAAAAATGCAGTATCATGTCATATCACCTTTAACCCTCAGCCTGCCTTCATCCTGTGCTAAGGAAGGGGATTTCTATAGGAATAACATAGAAGAGAGACTAAGCCAGCTCAGCATTTGGGGATTTTGCAGCATTGGAGAGTTTGGGGTAGTTTTGTGTGCCTATTTGTTTTTGTCAACATTTCAGTTAAAATCTTTATTCTTAGATAAAATAAAGTACGGATATAATTTTATTTTCTCTGAAAAGCATAAAGATTTTAATCATAACATTATATAACATTATGAAAGCATAGGAGTTCTCTTTTTTAATTAATGCCCTGAAGTGCAGTTCATTTTTCTTTCGCACATCACAGGGAAAGTCTGCCACGTAGCAGGTAACTTGCTGAGGAATAAAGCCTCCCTTGGTGTTACCACATCTATTCCATGCAGTGTTCTGAAAACATTTTTGGTCTAGTCCATACAAATTATAGACTATCCACTTTAAGTGAAACTGTATTTCACAATACCATAAAAACCCAGAGGCTTGATTAAGAGGCCTTCAAATAGCTGTAGTTGTGATACCCAGGAAGATGGTTAGATGCCCAGATCATGGGTACCAGCAATAGGAAATGTAGTAGGAGGTATGTGCTAGAGGCAAAATTATAGCTGTTAGGTAGGAGACACTCCTGGTGCCACAAGCTTGTCCAAACGTAGAAGCACAGGGGCAGACTGTATGTGACCAAAAAGAAAGTACAGGTAAGACAGGGCAGCACTGTGGAAACTTTTGGAATATAAAGCATCCGTACAGGTGAAACTGGCTTCATACAAACCCAATTAGAGCAAAGCTTCTGGCACATCAAACTGCAGACCAAGGTGGAGGTAGTCATAACACAGAGACCGGAAGATGCATGAAAATGGGTTATTGCATCTACCAGGCCACCCGAAAAACCTCATCTAGGAGTTCATGAGGAACTGCTGATGTAAATTTGGAACAATTTCAATATAGTAGGAAAGTTGGATTTTGATTCCGCTTAGTCAGTAAGACAATTTAAATATCCACTAATAAAGCAAGAGGAATATGAATAAAATTGATTATAAAACTGGAATGAAATTTCAGATTAAAGAAAAATCCAAATAGTATCCTTGGGAGGGGTGCTATTTAAGTTACAGGGAACAGATGTATCCATAAAGGGGGGTTGTTTTCATTTGGGTTTTAATTATAAAGCATATAATTGCATGTTTCAGAAACTCCAAGAATATTTATTGCCATTTCACATCTTTGATACTTGCTGTTTTTTCAGTAGCTGAGATTTACTCATGTGCAAATTCTGATTCACAGTAATCCTTATATCAACTCACCAATTTACTAATCTACTCTTGACCACGAACCAGATGTTCCCCCTTTGAATTATTCTGGACCCAACTCTCTCTGCTCCACCAAACAATTTAGTGTTTTATCATCTGATGTATTTTGTTCTTCAATTAACATTAGGGCTTGGGATATAGTTATAGCCAAAAAGTATAATAGTGAGAAAGATCAAAGCTTAGCTGCAAAAGCGAGAAATGCTGATGACAGTTCTGTAATCTCACAGAAAGCTTTATAACACATGGCTTTCCTCACATGCTATGACAAGAGACACTGAGTCAACAGATACTGGCCCCTCCCTCTGGAACAGCAATCATTCACCATGAATAAGTCTGGTGTAAAAGTCTCTTCTCCCCAGCAATTATATGCCATGCTTTTATTGACATCTCCTCCTCATCCTGGAAGTGGGATGGAGTGAGTCAGACTTCTTACGGCTTTTGAATAGATAACGGGCCAAATTAGATATACACAGTACTATCACTTATGGTTTAATCCATCCATGGATAATTTGTGGACTTTCTATGAAAGGGAAGAGCCAGGGCTTGACAGCAGAAGGTGAGCTCTCATATAGACATGAAAGAGGCTAAAGGTGGAGCTACCAGCAACTACAATAGTGATTCATAGTCATAATATGGAAGGAGAAAAGAAGATTAAGTTCTGCAGAAGAAAATTGATGAATCTTAGATCTATAAAATGTAGAAATCCATATATACAATTTGAAGATGGTTTTCTGTCACATACTTTAAGTAGTGTGGCTTGATGGTGTAAATTAGTCAAGTTAAAATCCGTGTCCTGAAAACGTCAGATTATATACACTATATACTCAGCAAATCTTGTCACTGTCTACTTTTCCTCCATCTGATGCAAAGCCTTAAAAATATGTATATGCTGAAATGCACAGACATGTTTTAAAACCTACACAGAATTTTGCTACCAAACAAGGGTTATAGAGTCTGGAAAGAAAACTTTCACAGGTTTTCTTAATCTGTTTTGATGTTTCTGTATCTACCAAATTCATTCACAAAGAAAGGACTAACATAGTATGTCTGAGTAACCCTTACTCTAAACATCTCCCCCAGAAAGACATGCCTCAGAAATCCTTCTGAAGTAACAATTTTAACACCCTTCATTTGGTTCTTTTTATAAATTATATAAGAACACAAGACAATAAACAATCTCTAGTAAACATTATTCTGAGGAGATATATTAAACATAACGAGCTGCTTATGAATTACTAATTTTTTATCTCCCAGCTGAGTTGAAATGTAGTGATTCTTTTCTACCTCTACTTTCTTATGAACAGTAGCAAAAAAAAAGCAAAGACAAGCAACTAATACTCTGAGCAGGAAAACTAGCAAAACTTAGCCTTTTGTAAGTTTATGTATCATGCTTGATTTATTCAGCTCCCTTACGTCTCTACAACCCATCCCTTTACAATTCCTCAATCTCCAGCTGCCTCATTCTCTCTCTCCTTTTTCCCAAACTCTCATCCCATTCCATGGATACTAACTATTTTTAGCCCACTGAGTGGCATATGCTATGTTTCAGTTTGCAGCTTGAGGTAGATTGACTGGTTAGCTGGCTGCTGCTTCTTAATTCTTGGAGAAACGTTATCTCTAAATTAATGGCAAGAAAAACAAATAGCTTTGGAGTCTGCACTTATCTGAACCAAGGTCATGCAGACTTTCACAGGACCCCATGCCTCAGATCTACGCCTTCTTCTAAAATGTGGCTGAAATTGGCCAACACACATAAAAGTTAATGGTAGGAAGGAGGATAGAAAGGGATGAGGAACAAATAACAGTGATCAGGAAGCTAAGGAAGAGATTGCATAAAATATAGAAAATCAAGCCAAAAAAAGTAACAGTTCTTTTTCAGAACACACACATATAGCGTCTGTCTGATTTTCCAGCAATGTAAATCTGCTCAGGCACATACTAAAATAGAATGAAAAGGAAAGCATTTCTTGGTATTTGGTTTCCTGTACTCTTTTTTTTTTTTTTCATGATCGTCCACACTTCAGAATTGTTAAATGGAAAGTAACCTCCCCTGCCCCCCAGCTTCCACTGAAAGACTTCTTTCAGGCAAGTATTTGAATTTCACCTCAAATCCCCTCCATTGTGACACACACTTGAGTCACACAAGTAGGACTCAAGTATATGCTGAAAAGTATGTTTCTAAGTAAAATGTGTCATTCTCTAAGGTAGGACGAGTGTTTCCCTGAGCTGATACTTTGGTCAGATAGTAGAAATCTTGAAGCCTAGTAAACGAAAAAATCAGTCCTGAAATAAAAGTAGCGAAAGGTATTTGAAGTCTGCTGAAAATTTGCCATTGACTTCTATGTAGTTCAGTGTTTACAAATTCCCATTGAGATGTTTTTTCAGACGGAATTAGAGAGATAATAAAATTTTCTTCATGCTTATATTCTTGATAAGGTTTTTCAACTCAAGTTACAATCAAATTCAATAGACCAGCTAGCTTATAAAAGGCACTTATTTTATACATTTTCAGAACTATGAATTCTGACTGAACACCAGATGCTAAATCAGTAAAAATGCCTCTTTAATGATTGCCAATTGAACAAGAGATCTGTGGTTTGAATCTCTCATCTGCAGACTGGCTGCTCATTCTATTTGATACTAGCACTGTACTACTAAAATTTACAGCATTTTTCTATTTACTAAGATTCTAGCAGCACTATTTTGCTAGCTCCTGAACTCTATCACAATTAACACCCACTTGTGCTATTAAACTTTAAGGAGAGAAACATTATCTTGCCTTAAAGTAAGTGAAAATTAATACACAAACAAACAACATGCCATTTGAATACCGAAACAATATTTTAATATTTTCTTGCTGATGTGCAGAGCTAGAAGGACTGTGCTTTGATTAAAAGCATTTTGGTATACTCAGGGAACACTGAAGAAGACAAGAAATAATTATCTTACTACTGCTGTGGCACTGACTGAGGGCAACTGAGAAGTCTGGCAGGACAGAGAGGTGGAAATTTAATTTTTCCCAAATCTGAGACACACAAACTTCCCCATTCCACACAAGGGTGGTAAGCAGCCCAACAGTCAGATGCAAGCCAGTCGTACCAGACTTGCAAGGTAAATCCATTACTCAGTTTAGCACTACATTCACACCATACGCCCACTAGTGCCTAACCTGAACTAAAAAGCCAGCAACAGATGGAAAATCTCACAGGCAGGCACTATCGGAATATGTCTCTTTCTTCCTTTTTTGTTTCCCATGCCTACCTCATCTGCCCAGACATATTACAACAGAAGTAATTGCATACGTGTACTTCAAAAATAATTTTTGAAAGAGGCTGACTGCAGATAAAACAAATAAGTAATGAGGCCTCCCGTCCCTTTCATGTTATCTGTAACTCTAAGAAAGACTCACCTAAGGATCAATAAATGCTTTAGAAACAATAAGGTTCAAAAATACTTATATGAAGACAGTTCTGTCACACACTTTATAAACGGGAAAACTGTAAGACATCACCTAACAACAGACTATATAAAATATATGCAGTCATTGTTGAACATTTGCCCTAAAGTGACCTTTCTAAGGCCAAACAGTGAGAACTAAGAATAAAAAGCAGCAGGAAATCCATCAGTCCAAAATAACCACTTCAAAGAAAAGTTCTAATCTTAGCCCCCCAAAAATTGTAAGTTCCAACAAAAATACTTGGGAAGCATCAAACGTAAATACTTAATTTTGCTTGGGTTTTTTTTTTTTTTCATACAGCACATTACTTCATCCCCACACAAAACATTACCTGTATATCAATAGTTCAACATTAGCAACAGAAACAATTGCTTAATCTTACCTTGAAAGCAGTCCATTTTGTCAAAGTTAACAATGAGAAAATGAGGATGTTTGGTTTGGGAGTTTCTATAACTTTTGAAAG
This sequence comes from Ibidorhyncha struthersii, assembly GCA_013398815.1. Lineage (NCBI taxonomy): Eukaryota > Metazoa > Chordata > Aves > Charadriiformes > Charadriidae > Ibidorhyncha > Ibidorhyncha struthersii. Next base: position 82,937 of record VZSZ01008613.1, on the reverse strand, counting down.
TCTTTATATTCACCCTTTTAAGTAAAATTTAAAAAAATAAACACACTAACAGAAAAAAAAAAAACCCACCTGAAAATGTCTTTCAGTGCTTTGGTAATAACTGGTCCACAGTGAATTAATTGATTTTTTTTCTATGTATTTAGCAGCTTCTAATTCAATCCGTTTCAATTTTCTCTGTTCCTTAAATGCAGATTGCTGGGTGGTGTAAAAGGGAGTTAATCAGCTATAAGTAACAAACAGCACCCAAATAAAAAGGATCATTATGAACATAGAGTGAACAGCTGTACCATTTGATAAATTGATACTTTTTTTTCTAACAGTGCTTCTATCCAAACATTTTCTAGATTGGAGATGGCTTTTCTCTTCACGTGACTGTCTTCCATGAAAACCAAATCTGCTCTGTGCATGAAGAGCCGTGAAAGACCAAAGAGGAAATTAGCTATATTTGTCTAATGCAAGAATACAGTTTGTATTAGATTGCATTAATAATAATTTATTCACTAACAACAACAAAAGTAGTACTATAATTGAAAGAATTAGTGTAGGAAGTGATTATTAGATTGTGATAGAGACTAAAAATGTTGCCGGATGCTTTTTACTTAGTATTATCATTATAATTTTAAAAATATGACTTTATTTACCTCACTCACTAAATTTAGAGCTATTGAAAAATATTAGATCAATGACTGCAGAGCATAAGACTATCATACTTCCTCTGCTGAAATGATGTAATCTTGAATGAAAAGAGACTGTATGAAAAGGCAAATCTTCAGAATTAAGTTTTTCAGGAATATCACATACCAATATATTCTCTATTTTCAGAAGTGATTGATCACGTAGCAATCTGACGCTAACCTGAAATTAATAAAATACAAACTGTCCCATCAATAAAAAGTGGAAGCTTAAAGCAACGTAAAAGAAGCTCTATCAGAGCTTAAGTTTCCTATTTCCTTACTGAAATCCTTGACTCCTAAAATTTTCATCATGGATGTCTGGCCAATGAGACTAGTCTAGCTTAGGCTACTAAAATTGCACCTCAAATCCAGACATTATATAAGAAATCACATACACAGATTTCAAAATACAGTGGAGTCATAGATCCAATTAACTGCCAGATGTTCTGAGTCATAATCACTCTGCCCATTTCAAATCCACCACCACCAGTATCAAAACTTATTAAAAATTAGTTTCAATCCTATTTTATAAACTGCTTGAAGACTTGCTTTTTGTGATTTAGGCATAAGACTATCTGGAATTGAATGGAATATTGCAGATTGTCTCATCAAATAGGGACCAGATTTTCAAGTCTTTTAGCTACAGCTGCTGGCCTGAACTATGAAACTGAGATGTAGAAACCTCTCCATTGTATGGCCAAATTTCTACGACATCCAGTCATAATGTTTTCTGTCTTTGGTGCCAAGCTGACTTTGTGCATCAGCAGACTGAATTCTGAATAAAGGGTTGTTAACTTCATTTAAAGCCATAATTTCAGCAGAGAACATAGTGGTTTACCTGTATTATTCTACTAATATGAGCAATTTGTTCATACTCACAGTGCAATCAACACATATACGTAATCAATGATATGCTAGGCAATGCTTCTCTAATTTACAGAAAATAAAGATTCACCAAGACTCTGATAGAAAATTAAAACAAAATAAAAAGGCATATTCACTTGGACTTCAGCTGTCATAACAGATCCTCAATTTGGGACTTACTCACATGGAAGTTTTCTATTTCTTTTGTACCAGACTGAGCATTTTCAAGTCATGTGAATTATTTTTAGATGAGGAAAGACCTTGTTGCTGGATTTTTCTTAGCAAAATTTCGTATTAGACTTTTTAAAGTATCCGTAAGCTACATAATTACAAATGTACAAAATATAACCTCTTACATATTATCTCCCTCTGGTACTTGTAGTAAGCATATATGTGAATATGAGGACAGAATTTCAATGTAATAGAGATCTCACTTATTAGAAAAATGCATGAAGTATAAAGGAATTGTTGTATGCCTGCTTTAATGGACACTTTTGACAATTTTTTCATTGACAGAGAAAAGATTTCATCATTTCATTAGTTTTCACGGGATTTACCCACTCAGCTCTCCCATGTGAGACTGAAGGAATTTACCCTTGAGAAAAGACATGGTAAAGGTTAATATCATCCATATGTGGGATTTTACTGTAATGCCCTTACAAAAACAAATTGTGGAGGTCAAACCAACCAACCAGGAACTGCAAAAACAATACCTTGATTTTCCCCTTCTAGCTATTTTCTTTCCTGCAAAAAATTGCCATTCAGGTACCAGAAAAAAAAAAAAAAAAAGAAAAGAAAAAGCCCTAAACCAACAGTTTTGAGGCAGCATGTCAAACTTCAAAATCCCCAAATTGTAATACTGTAAAGAAAGACAAATGCAGTGCAGCAATCCAGAGGATACAATATTTTTAAGATGCTCTTTTGAATGGTACCCTCAAGATTCTGATAATGAAGACGCTTTTTTTTTCCTCATTTTTTTGTCCCATATTTTTTCAGTTATTGTGTTATAGCTGTATGAAACATTACAGACTGGTTCACGGCATTCATTTCCTTTTATCGACATTAACACTCTTCTAGATCCCCAACACGTACAAAATGCCTATGGAACAGAATAAGCTGTGATTACACTTATTACTGAAACAATTTCAGATACAACTGAAAATGTTAGTTATCATTTTAGAAGTGTGCTGTGAAGTTACCCCTTTCTTAGGCTGGTATTTGATTTTTGAAACCTCGCAGAGGAAAAAAGATATCTCTAATAAATGACCTTTCTCTTTCAAATGATCTGCAAAGCCTGAACCTGAAAATACTCAGGACAGAGTATGAGGTTCACCTTTTAATTCAGATGTTTAATTACTCATTATATTATTACTCAACTTTCAGAACTGTAGACATGAAACAGAACCTAAAAATTTTTAATCTATCTGTAGCTCTTTGACTGATTTATGTATTATTGCACCATTAATGAAATGTCCAGCAGTTAGAACTTTGCTGACAATTTGATATGGAAATGAGAACAGAACTTCTGCCCTTGAACCAAGCTGCGTTGTATGTGCAGTGTTGACAAGGAAACATATGCAGATAGGACCTGAAGAGTCACAAGGAACAACTGCCAAGGAGGTGGATATGTTATCCTTTCTTGACCCCCAACTGCACTTTATTCTTTGGTATTTTGTACGTTTCTGCCTAACAGTAGGTTAGGCAGAAACTAAGCAAGAGAAAGTTTTGCCCTAGGCAAAACCAATTTAAAAGCTCAGAACACAAAAGGAAACCCAAAATTTTTCTGCCTTCCTAATCGTAATTATTAAAGGAGAGAGATGGACGACAAAGCCAAATAGAAAATATGTCTGCTGATGAGGCACAGCATAAAAAAGCATAATGTTTTCTACATGACACGGATTGGAATGACAACAGCATTTACAAGTTTTGAGTCCAACCCACCATCCTGCAAATAGTGTTATATCAAAAGTAGTTCTTCATCTACTGGTATTTCAGCAGATACAGAAACCAATATATTTTAAAGTGTAAAACTTAACTAGTACCAGCCATTTAGAACGGTTATCTTTAGTTAATTCTGAAAGAAAAATAGTACCACCCCCCCCCAACCTTACCCTTTTTAAAATAGGGCTAAGACTTTTTTACTCGAAACAGTAGCTGGTTTGGGATGAAGTGGGCTTCTAAATGTCATGAAGACATGACTTCATGGGAGAATAAGCTTGCAAATTAGTCTTAGCTTTAAAAGTTAATTCCTCTTTCTTCATCTTCTAGACTGAGGGCTATTAAACTCTTCAACACGCTATGTTTGCCACTTGTTATTTCAGTTACTTGAGCATAGCACAAAATAAAAAGTTGTAGAGGAGCGGCATTACTACACCACAGAGTATTTCTTATTGAAAAATGTATTTTTTAAGGCACTTACTGTATTTCAGATTGTGTTTTGAAATTAAATTAAGAAAGATACTCAGGGCCTGGGAAAATGCTGGGGTTTGTATTTACAAACAAAACCACAGTAAAAGTAATCATTTGTGTGTTTGAAATAACAACAAAAGATTTACCATTGTGTATCTGAAACATCTTAATTCTGAACAGATAGAGAAACCAGTGAAAAGCTTACGCAGAAAGAACAAAGTCCTCAAAGAGAAAGAAACATAGAGAACATTTGAAAATTCATGCTCGTTCTTCCACACTTCCTCTTCAGTATAAAAAGCAAAACATAGTTTTATGGCATTGCTTACCATCCTTTCTTCTTCCCAGTCTCTTTGTCTTTCTTCCTGGCTAGATCAAGTTCAGTGATTCATTTGAATCCATTAGCTCATTATATGTTGCACCAACCACTTGCAACTCTGCACAATCATGTTATGTTCTGTATCACTACAAAAATGTCTATACAATTATCAGTCAATTAACAGCAAATGGTATATAAAGTATATAATGAAAATGCATTTAGAAAATAAAGCAAGTGCAAAAGTAGATTATAGGTATTTGTTTACAAATTCCACCTTGACGTAGAAGCTCCATCTTTCTATGAAAATAGTTACCTATTTCCTGTAAATTTGTGAACGTTCAGACATTACAGTAGTAAATGCATCAAGGAAAAATAAGGAAAATATATTCGATGTTGCCACTATTTGTTCTCCAGTTTGTACAGAAAGAGAATTTGGAGAATAATTTTTAAAAGTATACTCCATTTGCATTATTGTTCACTATTAGCAACTAAGAATGTTACATACAGTCTTTTAATTGACACAGATCAATGTTTTATTTAGTATTCCGTTGTCATAATCATGTACTACTTTCCTGATTTTCCAACCCTAAATTTAGTAGTATATCTAAATTTATTTGAACTAATACCTATTTTCAATTCTCCGGGCAGCAATACAATCACAAAAATTAATGTAATTAAATTAAATTTCACTATTGTTAAAACAATCATTTCCCCAAGAAACAAAGTATCTTGTCATTTGTTACCATGGACTCTGCAGTACATGCTTAGGATGTACTGGTTCCAAATATATTTTTTTTTTAACTGACCGGACCACTGTACAGGCCAGGTACACAGACTCCATTACTGGGCTGGGACTGTTCTAAATATGTGTATTTCAAGTGAAATGCAAATATATAGCTATTTTCAACATGGTATTTGCAAAGTCACAGACAGTGAGTTGTTGACACTTGCAAAGTACACACTGTTATCAAGCTCTGAAGCAGGGAAATGAGAGCGTTCCCAACTTGACAAAAGGAAAAACTGTTTCAGCATGAGGACGGTCAAGCATTGGATCAGGCTGCAGTGCAGTCCCCTTCCTGGCAGGTTTTCAGGACATGGCTCATGTAAAGCCCGAAGTGACCTACTCTGATCCCATAGATGATGTTGCTTTGAGCAGGAGGTGGATCTCTCTGACTAGAGACCTCCTGAGATTCCTTCCTACCCAAATTATTGTATGATTTTATGTTAAACGTGATTAAGATAGGTATCCTGGAAAACTATGCAGATACTAAATTCTTGCATTCAGCAAATAAAAGTGATGTCTAAAGATGAAAATATAAATGGGAAAACCAGAAGGATTGAAATACAGACAACTTTTAAGCAGGAAAAACCCAAGACTGAAGTATGTAAGAATTATTAGATTACACAAACTTAAATCTTTCACATCTCTATAAAACTCTGTATACATTTTATAAATCTGACATTTACGAAGTAATAAAAACTGGAGGCAGTCTAAACTAAATTTATTCCTGGTAGGGGATTACATAAAGAAATGACAGATTTGGGGGTTTTTTTTGTTTGTTTGTTTGTTTTTTAAAAGGTAGATCTACTGTATATGATTTTTTTTTCCACAGAAGAACTGAGGAAGAGTTACATTGGCAATACAGAGTTAGGTTGCAAAAATGAATTAATAAGTTCCTTTCTGTTACTGGACTGTAGAATGCTAGCCACTTTTAATATCAGTCAGCAGCTCTATGAAACAAAATGGATATAAAATTTACAACGTGATAGCAATTTCCCTATTGATGGCAGCTTGTGTTCCTTTCTTTTGGGACTTTCACAAGAACGAGAAAAATTCACGTGTCTCAAAAGCCACTTAAGAGAAAATTTTCAAGTCCTTTTGGAAATGTAAATTGTATTTGAAATGCCATGTAATCTATTAGAAATGCATCTCATGATAAAACAAATAAGGGGAAAATACAGGTTGTCACACGAAGATGTGCTTTTATAGCCCTCTGAGTATGTGAGTTGTTTCTACCGGAAATAGTTCCATTACCTCAATACATATGGATTACTGACGAATGAATAGTGCTGTGCAAAATTAGATCTTATATAGTTTAGGACTGCATTTGGATAATGATATATCAAGTGAGATGAACTGATCCCGTTATAAAATAGCTGCCTATTTAATTAGCTGTATTCTGAACATTTGGTGTACTTGTATTTTAGTTAAGATAATACACTCTGTAGAATCAAAATTATTTTTGTTTTAACACATATAGACTAGAACATTCCTTGCTTATCTGTGGATCAGAGAGATATTTAGTACATGAGTTCTTATGAAGTAAATGTGAGGATCTGCACTATTTCTTTCTTTCTTACTAACCCAGTGCAAGAAAATACCCAACATAATTCAGTATGCTGGGAAGAATCAGTGCAAGAGGACTCAGGACAAAAAGTCTGCCTACATAGCAGTGACATCCTTATAGCCCTCTAGGATTATTGTTTAAGACAAGGCTGGTGTCCTGGATCTCTGTGAAATATACTTTGCCTATACTACTAACACCATTTCTAAAGTATTTCCAATCCATTTTACACTGTACAAACTCCATGCACGATGTGTGACAATTATATGTATATCTAACTTTTAAAAACAACCGAAGATTCTTCTGGGGAATTACAAGACTTGCTCAAACTTTTATTTTTTCAGGGGTTTCCTTCTGGATTTTTTTTTAAATATTAGTGCTACTTTTAATAAAATAATTCTTCTTTGGCATTTTCTTAAAGCTGGTGCTTGAGTAGTTTTCTGTTCTATGCAGAATATCCTGCAATTCTTTAAAAGAATTTTACAGTTTAAGAGAGTGATGTCAGTGGTTCATAAAATAATGCTTTTAAGAAAAATTGGAAACCCACAGAACAAAAATAAGAGCATCCTCAAGTGAAATGAAAAAGCAATAAATTAAAACCTTTCTACAAGTCATTCTTTTCATATTTTATTTCTTATTCAGTAAATCAGCAATCCATGGGTTTTCACCTGTAAAATACTGCTGCAGGAAATTGCTCAATATGAATTATAAAGAGAACAGTTTAGTTAATTAAAAGTTTGACTAAGTAACAAGTTACTTAGACGACTAAATCCCAATTTCAAAATAATTTATCCACTTAGCCTGTCTCATGAAAAATTAATGGCAAAAGACCCTTGTAGACTTTAAATCACTTTTGCAGATACAGTTTGGTTGGTTTTAAATGTGTTTTACCAAAAGTCATTTGATTTTTTAAATAAATAATACTGTATCCAAAGGCTGTTTAAGATTATATAGCCATATTCTGAACTGTTCCATGGCTATCATCAAAGACAGCATGTGACAAGAGACAGCCTAATGACAGCTTCTAATTAATATTGGTGTATCCAGAATCTTGTTAAACAGCAGCAGTAGAGTCCTCCATTTCTTTAATTATCTATTTCATATAAAGTCTGAAAAACAGTTTTTCTCCATTACAAAGAGTCACTTTTATTAAAGCAATGGTCACATAAATCTTACTTATTAGAAAGATGGAAAAGTGCAATCAGCTCTTTGCATTCAGATTTAAATGTACGGTATGATAAAAACAAACTTTATTCCACTGTTTCCCCTCTGGCAGAAGTTTTATATTGTATATAGTAAACTTTTGTATACATTTTATGCTTAGTAGTTTTGTAATATAGGGATAGTATACTTTTAGACGAAAAAAATGGTGGGAAATCAAAACTTTTTATAATTATAGACAGCAACTTAAACTGTCCAGTAAACCAGAAAATAAGTGAACTACAATAGCCAAAGTTCACCTCAGAACCACACTGCTTGTCTGAGAAATTGTAATGCTGGAGGTTTGATCAGTCAGTGAATCTGTACCTGCTCTACTGCTCCACTATAAGAAAGAAATTCTAAAGTAGTCTAGAAATACAGATAATTATTTGCATTTTAGATATTTTCTAAGAAGTGACAAACAAACCTTGGTAAATAGAAAAGCAACTACTGTTGCCATTTTTAAGGAAAGTCAAATACAACTTCATGTAGAAACAACTATCTAATCTATAATTAATATTTTAGTTATAAATATCGATTGTATAAAATAGAAAAGTGACCCACAAAAAAGAAATCTCCCAAAAGCTTGTCTCTTTTTTATCTACATCAGATGATCAAATAAGGCATGCTACCTCTCCTTACGAATCTTGCCCCATTTACTTTTTAAAGCTCTAGCCTGCCTTCTGTTTAGAGCTTCCATATGCTTCAGGAGATGTCATCAAATCCTCATTTAATTCTCTACCATATCAGTTAATTTACAGTTTTGGTTAAAGCAACATTTGACATTTATGCTATGATAAACCCTTTTTTCCCCAGACTCTACTTACTGCTGCCAGCCATGAGAAGGGAAGGAGGATCACAGCTGGTAGCTCTAGGGGAGAGCTTGGGAAGGCAGAGGCCTAGTGGAGCTGGCTGCCTGGCAGAGCAGGTGCAAGCCAGGGTGACTAGGGTGGCTGAGATCATGACACAAAACGATTTCAATACCACAAGAATGTATGGATGTCCATATCCAATGAGTTTGCTATCACACGTGTTTGGAACTATGATGCTACTCTGGAATCAAAATAGTGTCATCCCTTCTTTAAGTAGACTTTTTGTTGCTGTTGTTAAGGTCTACATTAGCTTCACTCTGGACAGATTTATTTATTTTTTTGTATTGCTTGGTAAACTCTGTTAACTCTAGGACTTCCACTTGCATCTTGTAAAGAGTCGGACCTGATGTGACTGAAATGTCACAGGATTATATGAGCCCTCCATAAGCCCTCTCCCCTGTAGCTGTCACAATCTTAGGGTTATCAGCTTTTAATAGGTTTTTCACTGGTCTCCCTATCTGTTTGTATCCTAAGTTCATTTTTATGCAGTATACAATACTCTCATTTTTTTTTAAAAAGAAACATAGGCTTCCTTCCCTTGATTTAACTGAAAAATGCAAAAGAGTGTTTGGAGCCAGCATTTTCCTTCTGGAAGACATCCACTGCTTAGAATGAAATGCTGTGCAAGCCTTCTCAAGTTGTTCTTCACTGTTCTATTTCTCACTCAAAGTATTCCTTAGTTTGTTATTCTTTTGGCAATGTGTGATATTTCAGTTGGATTGCAGAATTATTCTCAAATAAAAAACATCCCAAACAGGATGGCTACTATGTAGCAGGAACAAGGGCAAAGAGAGTAAATATTATTTGAAAAATGTAAATGCTTATATTTGTATATGTATATTTCTAAAATAGATACGAGCCAAGGAATTTGTCATCTATACAGAACTGATTGAAAAAAATTTTTAAAGAATTTTCATTATGACCTTACTAAGTGTAGGGATTTTCTGAAATGTTAATAAGAAGGGTACTTGAAGTTTGAATCACATTATTACAAAGACACAAGGCAAAAACAGAAGCTAGAAGAATAGGATAGAAAGATGAAAAAGACATAAAATTAAGTCAGAGGAAAGAGTGAAACACGATGCACAATCTATAAAAATATGCAATGTATGTGTTTAATTCCTCCAGTAGAAGGAAGATGGTTTTTTTGTGACATTCAGTGAAATCTAGCATTTTGTTATGCAAAAAAAATATGCCTTAACTGTTGAGCCATTCCATATCTGGGCAATGGTCCCATAAAATAGAAATTATCTTTATGGTGTCTCTGTTTAACTCATTTGTAGCAACCTGGGTTCTACCAGGATTCATAAGGGAGAGCTGCCAAATGAGGAAAATGCAGCACAAATTACTCTGCAAAACCAGAACCAGTAGTACATGTGACCTCAGGGCTGTGGTGTGAATGTATGGCTTACAAAACAGAGCGAACCTCAGAGAGGTTTGCATGCACCCGAAGTTGAAATACAAAGGAGCAAATACCCAAGTTTGTGTCTACTTTTTTTTTTTTTCTTAAAAATGTAAAACAAGTATAAAGAAAACACTTCAGCTTAGGAAATCTTTCAAATCAGGAGACACTTCTCATTTTGCAGGTCAATCTTAAGAACTTGAACAGTTCAGTCATACTCAAGCAGAACAGCAAAAACAATCACAGCAGATCCGCATTAACATCAAACTATACAAGATAAAATAAAAAAAAAACCCTTATAATCTCTCTGAAAACGGTAACTCGCTCCACCCTTTACGATGTCCTCTATGCCAAGGCCACAAATACAGTGAGACTCATATTCCATCCCTTGATTGTCTCCTGATCATTTAAAAGCTTGTTAATCTCATTGTTTGTGAGAAAACAAACACCTACAATAGCTGGGTCTTTGCTTAAAACCCGTTTGACTTTCTTTGACCTCAGCTTAAGTTAATGAAGGTCTGTAAGGAATCATCAAAACAAGTTTCTCTGAATACCGGCATAAATTGAAATGAATTCTCTTTGTTTCAGGAATGTCCTAGATATAATAAAGCATTTGTGCTACAATTGCATTACACAAGAACATACATAACATCTCAGCCATACCTAACGAGTTATTTTTCATTTTTAACAGATGAAATGCATTGGCATAAAAGCTAAATTTCTGCCACAGTTTTGCTGTTTAAAACATTCTGAAACTAGAGGAGAGCACAGTAGAAAGTCTCTATCATCTCTCAGTGCCTATAGATTATCATTGAGAAGAACAGCATTCTACACTCTACATTAGTTTTTCACTATATTCGATGATACTAATAGAACTAAAATGTGCTGATTAAAATACATGATTAAAACCAAGGCATATTCTTCTTTTCCAAATTAGGCTCCAAACACAAAGGTTAAAAAATATAGAGTCAGAAATAACTGAATATCCAAATGTACTACTAAAGTGATATGATTAATTAACATTACTTTTACAAAATTATTTTATTTAAATGTTCTTATTTAAAATATTTAACCAGGAAATTACCATCAAGATTAAAAGAATTACACTTAGCCTACAGCAACAGCATGCTAACATTCCCAGTATCTAAGGGCTAATAATCTACATTCGGGATAAAACTAAGCACAGTCGATATTAGCAAGCAAGAAGCAACATGAATGTCACTGAAAAGGACGTGTTTCTTATGGAAGTTAGGAAGAGAACTTCCTCACATGTGAAGGAAATAAGGCAAAGGGTGTAATTCATCAGGGAGTAAAGGCACTGTCGTGAAATGTCTCCAAAGCAATAGTTAAATACATGAAGATACAATGCAAAGCCTTCTGGCAAGTGACAAATGGCACTGATGAGGAAGGTGACAAAGAACGCAGTATTTTAACTAGGCATCTCGAACTTAATTAAAATTTCTGTCTTGAAAAAGATAATTTTGTCAATGAAGCCTTTTTCCTCATGGCATGTTTGTGCCCTGTCTGTGACACCCTACTGGCTACTCTCAGCATGCAAAGAAACATCACAAGCCATTGGAAAGCCAATAGAAAGGTTGGCAAGAGCTGTCAAGCCCTCCTAAAAGGGAAGGGATATATATGCTGCAATATATTTTATAATATATATAATATATTATAATAAATAAAATATGTATTATATAATATATGCAATACTGCAAGTATATTGAACACATGGCAAATTCAAAGCTCTCACTGAAGTCAGCAGGAGTTTTACAATGGCTTTCAAACAAAGGATCAGCCTCCTTCCTCTCCAAATGTTTTTGCAAAACATACAAAATACAATTCCACAAGAATATTCCCTATAAATGCTTTCATTTTCATACAAGTCAATAAATGTTTCTGACCCAGACATGTTATGACTCCAGTCTCTAAGGTTTGCACTTTGCTTTTCAACTAGCATAAACCTTTACAGTTTTTTGAATACAGTTTACACTTTATGAAAGAGTTAACCTCGTGAAGTTAATTCAGTTGCGAATTCAAGTACACTACGCTCAGTAACTTTTTTACTGCATGTCATGTACTTCCTATATAGTAACAGTAAGATTCAAAATGTACTTTTCCACTTTTTTCATTGTTGGCATATATAGAATAATCCCCTTCTCACAGACTGCCCATGTAGAATTCACAGAATAAGAAAGATAGAAACCTGGACTCTTCCTCTATTGCTTTTCTTTAAAAAATAATTTAAAGTAAGATAATAAATTTTACTTATCTCTCTCAAGAAGAGCTCTTCTTCATTAAATTAAACTATGTAACTGCTATTTGGCACAGTTTTTCGTAACCTAAATAATGACCCGACTCATTTCACCGCTATCACCCTAGGGCATGATGAACACGCAACATGTTTTTTTAACACAGCAGACAAATCCCAATTTAAACATAGATATAAATTCTTAAGTAGCACTTGTATAGCATACCATTTCTGAGAGAGGTTCCAAACGATATAAATCACTTATTTTAACAGTATTTTTTCTTCTGCCAATTCTGGTTCCCCTGCCTGCAGTCACGTAATTCTAACACAATACTGTATTCGGACAGTTTAAAAATTCCATATTTCCGCTCCTACAACAGGTAATGCTTATTATGGATAGAATGGCTTTGGCATCTGCATTTAACACATCTTTGAGCATAAAACTTTATTATTCTATATGGAGACACTTGGCGTTTATTAATAAAAGCAATACAATTTATATACCTCATTCTGGACATGTTTCAGTCTAGCTTTAAGAAAATTTTACCTATTTCAATCTTGTAAATTCTGCTTTATCTCACAACGTCACCCAGAAGAATTGAGAGAGTAGTAAGAAATGGAGTAAGGAGCTCATAAGAACAAATTGGATTTCTAATTTAAAACAAGAATCAAAACCATTATGCAGGGCTGTATTATTTTATTCTTTTGGAGAAGGGCAAAACCTTTCAGCTTCTAAGTTACGTATAGTTTTCTACTTCCCCTCCCTACTGACAAATAGATTAGTTGAGCCAATTTCTCTCCATTAAAGCTTTTGCAGTTGACCGTGTAATGGAGCCACTGTTCAAATTACCCTTTAGGGGAGCACTTTTTAATTCAAGGTAAAAGAAGGATTTGCATTTGTCACTTCAGCTGAACATAGCTCTTCTTCCTCCCTTTCTATGTCCCATGTAACACTCTCTATCTGATTCCAGCTCAGTCAAGAAAACAAAACATTGTTACAGTTTTTTTCTGTTAGTAAACTAAACGATCGATCTGTGCAAAATTTTTATAAGAGCTTTGTAGGTAGAAATAAAAACTAAACACAAGAATTTTATTTTGAGATCTGATTAAGGAAGTGTCAAATTATATCAGCTGTAATGACAGACTAGGGGGCATGAAATGTGTACAGCATGGAAACAGAGATGGACAGGAGACTAACCAATACAATGATAACAAAGTTGTTTTTTCTTAAGAGCTGCCCAACTGCAGATTAGCATTTGTAAAAAACAGACCCATAACATATTATATAATACACAGTGATCTTGAAAAGAATTACCCTTAGAATAATATTTTTTTAAAAAAAAGGGTTTAAAATAAAACCATAAAGAACACAGAATTAATGTCATTAATATAGAGATATATCCTAAAAATACATATACTCTTCATGTAAGTATTAACACCAGCACTGATACTCTCCCTCATGGCACACTGGATGACCTAACCGGCAAATGACCCAGTTGTTTGCCTCTAAAAAAATATTCTTATTGAAGAATTGACTATGAAATCATGACTTAGCCCCTAAAGATTAGATGCCAAAACCTTATTTCTTTGAATTTGCTTTCTCACAATTCTGACTCAGAGTAGTCATTTCCTTTCTGTTTGCTATCAGCCAGAGAAAGCCAAATTTTAGCTAGCAGCAGCTGGAGAGAGGTAGTTGATCTTGTACTTGCTGGGCACAAATAGTGGATTGACCATGCTGAAAAATATTGTGTTTTTTCTTTAAGCTACACTTTGCAAGATTTCTTTAAAAACAAACGAACAAAAATAAAACATATGATACTCTCACTAAAACTATATGCCACAAAGTAGAAACAAAATGATGATTTTTATCAGTAATATATTCCATTATTAGCTGTTAGATACATGGAAATGAGCCTTTTCCTATGGAAATCTTGTGTTAAGAGAGACTTCAAAAAGGAGTATCATCCTAGGCCAATGAAGTACATATAATGATTGCACAGTAAATCTACATATAGAAAATTGTACCTGCTATATGATAGCTGGTTTAGCAATCAGGCTGTTAATCTAGGATTTGAGATACTTCGGATACTTCATAGATTTCCTTTCCTTGCTCAGCAATTAACTTAAGTTCAGATGCTGAACATATATAGGTATCTAATTCTCAACGATTTTGATACAAATTTGGAACTAATGATATGGATCTTCACCTTTTTATGACTCACATTCTCTGTGAAGTATGGATAATATCTTTTTCTTGCTCCCTATTTATGACATAATTATACATAATAATATGTACATTAATGCATTTATGACTATAAATAACCCCATCCTTGGAAAGAGAGGTCACAGAAGTACCTAGAATCAGCAGTTTCTTACTCTAGACCACAGTACAGCTATGCGGAATACGATTTCTTGATTGCAATTCAGAAGACATACCTCATCCCAAAAGAACTAACTGTTTTCCAGTTTCTCCATAAAAAGAGATATCCAAAGATGAGATCAGAGATTCTCTCCAGATTCTTTCAAAAGGGAGTCCAAGTTAATAGTATGAATAATGTTTTTGTGTATCAATCTGAAATACTAACCCCAAATACACGTTGTCCACAAAGCTGGTTCCTATTTCCTTCTCTGTCAGAACAATCTTATTCCACTTGACATAGGGGTATATATTCAATAACAATGTCAAGGTTGAATTCTACCTTTGCATTAGTTTCTTGAGATTCTTGTTAAAATAAATAACTGGATAAATTTACCACATAGTACAATAAGCAGTATTATGTCTTTTGTCTCTCATACAAAACTGATTACAGTGTTGATTTGTAAGAAATAATAAAGAAAACAAGTTTTGCACTCCCTAAAATTACTTGAGTGGGAGTGCAATTATTATATGAGACATCACACATACCCCACACTGCACTGTTGTTTACCAGTGCTATTGTGAGACTAGTAAGAACAGGTATAAAGGGAATTGTAGAATTAAAAAAAAAAAAGCAAATATATTACAGTAACTTCACTTACATGCCAGAAAGAAAACACCATGTTTAAAACACTTGAAGCTTTTCTGGTATGTACAAGAAACTGGGATGTGAACAAGAAAATACCTTAGAAAAAAGTTGCATACTTAATTATGATGGGAAATTTTTGTTATTTCATTTAAAGGCAAAATGCAAGATATCAAGTGGCTTATTGGATGAGTGCTTTCTACGCCATCTCTCTTTTCTCCTTTCCTAGGCCTCTTAGTTATTTCATAACTATATAGATAGTTGGCAAAATATATTTCTGAAAAAAAAAATAATAATACTGATATCAGATTTTTAAGGAAAATGAATTTTTGTTTCATAAAATATCAAAAGACAAAATTAAATTCTGGTATCATAGCTGAAAGAGAGGCACTTAACTACTAACTTATTAAGAAATCAGAAACTAACACCAAGTTGTTGAATCGGAAGTAGAATTAAATTCCCCAGTTTCAATTCATTTTAAAATTGTACAAACATTATTATGTGAGTAAAACATAAGCAGCTTGTGAGGAAGGTTCTGGAATAAACACATTATAGTATCTCTTTCCAAAATATTGTAAATTAAACTTGGCCTAGAAGCAAGAATAATGAAAATGTCACCTGAAAAATATTAGACAATTTAAAGATTTACTTCCTACTTAATTAGATTTAGGAACAAAGTTTCATTACACTGTTAACTATCATGGATTTTGATGATACAGAATTTCAAAGAATGTTAGAAACCAAGAGACATTACAGAAGAGATACTGAGAGAGTCTACTAGAAATTCATAGGATATCAAAATGGTGTTTATGACAGTCAATTGCTTAGGATCAAATTTCATAACGTTCTATCTTAAAAGCCCTGTTAGGTGCTTGCCTTCATTTTTAAAGCGTTTTGGAAGCCCAGCTTTTGATAACTATACACCTTCATACTTATATTGGCCTTCATTTCACTACAGCTGGTAAATCAAGTTTTTCTAAATTTTTCTCATATATTACATTCCATCTTCTAATCACACTAGTAGCTCTTCTTTGCACCTATCTTGAAGTAATTTCTTTTAAAATCTCATGACAAGAATGGTGAACAGGAGTCCAACTGAGTTAATCCCAAAATCCCAACATATATAAAAATAAATAATTTATAGTGTCAGTATTATCCTAATATCCAGACACAATGTTTAATGCTCAGTTGGAAAATATTAACTACTTTACAACGACGGCACAGCAAGGTCAAATGGCAGATCAGATAATGTGCATAAGCACTGAAATTATTCAGTACATCACATCACAAATTCTTGGTGCAATGCCTACTCTTTGGAGTTGAGGCCTGAACACTGGCTGAAATGTGTACATTCCCTTTACAGGGCACAAGCAACACCTCAGAGTAGGATTAAAAAAAGCACACAGTATGGTATTCTCTAGACCTACCCATTGAATCAGCCCCGAGGACAGAATGAGCTGCCCCTGGACACCTGTTGTGACTGCAGAATTCTACTCAGACAAAGTACAGCTTTGGAGAAATGAGCTAGTAGGACACAGACTCAAGAACAAAATAAGGGAAAATGTGGGTAGTAGCAGCGTAGTTATGAGGGTTAGAGACAGTTTTAGAGACTCAAAGGCCTGATTCTGAGCTCTGCCTTACTGAACAAGGTCCAAATCTTTACTTCCCACCTCGCAAGAGAGGCCAGTCTCTTAATCTCATTGACATGGGGCAAATGTAAGACACAATTAGACAAAAAAATAACAGCAGGGGAATTTAAATTCTGTAGCCTATGAAACCTGTATTTCATTGTTTGCTACTAAGACCTGGATCTCTGAAATCCCAAGGTACAGTCTAAACACTGTATTCTCATTCTCTTCTGTTGGGGATTTCAAGTACAAACTATGTAGAACTTGGTGTGAGTCTTGAGCCAGGAAGACTGGGTTGGATTCATACCTATAAATTGGACAGCATCAGAAAAAAAGGAAGAAATGTAGGGGATTTTCAACTGCTTCGAGTCAATGTAGTTCACTTTAGTCAATGAAACTTTAAACGTTTAACACCAATAGAGGAAGTAGCCTTTTTTTCTTAATAATATAAATATAAAATGAAAGTTACAGGCACCCTGGTCTTCTGAAATAAGACTTTCATCCTCAAGAAGAGTAAGACAGGAGAGTTCCAGTAAGCTATTAGTGATTACATCTTTCATAAAAAGGCAATTCTAGCAGAAATCAGTTCATTGTCCTTTACACAAAAATAGCAGCATGTGTTGCCACTGAAAATATTCCAGTCAAAGATCAGCTAGATCCTCAATGTTAAGAGACATCCCTGTTCTTATGGGATAACTGTGATCTTTCAGTATGGAACACTCATTCAGCCTTGATCCTGAACCTCTGTCAGTTTAATTTATCCCATTGTGAAAACAAAATTGTTATATCAATAGCAATAAGCCACAAGTCTTGTTAATGACGACAGCCAAAAAGACATCAAGCCATAAATACTCAAAACACCAAACATTTTAGGAACAATAGAGAAAACAAAATAAAAAAACAGAAGCCCAGGGTTTTCCCAGAATTGACTGAGAATCTCAATGCAATAGACAGGAGTGCAATGCACTAGATGGTTGATGTTATTGCTCTTTGAGCTGATGATAGTTTTAAGATAACATTTTATTTTTTCCAGCACACTGCAGTGGGTATTTTTTTCCCATTTGTCTCATTAACTTTTCAAGGTTTTCTTTGATTTTTATGCAGGTAGAATGAAGTCCTTGTGTGGAGTTCAGGTATGAGCTGATAAAGGAGTGTAAATGAAAAAAATAGTGGCCTTTAAAGGTCCTGCCTGTTACACAGCGGTATGCATGGAGAATTGCACAAGATGTTAAAGAGCTGTTTTCAGCAAGCTGTCCTACGGACTGCAGCCATTACTTGCAGATTTCACAGACTGTACTTGCAACACGTGGATCTGACCACACAACACAAAAGACTAAAATCTGTGCTACCTTATTTTAGGCAAATTTAATCAAGCAAAATATTACCATTAAACACTAACAGATAACTCCATGAGTCAATTACAAAAGAAGCACTTCAAATGAAATTTAATTTATAATGATTTCTGGGAAACAAATACGATCATTTCCAACTGGTAAACTTCACTACTGTTATATCCATTTTCTAATTGCTTTTGCTTTGTTTCAAGTTGTTTTGATTTTTCAATTTCAATTACTATCCTCAGCAAGGTGTAAACTCAGACAGCCTTCTTACTGTTTCTCTGCTCCAACAAGAACATTTCTACATTTTTATTTTGAGAATGCTACTCAGATAAATTAATGATTGTTTAACTGAAAGACTACTGACGAAAGTGATATTCTTTTCCCCAAGCAGAAACTATACATATTGACACTATGAAGTGGTTTAAGTCCGTTGAAACTGAAGGAGTTAGGCCTACTTATACCAACTGAGAACCTGTGTTCCTGTAAAGCAAAGCTAAATTTTGCCTTTGGGCTTTATCTTTATTGATAACTCAAAGTTATATGTAAAATCTATAATATAAGAGAAACATTCCCCAGGATTTTTTCCTTGAAGAGACCTCTGTGTTCCAAATAGTAGTTCCTTCTTCTCAAAGACTCTTCTCCTTAAGCACATTCAGCTTAAACCAACAAACCACACAGCACAATCAATCTCAGAAAATAAATTTAGCATATCTGTGCATTAATGGTAGGGATCAATAGAAGGAGCATATTATAAATCCAAGAAGAAAAATAGAAACAAAGCTTAAATACCATTAAAATCCATAACACATTTCATTTACAAGCCATTTATCTGAAACAGTGGATGTCATAACCCACGTGTGAAATTCTATATGTGAAATTTTACAACACTGTGTACACAACTTCAGGAAAGCAAAGAAGAAAATAATAAATTAAACTTAAGCTTCAACTAGAATTTAAACCGGCTTCATAATAATTTCCTAAATTATTATCCAGCACAAGCAGTAATATCCCTCCTTTTAACAAAAGAAAAACAGTTTTTAATAGGGTCTGGAAAGATCAGCTAAAGAAAATAACTCTGTCAACATCATTCTTAACCACAGTTTGGAATCAGCCTATAGCAAAAGAACATCATTTCTGAAATCACTAACACCTATTTGCCTCTTCTTCAAATACAGATGCAGCTCAGTCTTTTTTGAAGTGAGAACTGAAAGGGCTACAGCACTAGAAGGTACAGCCAAAACAAAGTAGTAGGTCATAAATGATAATGGAATCCTTTTCCAATAGATATTCTTTATAGCACCCCTTAGAAGTAAAGTAATCACAGCATATGTCTTGTGGTGTAGAAATGCATATGCAGTAAATGACCTTTGTTTTCAAGTCTATTTGTTAGCTAGGCATGCAAAATATTTTAGGTGTCAAGAAAGAGAGGAGAAATACCAATAAATATTTTGTTTTGTAGCCATTCTTTAGGCTCTTAGTTATGAAATTAATTATCACTGTTGAATCTGAGCTTTACAGCTCCATATTTGTAAGCAAGTTAAACGAATTTGGAGATGTAGAAAGATTATTAACAACCATTAAATTCATCTATTTAAAAGCACGGAATCTGCAAGAGAAGGTTTTCAACCTGTATATGCAATGAACAGTTAGTGGCAACAGGTAATTCAGGCTTTGATCAAAAGACTCAAGCCTTACAGCAATCCAGCAGCAACCATGTACTACTAGCCTTCCCGTTTTACCACATCAAATCCATTCAGCCCCCAAATGAACAAGTATTCCTCCAACCTTACATTATAAACACAGTAAAGTTCAGTACACTGTACTTTCATGTTCTATCCTAAAACATTCTTTGATACACTAATTTGTATTCTAATACCTACTGTCAGACGGTGTTGATCTCAGATATTGAGTAGTGACTGCTGAAACACGCTTTCAAGACTGACACCTCGAATAAGTAACCAATCTATTCTTTCATGTCCCGACATTTTATCACGTAAACAAGAGAGGGATACTTTCACCAAAATAATCTGCAATTCACATACAGAACACATGAGAACAAATGCATACTGATAGATTTTGCTGAGGCCAAGGCAAGAGAGAACGAGTTCCTCCAGTCAAACTGTACTTCTTGATTTATCTAGAAACCTTTGGCCCAGAACCTGAGAAGAAGATGGAACAATTATGCTTCTGATAACATTCTTCCTGTGACCTATGTCTTCTGCTAAGTAATTACAGTGGCCTTGACCAATATGAGTTAAGCAGTGTTGCCATGCCAACCTATGTCCTTCGCTTTCCAAATATTCTACTGATACCAGAGACACTGAGCTTCCCTCCAGTCAGACTACTGTAGGGTTTCTTTTGACCTCAAAATTATGTTAAATGCTATGGATTTCACTTCATATGATCAAGTAAAAGTATTACTAATAAATGTATTTCCAATTCTCATACAATTTTTTCTGAGGCAAAATAGCCTCAGAAAGTAGAAGTAGAAAATTATGTGATCAACATTGCTGAAATTCAGTAATAAAACAACCATTCATATTTACTGATATTCCAATAGGAAAAAAGACCATTCATTTTTCTGGTCAAAACATATCGATACTAAATAAGTGGTATACCAGGAGTTTGTATTCAGGTGATCTTTATCCAGATGAAAAATGAGCAAAAAATGAAAGATGTGTGTGAAGTTTACAATGGTTGCTTTAAATTTCTGGATTAAATCTTGCCAGTATAGCCTTGTAGCCCAATGAATATGCTATTGCCATTCCTTTTGACATGCCACTGGCTCTGTGTTAAGCTAGTAACTCAGGCCTTGGGACTTGTCAGGCTTTTTCAGGACTTAGAATCATAGAATTCTTAAGGTTGGAAGGGACCTTTAAGATCATCAAGTCCAACCGTTAGCCTAACCTGACAAAAACCACTTCTAAACCATATCCCCAAGTGCCACATCCACCCTTTTTTTAAATGCTTCCAGGGATGGCAAATCCACCACCTCCCTGGGCAGCCTGTTCCAATGCTGGATAACCCTTTCAGTGAAAAAAAAATTCCTAATATCCAACCTAAACCTCCCCTGGCTTAACTTGAACCCATTTCCTCTCGTCCTATCACTTGTCACTAGGGAGTAGAGGTCAGTCCCCATCTCTCTACACCCTCCTTTCAGGTAGTTGTAGAGAGTAATAAGGTCTCCCCTCAGCCTCCTCTTCTCCAGGCTGAACAGCCCCAGTTCCCTCAGCCGCTCCTCATGAGACTTGTCCTCCAGACGCCTCACCACCTTCATTGCCCTTCTCTGGACACGCTCCAGCACCTCAATGTCTTTCTTGTAGTGAGGGGCCCAAAACTGAACACAGTACTTGTCTGGGCCTGCATGGAGACTTGTTTTAGCGTATTTGTCTGTGGAAAAACAACTATGAAAAATGTGACTTTTACCTACTTTGTTTTAGCTTTTTGATTAGCTTTCTATTATTGCATGGTTTAGTGCTTATTGTCACATATATAAATTTCTGAAACAAATATCTAGTAATAATGAACAATTACTTCGTGCAGACTAAACCACCTATGACCCTAGAACAAAAGGCCACAAACAGGTGAACAGGCACAGAATGACAGCAGTAGCCTTGAAAGTAGAATCACAGGACGGTTCCAGAGACTTCAGAGCTATAAGCAACTCAATTGACTCAATGCTCAATTAATGATCATCAAAAAATGCAACTGGACAAAACCAGTTTTAGGAATAAGAAAGAGGAGGAATGCAAGTGTCCAATATATGTAAAACAAACCGTATGTAGTAAATTTGGATGTGACGTGGAATTCCATACCAAAGCAGAAATAACAAGAAATAGAGCATATTCATAAGTATAGTAAAATGGCCCTGTGCAGAACCTACAGTAACAAGGAAGCATAGTTCTCCCAGCAAAGGTCACAAGATGCTAATGATTTTGTATACCCTCTGCCCACTCTGTAAGTGTGGCCACTGACCTTAGGACCTAGAGGTAAAGTGGTAGGTACTGGAATGTTAGTGTGTATTCATTTTAACTGTATATAATTTGAAGAATTAGTATCATCATAACTCAACAAATTATATTTTTAGAGTGTTAAGACTTCAATTAGGCTAATAATTAAATTTTGGCTTTGCACATAAAGCATGTTTCCTTTTTCCTATTACAAGATTCTGCATGTGAAACTGATGGAGGATTCATGCAACATATTCCATAACTTGGATGCAACAAATGGATAACACCAGCAAAGCTATTGATTATTTAAAAACCCTCTTGGTTAGGCAGAAACTTCAAACAAATGTTTTACACAGTATGTAGGGTAATGCAGGCCTAATCCTCATTTCTAGTCCTTTTCTGTTGTTTTTTTTTTTTTTAATAAAATCTTAACACTGTAGAATTAGTTACTGTAGAATTACAGTAGAATAACCTGCATGCGCTATTGCTTTGGAAAAACATTACTTCCTGCAACTGCAATAGCACTGCTCTAACCAGCATTACCAATAATAAAAAGATACAGGAGAAATTTGAAAAGAGTGTTTCTACAGACTAAAAATAGATCATTCTGGATTAGGTATTCACCTATACATGTAAATAAACCAGCCTGATTTTCAGGCAGGCTTTAAGGGAAATTAGATTAACATAATGAGAAAATAATTCATTTTTTCACACAAAGACGCAATTATCATACAATCAGTATTCAAGAATCGAAATAAATCAGCATCTTTATATTTATATTTAAACAAAGAAATCTATCTGCTAATGATAGAAGATTCAAATTCAATTAATTTATTATAGAACAAAAGATATCATTCTGACAATTTGAAAATCAGGTACAAGGAGAGCAACAGGACTAATAATTACACGAACGCATGCTTTGATTGCTTTAGACAGAAATTACATTGTATAAGCCAACAAAACTAAATGACAGGTTGTTCTACACACTGTGGACCCATGGGAAGCCTCCTTTCATATAGGTTCATGTCTTGAGATAACATGTTTTTCATCTCTAATAAGTCCTAAATAAAGCTTTTTTGCATTTTTGTAGCATAGCAGTACAGGAGTTGGAGCACTGTTGGCTCATTGCAGCCCTCTCCCAGGTAGATTCTCTGGTGCTACACAAATCTAGCTGATACAGAATTTCTGTAACCAGCATGACTAATAGGATCTTTCTTCTCTACCTAACTGCTGATTTTCACTAAACCTATAGGAATCTAACGTATCTAAGACTGTAGACGCTCTTGTGATATTCATCTGTGGACTAAAATTTGAGGGGTGGTTGCAGGAACACACACATGTACAAATAAAATGATCAATCAAACATAATTTCCTTAGAATAATGAGGCTAAAACATGTAAACAGTTACAGGTTTTGGCTGCTTTGGTTACATTTGGTAAAAGTGAGTGTGAGTGGAAAATATCATTCAAATGAATGTCATTCATTTCAAAGAGAAAAAAATGGACAAAGGCTATAGAGACTGTAATGAAATCTCTGTAAATGAGATAAAACAAATGAGCTACAATATAACCAAGTCAATATGCAAACAGAACTCATCATTATGTTCAGGAAAGAAACCTGTTTGGTTCCTAAGAACTTTGATAGTAGATGAGTTTCCCAATATGGAGCTGAAGGAGCTAGATCATATTCATCCTGTAAGTTGGGAAAAAAATGTGATTTTCATAATGCAAATAATTGTATTAATCACATTTCTTAGCTGTTGGGAACGATAAGTTTCTACTTCATAGAAATTTATTCAATTTAGAACAAACAGCCTGGGTACAGCCCAGCAAAGCAATTTACATGGGCCATCATCTTTTTTCCCTTGACAGCCCTTCAGACAAGGTCGTGTATGTGCTGTCATGGGATTGGGACTCCTGAGACTGTTCACATTTAGGCACTGTCTTATCAGATGATGGAGAAACCATTCCCCCTGCTCTGCCCATAAGGCTTCTGCTGACTCCATAATAGGTAATGCCTTGCTGTGAACAGAAGCTTTGGTAGTTGTATTATCAGTAGCATTTTGTGTTCAGAACAAACAGGCAACCTATGTACACACACAAAACTCTACTCTTTTTAACTGCTTTTCAAGAAAGTATAAATCTCTCTCTCCCCTACAGCAGGGATGCAGTTTCATTGGTGTTTTATGCCGAAATAACTGTAGGATATACTCATATTAACATCTACAACAATGCAACTAACTTTAGTATAAGGAAGCACTGAGAAGCACTCAGTAATATTCTGTAGCAATATTACAAAAAGAAAGATTTTAAAGGAAAGGAATTGGGGAGGAAGAGGGAATCTGAAGATTTAATATAACAGTTTCATAATGCAAATAATGGCATATAAACTGATACAGTAATCCTGAAACCAGTCTGAAGAAGTAATCACAGCTGAATCTCCAGTGGTCTGTTTTTAAAGTGGTAATAATATTCTCTGGGGATGAATACACTAGACAAACATATCCAGAGTGAATGTCAGAATGTTTAACCATATATTCTCACCAATAAGCTTGTGTTTGTTAATGTAGAAAACGTTCAAATATATTCCCATATAGTATAGCCGATATGACTGCAGTGGGAAGCACATATTCCTCAGTATCTCCCAGTATTATTCAATTTCAATAAAAGGCTACATCTAGATATGTTCCATAAAACTGGAGTTCTCAGAGGAATAAGCACATTAAACTAAGAAAGTTCATTTTAGGACAAAGATATTCTACATATTTTCCTAAAGGCCCTGGGAGGGTTTGAAAAGCCCAGTTCATGCCTGATGTATTTTCATGAGTTTGATTCAAAGTGTTCATGTTTCCATAATGTAAAATACTTCCCGTTTCCATAATGTGAAATACCAGCTAAATTCAATGAGAAAGTCTATCATAATTTCTACTTTGCTAGGTAATACCAAAGAAGGGGTCTACAGGACAAAATCCTCTGCAACTTCATCGTGTGACTGGGGTAAGTAAAAGAAGAGGTAAGCTTCCGGCTTCAGTGAAAAGAATGAATGGCTTTCCTGAGGCAAACAAAAAAACAATTTAATGAAAGATGAAAATTGATGACTATAGTTTCTAAAAAAAACCCCTGAGCACTGCTTTTTGTGAAGATTATAAAAAATGTCAATTAAAGGCAAAAATACAAACCAAAGAAGTTACTTCAGTATCACCATGCACTGTCCTGAGAAGTACCTCTTGACTGAAACCAATTACCACCTTAGGAAATAATGCATCGCAATGTTGACCTTGCCCAATGATCAAGAGAGGCATTTTTGCACATATTTTCTTACTCTGTAGCTGGTAAGTTTTATGTTTAATACATAAATAACCAATAGATTCTTATGGTTACCATTGCATATTTCATGACTGTTCTGAAAATGTTTGATTTTAGGTTAATATCAGGTAAAATAAAATTAATAGTTTTATAAATCTGGAAACTCTACAAATACAATTTCACGTACGTGAATTCTTCAGAACACTTAAGAGTATTTTGGAATAAGATGTAAGGGAAGAATCCAGCCAGACTATTAGTTCCTTTCCTCTGTGAAGCCTGGGAACCTTGCTTCTTCAACTTCCACACTGCTTTTGGAGTTATCAATAGGAGAAAGCTCTCATCTTGGGTATATGAGTGCTAAAGCTTTCCAGTGAAAATCAAAGCCTGAAGTTCATACAGGAAACTAATTGGCAGAAAATATTCATTACAATCCAAGGGGGTGACAATTATATTCAGACAAAAGCTATTGCTAAACACATACTAGATTTCAGTACATATTTTAATTTACAAAGCTTTATGGAATAAGAAATTGACACTATTGATTTCAATCTGCCATTTCAAACAATAATTAGGTTGCAATATTAAGCACCTAAAATTTTCCCAAAAAATATGTTAGAAAGTATTGATTGATGTTGCTAATTTCCTTGTAGGTTCTGCCATTTTCGTGTACTAGACTCTCACAGAAAAAAAAAAAAAAAAAAGAAACCAAAACCAAACTGTTTTGGAAATGTTTAGCCAGTTTCAGTAATATGCTATGAACGCAGGAAGAGATCACAGAATGACCTTTAAAGATCATCTAGTCCAACCCCCCTGCTGTGGATGCAGAGCTGCATACTGGCACCTGCATGTGAAGATTCATTCTAAAAGATAAGCTGTCTAGACATTTTCCAAATGACCGCATTGCAGAACACTGAGCAGGTGGAAGATGATGATGGTAAACATCTACCCCTATCCCAGGTTGTTTCACCTAATCCTGATACAAGGCTTTGGAATTAATAATTACAATTTCAAAATTGAAAATTCAGTTAAAAAAAAATAAATCCATTTGTACTATAACCCTATTTGTGTTTCTCAGTGCCACAAGGCTCAAACAATGAAAAGACTTTGGTACATACTTCTATGCCACAACGGACATATGTATTAATGGCCTACTCTGACAACAGATAACTGGAAATTGTTATGATACTGCTACTTTGTAACTAAGTTTCAGCTTGCTCTTTCTTAATTAACTGTATTTACCTGCTATAGAATATTGTATATGTATGACCCAAGTCTTGGCTATGTCTTTATGATCCAAAGTGCAAAATTCTGCCATTATCTCACAACAATGCCTGTCAAACCAATTTAATGATTACCAATATCTTTCAGCTGATCTGGAAGTCCACAGGACCATTCAGAGAGGTTCAGGGCATTTTGGTTCTAACAAATAACTTAAAAACCCATAGACACTGGATATTTATGACAGTGCGATCCAGATAAAGACATCAGAAGAGCGACAGTTGGGGGCCTTGAAATTTTACAGTCATCCAAGTATGTATTTTTACCTATATTAAGTTTTGCCTCACAGAAACTGCTCTTTAATAAGTGTTAATGATTTCCTCTTCATATTTGTAAGATACAGATATTAGCCTACCTTACTCTACATGGCTGAGTTTCTTCCCTATTTTCATCCTTAATGACTTCACCAAATGGCAAGAAGTACCTCTTTATTCTTCCTCCATTTGTGAGTTAAAAAAAAAAATATAGCTTTTGATTTTTTTTTTTTATTTCCCGGTTGGTATACTTCCCATTTCATGCAGACAGATTTTTCACCACTCTACAAATAAAGAGTTTACAGTATGATTGTACGAATTACATGACCGTATATATGTAATGTACATTATTACATTACGAAGTACAGCCAGTACAATCTCTACATCATTGAACTAACTGGATTAACATCCCCAACCATTATATACCACCACATTTGTTTGCTGCACTTCTCACCACCTATGAAAATTGCATGTCTACCAGTCAAAACAATTACAGAGTGAAATAATGTGTTATACTGTCACAAAACTACCAGAGTGTTTTAGAAGAATAGAAGATCAACTAAATCCAATTAAAAAACAAAACAAAACAAAAAAAACAAAACAAAAAACAAGAAAAAGAAAAAGAGTTAAGTTAGATGAGTCCTCCATGGGCTTTTCTTTGACTTTTTGAGCTAGACTTTTTCTCAGCTTTCAGCAGTACCAATCACCAACATCAAGTTAAAAACTTGTGCATGTATTTGCAAGACAGGGGCCTAAGAAAGCACGTGGTAGTCAAACAGGACAAGTTATTCCCTTTCTATTTTTTAAATTGAAATACTAATGTTTAATTCTAGTAAGTATTTTCATTTCTTTATCACTGCGTGGCAATGGGAGCTTAAAACATTTGTTGCTACAACAATAAAATGGAAATTAGGATAATTACTGTAGTTTGTCATAGTGTTCTCTATAAAATAATTAGCAGTTTTTGTCTTTAAGTCTCTGATATTACCGATAGCTTTCATGACATCTATTTTTTTTTGGGTACTGACATGTGTTTTGAATATTATTAAAATACTTATTAATCAATCTGAAATGCTGAACTAATTCCAGCTAGTGCAAGATAGACTAAAAAAGCATTTTGCAGGCAACTGGGAGACAGCTCCGGGCATGCATTGTTTTCAGCCAGCTGAGTCTGACACCAGGGTATTTCACTTGATTCTCCTGAGAGGAAAAGACCCAGCTGTGCTTCTCATATAGCACTTTTTGCCAGATGATCCAAAAGAGTGGCAATTCCAGAGGGACTGAATGCTTGCCTTTTCCTTGACTACAAAGTGCAAAAGTTATTCCACATCTATTGCAGCACAAGGTGTATCTTGTTATTGCCACTTATTCATTATTTATTATTAAGAAACAATTGTACCATAGTTCAAGAACCAGTTATTAGAGAGTCAGAAAATTTTCTCCTTTTCTCTAGGCTAAACAGTAATTAGAAACACGCATAAGAAAGATACAGATAGTTCAACTGGCTTCACCATCACACTGCTGCTGAACAGAAGACACAGACTCCATCCTTCCTCCATCTCCCGAATATTAAAACCGCCAGACACAAAGAACATAGGTTCCTTATTAATCATGACAATATCCATCTGAATTTGCAGTCTTCATTTGTCCTAAAAACAGGTGAGCTTGAGGTCATTCTTGTCAAAAGTTGAACCTATTTGAAACTAATATTGTGCAGCTAAACCAGAGGGGCAAAAATATTTGGATAAAACCACATAAGTAAAGAATCCTCATCAAATGAGGATTTCAAAAGAAAAGAAATTAAGTTAACTCAAACTTTCCATCTGAACCTAAATGAAGAAAATGCCTTTTGAGCACCTGTTAGAAAAGCAAACAACGAACTAGATTCATGAAACTGGTACTGATGGCATGTCTTTTCTACCAGCTTACTCCTTAGAGCTCTCATTTCCCACATGGTAAGAGACTCAGCCTCAGTGCAGACCTCTGCCTGCACAGATCTGAGCTCACATTTACTATTTCTGGAGAAAGTGCACCTTCTAGGTGGACTATTGAGGTATGCTTTTCTTATTATCTTATACAGAGTTATTCCACCCTGCATAAATCTTGGAGAAGAGACTGATAGCTACATGCCCCATTTTCCCAGGTGAGCATTCCACCTACTAAGTTAGTGACTTATTCCCTTTCTGGCTCAGATATTATATAAATATTTTATACAAATATATTTACTGGCTCCAGCTATAAAAATGCAGAAAAATCCATTTGAAATTACTTACAACTTCTTTAACTAGGTAGTAGAATATACACATAAATATCCACTCTCCACCTGGTTCAGAATGGGGATTTGGACAAGGATTCTGACAGACAGTGACTCTCTATCCTCCTGAGAACTGAACTTAGGCCTCTCCCATCTTGCGTGAGAGCTTACTGCTGATCTTCCAGGGAAAGAATATCTCTCTTTCTAATAAGGTCATATCTCTAAACCAAAAAGTAGCTTTCAGAAAGCTAGTTTTCAGAACAATTTCAGAAATTGTTCAGTGATTTTGGCCTCTATAGTTTTGACACAATAGAAAGATATACTCAAATTTGCAAGGTTTCCCCTCTGTTCTAGGAAAAAGAAAAAATCTTTGAGTTTGTTTGTCACTCTAAAGCATCACAGTGTATCATTAGATACAGGACTGGACAACTTCTCATTTCCTTGTATTTTATTTTTTTCCAACTCTTTTCTTCATTTTGATCTGCCTAGAACTTCTTCTGGGGGCCAAAATTAGAAGCTCAGATGTGTGTACTCAGGGGTAAGAGTGACAAAAACTGCAGCACTCTATAAATCAACTGGAAGTGACAGGAGTTAGCAAGTCAAACACTCTGCTACTTTATAAGCATTATTAGCCCATAAATATAGGCATGTAGTGCCATATTAGATACCCTCTGGTATCTCGGTCACAGGAACAGGTCTGGAAGATATGAAATAGGATATAAGCCATGCCTTTTTGTAGCAGGAGGTGGAGGGCATTAGACAGCTATATTCAGGCACTTGATTTGTTCCCTTTCTAGCCTTATACCTCAGCCTTGACACCAAAGAATGTAAGAAAATAACCACTGGAAAATTAACCCAGCAATATCTATTAAAAAGCAAGACAATTAAAACCAGATGGTTAAGCACCAAATTTTCAGTAGACTCCAAATTCCTAAACCATGTTCCAGAGGAGTAAGAAAAACAAATAGCTGCATGTAGAAACTGGAAACACATGTTCAATTTTAATATTAAAGTAGTACAGTTGATGTGTGTACATGTATTTATATAAATATATGATAGAGTATATCTCATATCCTAGGTTTATATGTTGATTATATGGATGGACTTGCACCCTATTTTGACATCATGTAGTAAACGTTGTCTTACCTGCACCAACTTTAGGAACGATATGTCTTCATTCACAGACCAACATGAATCTACAAGTTCCAGTCGCACTATGCTTGTAAATATGAACTTATGTTTGGAGAGCAAGTACACACTTGCAAAGCATAAAGCAATAACATATCAGAAGCTTAGAATTTCATCACATAGAACAGAACTGGAGTAGTTAGAATCATGAGGAAGGTCCTGGCCTTAGTATTGACTATTGTCACAGGTAGTTGTGTGAAAGCTACAGAAACCTTTACAATGTATGTGGCTAGCAGTACAGGGTGTGTCACATAAAATAAGAGATCTGAACAGCTGCATCACTAGGCCATTACACCTACTTGGAATTGAGAAAAAGTTTTGATTTTTCCAAAAAGATCTTTTGCTAAGAGCATTATTTTTTTTCTATCAATTCCCTTCAGCTCAATATGAAGCTAAGGTATAACATATGCTGTATGCTCATATGTTAGCTTGCATACCCATGCATATTGTCGCTTTGTGTTATTCCAGGAGTCTCTTGAGCACATGGGAAGTAGAGTTTCAGTGGGTTGGAAATTTATGCTTCAGTAAATGCATTGTCAATTTGGTGACCATCTGTAACTTACAGAATTTTGTTTTATGCTGTGGCAAGGAATAATGTAGATTTTAGATTTCAGAACAGACCAATTAATGTTCTGGAAGCCCTATATTTGATGGGGGTTATAGCACCCAAGTATTAACTCATCACCAAGACAAGAATTCCATGAATTCTTTTCCTTTAGGTGAGCACATTGCAACACAGTTCCTACACCAGAAATATCAACATTTGCAGACCAATATTGCAGACCAACACAAAGAGAACACTGGAGAAAATAAAATTTTCAGTGGTGGTCAGTTAGTACACAGAGACACAATCTATCTGAATTCTTTCCTCCAAATGCAGATAAAACGTACATATGTACATGAACAATATATACGACAAACAACTAAGTCATAGGGAATTTCAGTTTTAAAAGGAAAGCTTTCAAAGAACGATTAGGGATGATGAAAACAGTATTTTTCAGTTGAAAAAGCATTTGCAGCATTATATATAGATTTTCCATCCAGTATTCAGGACATATGTATATTCCTGAGTAGCCACCATTCTTGATGGTTTACTGAAAACTTAGGCAAGCATAACCACCTTACTCGGGGACAGTTTAATATCTGAATCATTTGCCGTTGTTTTCTTTCTTAACAACGGCAGCCACCCTCATTGTCTTACTAAAACTGGATTTACAGCTAAACAAAATGATGCAGTTCACCTAATCCACTCCTAAAACAACTCCACAACAGTTTTCTTCCTTACTTTTCACTATAATTTGTAATGGGGAGGTTGTATAATATTAGTGAATTGCATTCATTATTTGTCTGCGTAGGAGATACCTTCATCCTCATAAGAAAGGATTTTTCAAGAGGGAAACCCATATTATTTTCTGTATCTTTCCTCTAATAAAACAAAACATAAGAAACCCAGAAGAACACAGTATTTCCGCAGCAGCATTTGCATACCCTGAGAAAATGCCTTCTACTAAATCATTTCTGTTATCTTTCTTATTTGCTCTCTTACAGGCAGGATTTGAACACTAGCATTCAAGAGGGATGCTAATGAATTCCCAGGGGATTGAAATAAAACTACAGTAAATAGAGTTACATTTCAGACACCTAGCTCTTATGCTTACATCTGTATGTAGAGAGATGACCTGCATTAATATAATTTCCCTCCTACTCCACAGATTACTATGTTGATTTTACAGGATTTGTACTGCTTTTACTATAATGGCATTGTAAAAATGACACAATACAAAGCCAAAGAGATACTGGAAGCCCTAAGGAAAGAGCTCATGTTGGAATTTAACAACAGTTTGTCTTTTAGCATTTAGACTGAGTGGAAACATTTTAGATTGTTTAATTTCTCACTTCATCAGCTTGCAGGTCATATACGTGTGTTTATCTATATCTACATACACAAAATAGATGCCATGCCTGATTATTTGTGCATCAATGCAATTCAAAGAAGTGCAACTGGCAAAGGTTGACATACAAATTAAATAATAATAATCAAAATAGCGGGGTGTCAGGGGACAGGGGAGTCCCTTTCATAAGGCTTCTTCACTGTTGGGATACTCAAATCTAGTTGTTGAAGTTCTACGCTTCTATTTGTTGATCTGGAAAAAAGGATATTACTCGTGTGGGTATTCTGACAGCTAGATATGTTTTGAACAAACCATTCTAAACTGTTTAAAGTTATTTAACAGAATAAAACATTCTACTGTAAAAATTAAAGTTTTAAAGTATATATTACTCTTCAAAATCTGTTTCTATTCCTTGACAGGATTTTTTGGTTTTTAGATTTCATAGTATTGCTTATGTTAGAAAAAGACACTACTATTGTTGTCAGAGTGCTTCTATTAATCTTCGTGTCATAACCATAGGCACAAAAAACAAACCATTCAAAGAACTGAAGAGGAAATGGAATGCTCTCAGGAGATGGCATTTATGTTGTAACTTGTTTAGCTAAGACTGAAAAATAACACTGTATCTGGATTGGTGGCATATTCCTCAAATCTATAGCATTTATATATTTCTACAGGTTACAATTGCTTTTAGCTGTTTTGAAGAATACTACTTAGAAATGGGTAAACTTTAACTGTTATTTAAAATTTAACTGCATCAGGACAATCTTATAAACCTTAGCTCTCTACAGACAGGATCTTGTGAAAATTTGCCACTTTTTCTGCTATATGTATAGCATTTTAAAACATTTTATTCAAACAGACTTATTTTAATGAAGTAGGCCTAAGACTTTCTTTATTAGGTAGTGCTCAGTGGTTTTTTCAAACTTTAAAGTGTTTAGGCTCAGTCTTTACTTCAGTCAGGAAGTTGGGCTGCCTAACCACCATTACCAGAAAATACTTTCTCCACAAATAACTCTTTTGTAAGCTCCTAAACTGGACATATAGAGTTTCCTTTTACATTCTGGAGAACTGCACTCTAACATTGGGTACTGCAAGAGAGATGTGGAAATTCATTTTTAAGTATTGCCACACTCTCTGGATTGAAACACTTCAACAATACTCAGCTTAATCAGACTAGCATTAGGCTCAAGTGTAGATAAATAGCCTAGTAAATATGATTTTTTGCTGATACTAGCAGATGGCAGAGGACTTTGCAATGACCTGGCAGTGCAGCATCTCACAACTTATCTAAGCAGTCCTTGGCCTGAGCTGGTTTTAACTTCTTTTAACAACTGTCAGTCTAGTGGTCAAGTGGCTATCGTGTAACCCGCTCTAGCTTAAGCACTGTAATGTCAAATAAGATAAAGGCCTGACAAATATTGAATGCCACGCATTCGAAGTGTAAAATTTTTATTTTGATGCAAACTTAAGTTATGTACATGTTCACCTTTCCCACAGAGCTCTTTTTAGTCACTTAAAGGACAATTATTCATTGTTTTTGCTAGGTACCAGATCCAGTGTGTGGCCTTGACACTTCATAATTTACACTATGTAAAATCTAAACAATCTATACCAGAACTAAAATAGCTAACTTTTCCTCATGGCCATGCTTTTTAAGTGTCCATACATTTTTTTAATACTTTTTTTTCATAGAACACTGGTATGGAAAAAAGGGTTGTTAGCAACATTTTCCATCAGGGTATAGCAACCAGATCATACAAAGTCCAGTTGTCTTTATACAAGTAAAAAACTCCACTGAAATGAAAAGGCTGCCACTTGTAAAGGCGTGGATCTGGCTCAGCAGTTGTTGAGATTAAGCAAACACTTGACCTTAAAGCCATCCTCATTTCTGCCAATGTAATTACACATCACATAACTAGGCCAGGTGTGCAATATTAACAAGTATGTGAGCGTTTGCATAAGAAAATTTGACTGTGGCATAAAATCTAGACAGATTTTTATGTGCTAACGAGAAGTCTGTATTCCCCGGATTTTGTTGGAAGGCTTAGTGTTTCTGAATGACACTTATGAATGGAAAATTTCATAAGCAGTGGGAAGTGGTGTATTCTCTAGTTTATCCGTTATAGTTGCTGCTGACTTTAGTACACTCTCCCATTCCTTAATGACTTTCAAATTTGTCTTACAAGAAATTACCACAGGTATTCCAAAAGAAAGACAAAACTGATCAACAGGTTAATAGAGCCAAAATTCTTGTAATATATCAGTTTGTGTATATGCCAGAAAAACAGGTGAACTATTATAAGCAACAGCAGAAGTCTTGATTACTATACTAATAATGACCATTAAAAGTGCTACTTAACTAATCAAATAATTAACAGTGGCATGTAAACTACATCTGTATAACATTTATATTGTTGAACACATTACAGTTCTTATAAAATGTTGAGAAAAATGTAAGGATGCTGAGAAAAGGGAAGCAAGCCGATTTTAGTGGGCTTTTTTCTGCGAGACCACAGCCTACAATAATTAACAAATTAATGTAAAGCACTATTTCTAATAGCTAATGTCAATGCAATTAATTGTATTAACAATTAAAATGAGAAAACCCCGTGCAACTAAAAAACATTATCAAATTAAACAATTTCTCCTTTCCAACTATTGTTTATATAACTCAAGAGAAACTACTGAAAGGGTCCATACGGAAGATAAAGTGTATGCATCTTTCTACACTTACAATAACTTTTAGATGTAAGCTTAAGTATTGTACATACCAAAGAACTTCCAACAGTACATTTTAAATATGCCACCATTCTATCACATACAGTTTGGACACTTGGGAGAATATTTCCCGAGTTTTATTCACTGAAAAGGCAAGGTTGTTGTACAAGCAGAGAGTACAATCAAAGGTACTGAACAGCACATCCTGATATAAGGAATTAGCATATCTTACTAGCATTGGCAGCACTGCTGAGACTTGTAAATTATTCAACATCTACAATCAACATGCCAAGCTTCAGTGGAAATTTCTGTGCTTTTGTAAGCAAATTCCTATCTTACCCAATCATATTTGTTAAGTTTGATGTGCAATTGACTAAGATTTTTCAAAAAGGTATCTCTCCTTGCTTGGTAATGCTATCCCCTTATTTTCTTAAGAATAAATAGGCAACTTGCATTTGAAATTCATATAATAAATTCCTCAGTCTTCAGATTTACTATCTATCTTATAACCATATTCTATCTTTAGAGTCTTTGACTTTGATGAAGCTAGGAGAAACTACAAGCAGATCTGTAAGGGCTATCCATTTATTAATTTTAATAAAAGTTATCCTGATCCACAAGGCTCAGACGTTTAATTAAAGTCATTGGAAAAAATGCAGTAAGAAATCATAGTAAAATTTAATATTAAATCAGCCTAACGCAATTCAAGAGAAACCAGAGGGGACTGATAAAATACCTGATTGATGGTGAAGGATATGATATTTCAAGGAGGATGTCATGCAATATTGTCCAAGCTCAAACGAAGGCCAAGTACGTAGGTACTAGATAACTCATTTACATGCAGAAATGCTGATAGTATAACTGGAATGGGCAAAATACTTGAGAAGACAAATCCTGGCATAAATGATTTAAGGTCTAGAGATGCAGTTCACGCTATTCCCTGCTCTGATTATTGTTTCTGCATACATACCCACACTAGCTTTAAACTATGTAAACTACTCAGGAATGAGTGCCAGTGTAGATATAGCAATGTGAAGTTATGGCAGACTCTGATACTCACCCATGAGTTTGAATACACAGCTCAGTATTTTTATCCTTCCACAACAAAATTGTCAACAGTGGCTAAGTAACTAGCCCATGCAGTCTCATTCTCCACCCTCCAAACCTTTCTGTCCATGCTTTTCACTGAGCACTTGCAAAAGACATTCTCATGATCTTGATTGGCTTGTCAAGCCTTTGAGTTCATATTTCTCAGTTTTGATGATTACATCTTTGTTATCATATTAAGAAAAGGGCAGAAAGTGACTGAAGGACTGAAAATCTCATTTTTTGAGGCACTCAAAAAGGAATTTTTTCCTGTCTACAAGTTATTCCTGTTTTATTCTTAGCCACTTTCTCTAGCATAGTTTCTCAGATGAGAATTAAACTCTTTTGTCAGACATAAATACTCTAGCAACTTTTCTGGCAATAATGTTCAAACTCCTTTCTACTTGGCTTGAACTAACGATTGTAATTTATCTGGTAGCGTTAAAGTTCTAAAAGCTTTCATTAAAAAAGTTGCCATTCAAAAGAAAAAAAATAATCATTTAAGTTACATACAATTCCTGACTTTTTCCTGAGCCGATCCATAACCTAAATATAAGCAGCAGCTAGTATGTAGAATTCTTCAGTCAACATCAGGTGTGATTAAGAAGATATTTCTTAAAACAGCGAAATAGAAAATTACAGTCTATATTGGAGTTTGATTGATGATAAAGAAGAAATATTTTATATTCCTTGCAAAAAAAAAGGCCGAAACACAAATATTAATACTATCCTAGACTTCAGTGTGGCTAAATAATTCATATAAGTTAATTGAATTTTGTTGGTTGGAAAAGTGATAAGATTGATTTAGCAATGAGATAGATGAGTTAATCCCCAACTGCCTCTGATAGGAGGATTGCCCTCTTCTACAACCTCCTCCAATTTGTTCTCTAATAACATATAGATCAGTCAGCAAACAGTTTCTAGGGACTCCCTAGCAGTTGCTGACCCCAGAATCTCCTTGTGTATATCACAGGGGGAGTGTACAAGTCACTACCAATTGAAATGGTTAATTTAGTCCATATGTACTTATTCAGAGGGAACTATTTTCCTGACCTCTCCAACCACCAAGAGCTATTTACATCTTTCCTTTGTACTTTTGTATATTAAAGTTGTTTGCATTGTCCACTTGCATATTAATCTAGAACTGAATTTACCCTGCCATACAGCTGCCTTGCCCCAAACATTCCAGAAAATACAGAGTCAAGTGCATATACATTTAAGGAAATCTGAAGAACAACCAAATCAAATAAAGCTAAGTAAGCTGAGGGAAATCAAAACTCTCCCCCTGCTAAAAATATAAGTAAAAAGATATAAAGTTTGTTACGTTAATGTGAAGAATTTAGCCCAGTGTCAATATCAGCCTACTGATCTTTGATATACAAGACTGGTAGGAAGAGGAAAACCAAGAAACAGGATACACACACATACACCCTAAGTTAAGTCTGAACCATGTGTTAGATTCATGTATGTTTAGGTGTAATTTCCCAGCTACACCCATGAATTAGTAAGTCATATATACCTACTCATTTTAGGAAGATAAACAGCTGACAGCTTCCAAAAGCAAGTGGAAATATCAAAAGTGGATCTGGAAGCACTGAAAAAAGTATCTCCCACCACTCAGACTATGACATACATATGACATACATTTTCACATACAGTCTTAATACCCCAAATTAAATAAAAACTCTGATTTCCAGGAAGAAACTATAGAAGCAAGAGTTTCTGAGGGAAAACAGAAAATTACAGTCTGGAAACCATGGGTATTTAAGTCATCTCATCTACAGATTAAGGAAATTTATTCTGGTCCTCTCCTACTTAAATCCCCAATTCAAATCCTAAAATTGTAGTCACTCATTCACTTTGTGAAATACTGTAGCATGGCGAACGCTCTAAAACCAGAATATTAAAAAGGTCAAAATAATATTAAATTGAGGGTTTTGCAAAATGAAAGAACAGTCTTTCAAAGCACTGACCGGCCTCAGCTCACAGAGAAAACCAGAGGAATTAAAGATATGTGGTGCTTTGCACTTGGAAGGATTGTGCTCAGGGGGAATTCTGATACTACATAGTTGTAACAAAATCTAGTAAAAGAGAAGTGGCTAAATATTAATTCATAGCGGTTAAGATTACAAAAGCAACACGAAAGACAGACTACTGTGAGAAACATCAATCCTCCTGTGAAAATTATTGGAAGGGAAAACAGAACAGCATTAAATCAGATGTGCTGTAATTTTCACAATTCATTCAGAATCATTTAGTCTGTTTAATAGGATTCCTATACAATCACTTAGAGAAAATACTAAGTACGTCTATCTACACAGAAATATGTTACTTCCATTTATTTATTAAACACTTCTCTAACACACACAGACACCAAACACAAGCATGCATACATGTATCCCTTAGCTTGGCACAAGTTACTTAAGCATCAAGACTCAACTTCTTGCAGTTCTTTGAGCCAATAGCACCATACGAGGTTAGCTTTAAGAGTTCCAGTTAAACTTATTTGAGAAAAGCAGTATAGGCTTCTTTATCCAAAATTTCTGAAAAATAAAAACATTGAATCTAGCATGTTTATTTTATTATCATGTATTTATTATTGATAGGCTCTGCTCCAAAAGTGATAGCTCCCCACAACTTCTTAGCTATTCATGTTTTTTTCTGGTTCCCACACACACTTTTTTTGGCTACTTCCTGGCTCGTCAGTCATATAAGAAAAGGCAGAATAATATAATAATTAAATAAAGGCCATTAACGTGTGTCAAAATGAACACTTAGCAAAAAGTTGTAAGTGAAAGCTGTTGGTTAACACCAGTTAGCATATACCAGTTAATCACTACTGTTCTAGTAGAATTTGAGATTGATCTGTGAATGACTCACAAGTGGAAAAAAATAATCTAACAGCATCCAACAATTAGGTCGCATAATTCAAGTAATTTTATGAGACATCTGCTTTATACTCATTACACTACTAGATGAAATGCTCAGGCTTAGTGTTACATCTTAATATTCAAACTCCATAGGCTTCTTCAATAGAAGATGCCATTTGCAGGACGATAACCCAGGCAGAAACCTTTGAATCCTTTAAGAGAATTTGATTTTCAGAAAATGGACTCTAAGGAATTTCTGAAAATCTATGTTCCTTTCAAAGGACCTAGACTAGAGCCCAGACGAAGCTGATTTTAACAACTCGGTTCCTGTTTTGAACTTGTCAATGTTAAGTCCACTTAAAGATGAGACAAATAATAGGGAGAAACAACACTCATAGAATATTTATTGATTGAGCATTTGTTTTAAGCACTCAGTTCTACAAAATACTGGAGGTACACAAAGACCATTAGTCTGCAGAAAGAAACGATACCATGTGAACTGAATTAACCTGCAGGATTTTGTACGAAATGCGAGATCAAGTCACTGACAAAACCATAATGGCTACATGGGGCTAATTCTTGGAAGTATCCACAATTATAACTGGTATCAGTAAAAATTTCCTCACTAAACCAAGGCTCATCAGTCTCCTGGTTGGCTTTAATGTTGTGCTATATTGTTATATACCATTATTATTCCTCATAAAAATCCACAGTTGTTTTGGTTTAGTTTCTGCTGTGAGTAGAAAACAGGGTTTTGGTTTTGCATTTCTTTCTGAGAAAATGTATCAAGCTATCATCATTAACATGGAGCACTCACAGTTTACTTTGAAGGCTTCAGTGTTTTCCTCTCTCTCTCATGTAGCTTCATGCTCTAAATGACAGTTTATTTACAACTGTGCATCCACACCTGAAGATCTCATTTTTCAAACTCTGGTAACAAACCCAAACTTCTACCATATACATCACGTAAAGTTTCTTTTCCTTGACTGTCATGATACGGCATTAAATAGACCTACAGTAAACACAGCTTTTACAGATGAATGCATAAATACAGCTCCCCATATCTAAAAATGCAGCCATAAATATCAGATAATTTTACTAAGGCAGTAAGTATTTTTATCACTCCATCATGTTGTTGTAATGCCCTCTTAGTTTCTCAGATTTTTTTTGATTGGGTCTCTGTCTTCCACCACAAAATCACTTCTACAATTGAGAGAACAGATCAACTTTTTATGAAATATTCAGGAAACAAAGGCCCAACCTGAATGTGTGAGGCTTATTTTGTGAAAGAGCTAGAAAAAAAAACAAAACATAAGCCTGTAGAACCAATTGTTCATCATTTCTCATTTCCACATTACTTGCCAATAAAAATTCAGTACTAGATTTACTACTTCAGAACAGTTTAGGTACCTGTTTTTCTTTTACCCTTCCTGCAAGTTACAGTCCTTTTTAAATTAAAATCCTATGATTTTAGAAGGCCTTTAATGAATTCTTTACATATGCATAAATACATAGTTATCTTATTTCTAAGTATTTCTTCTTCAATGGCTATCTGGGTTTTTTTTTTCTTACTTCATATATCTTGCATATGCATTTTCATTGTCCAACATGTAGACAACCACCTAAGACAAGTTTGCTATCTTTGAAAAGACATTGCTGCTATTTTCCTGCTAACTTATTTTTAACATTCTATTGCCTAAATTCTCAAGCACGTACACTTTTCTCTGTTCAGTAAGATTCAAAAGATTCAAAGCTATTGTTTTTTCTTAACATTTAGCATTCTGTTATTTAAAGGGGTATATGACACAGCAAAGGACAAGCAATACAGTACAGTATAACACTATTAGTACAGTTATGTTTGGAAACTTTCAGAACATGGAACAATGGTATTTTGCAGGTTCTAAATTTATTAGTCAATTTTCCTTATCAGAGATGCTTGTGAGTCACAGTATAATTTAACAACCATTTTAAAAATAATAAAAAAAAAAAATAAAAAAAGGAAAGAAATCTAGGATTTTTTTGGCCATATGCCAGTTGTCATCAGCAATAAAATATGACATGGGCTGAAACCCCTGTGCAATGCCACTGTATACCTTTGACTTGCACAATTAAAAGCAATAGACAGTTGGGGGACAGTTTTTTAGATGAGCAAACAGAAGCATTTATCTCCAGTACTAAAGAAGGTGAAAAAAACACAAGCAGGAATGTAACGGGAAAGCAAGAAATAATCCAGTGAAAGACTAGTTGGTGGCCATTCCACAGTTCCTATAAAGTTTAAAGAACCTATTGATTACAGAATATTAGCAACAACATGTATAGAGTCTTGAGATCTATGCAGTTTATACACTTAGCTACTGCAACCACCCATCTGTATTAAGATCTTTGCAGTAGGTTCAAAGTACCTCAGTGTTGCTTGAGAAATGTGTATGGCTTTTTCTTCCAAGGGAACAGACATTACATTAGTTACAGGGAGCTGCCATTACTGCTTATGTTAGATAAAAAATAGATACCAGCTGGGGAAAAAAGAAAAAAAAAATTAAAGAAGTTTTCACTGTTTCTGTCAAACAGCTGTAAGAGAATTTGGTAGGTCAGTAAAATCCTCTGTTTAGAAGGCTCTTGGAAGGGCAGAAGAACACATTTACTGGTATGAAGATGGAACTCAAGATAGTGGTAAGAACTCTGTTCATTCATATGGAAGGCTTTTCTATTTCAAAACTTAGGGCCAGAATCAGCAACTAATATGTCTGATTACATGTTCTTACCAAGGAAGAGTTAAATCTTATTAGATATGTGTTTCACACATCTACTGCTTTTAAATCAGAGTAGAGCTAGTACACAAAACAAAGATTTCAGGCTGTTTCCAAGGCAATAAATCAAGAAGCAGTATTACATGTGGCAATAAGTTCACATTGCAGTTATTTAAGCCTTAAAATCTTCTTTGCTAGAGGATCTGCAACCCCCCTTCCCCCTCATGCCTCCTCCTTCTATTTTTTTTAAATGAAGGATTACCCAGGCTAAGGAAATGCAGGTAGATACTCGTGCTGGCAAGACTATCAAAGACACCTAAATGCAAAGAAAAACTTTCAGGACAAACTACTCTCTGTCACGCAGTGCTAAAATGTTCCAAAATTACAGCAGGCTCCTCTCTTGGGGAGGAAAATGGGTGCCTTCAGGGCCTTCTCATCAGCCAGATTCTCAGAAGGTTACATAGCCTAGTCTTCCTCAAAAGCGAGCACCTAGCACTTTCAGACCATTTTTATTGACATCTTTGCAAAGTTTATGATTAGAATAACCAACAGATACACCAAATTTTTGGTTTTAGGTATACACTTCTGTATTGTCAGATATAATACGTATGAATATATCACACACCCTAACACAAGGTATGTCTGTACTCTAGTTCTCACTTGAAGTTATGTGTAATATTTGAATGTTGAATTCTTTTGGAATACAGAGGTTACATTCATAATGTATCATAATGTAACAGGGAGCACTTAATGGAGGACACTACAATGTATCAAGCCTTAAAACCACAGATGACTCAGCTTTGTATGATGATTCATATATCTCATACAGATTCTGTGACTGTTATGCCCTGTATAAAAAAGGCTGAGGTCCCCGGCAGTCAGACTTTAGCCTGTACTATTTGTGAATACATCTGTCCTCACTGAATCTCATAAGGTCCCTGTGACCCATTCCTCCACCTTGCCTAGGTCCCTTTGAGTACCAGCCCTAATGTCAAGCAGGCAGAAGGTGGTAGTCTCCTGACAAGGGGCAGACCCTCAGACACCGGTACGATGCCAGCATGCTCAGCATTGTCCACCGTTCTATGAAACCTGCTCTCCCTTCCAGAATTTGTGCATGCTTTAAGGAACTTAGCAGTGAACAATAAACATAGCACGATAGGGCCTCCAGGCCAACTTTGTATAGAACTACACAGCTATGGGCAGCAGCTGGCTTGAATCCAAGGACAAAAATAAAAAAATCCAGGACCCCGAATCCTGAAATACTTGCTCTCTTCCTTGAGTTACCAGATGTGGTATGGATTGTTACCACTGCAGTATGCAGGGTGTGACCTCAACATGCAGTACCTCAAGGCTGCATCTGTTTATCTATTGTCAGGGATCTATTTAGCTCTTCCCAGAACAGATTGCTCCTCTGCTGTCAATTGATCCAGTTTCAAAATCAGAAAAGTTCTCCCATTGAACAGGAAACAAGACCCCGTAGTTTTTCTCATTATATTCCATCACACTTTAATAATATGAAGCTTCTCTATTTCATAAAATAATGCCGTAGTCATCTAATGTATGTAAAAGAAAGAGACCATCATCTGAAAAATCAAAATGTCCTTGATTCTCTTTTTGGGATCATAGATTGTATTTTTAAAACACAGTCTTCAACCTTAACCTTCATTTTTTCTATGTTTTTACTAGGAAGTAAAAACAATAAATGTCTAATTTTGGGAGCTTGGTCATGACAGACCAACATGGTGAGCAGACAGAATGAAAAGCTGCTACCATAAACCACTTCTTTCTTTTTCTTTTTTTTTTTAACTCAAAAGCCTCAAATACTTTTTAGACTGCTTTATTTTTTCGTTTCTGGTTACTTATGTCCTGAATGAACGTTTTTATGAGCACAAAGTGCTGTTTTTAGTTAAAGTCTGGAGGGGTCTGCACAAGAACATTAAGCAGGGTTGTGACCCAAGAGACTAAGGCTTTGATCCAGTAATGAGATCATCCGATATACTCCCAGC
This sequence comes from Ibidorhyncha struthersii, assembly GCA_013398815.1. Taxonomy (NCBI): domain Eukaryota; kingdom Metazoa; phylum Chordata; class Aves; order Charadriiformes; family Charadriidae; genus Ibidorhyncha; species Ibidorhyncha struthersii. Next base: position 39,083 of record VZSZ01008613.1, on the reverse strand, counting down.
AGTGTTGCAGATGCACTGTATAATCAAACAGAACTAACTACAGCATCAAGAAATGCAGATCTAGAATAACCATATACACAAAGTGATTAGGGAACATAGGGCTAAAGAAACAAAGGCTGAAGAATTACTTTCACTCCAAGGACTGAATGATTATTACAATTTCAACTTCAAAATGACAAACTGCATTAGTAATTTGCATTACTAATATTATCTTAATATCTATGCCGTACAAAATACAGATTAAATGCAAAAACATAGCTTTTTAAATCCTGGAAAATTAGATTGAATCTAATCACCTATGAAATACCTTATTGAACTATATCATGAAGGAAATACATGTATAGTTTTTCATAGACAACATATATTAGCTTCACTTTTAATTAGGAAAGTTAGCAGGCAGTAGGTAAATACTGCTACACTTAATATTTCCACAGTACGCACTCTTTCAGGGCTATAAATTGTCTTAAGGATAGAGAAAGGGCTGTCATGACAGTGAATTGTATTTATATATAGAATAAGGTATTAGTGACAGCTCTTTTACACAGTAACCAGTTGGTGATCACTTATTGGAACTGTGTTTATGCCAAGTTGCATCCTGTTTAAGGGAGACTCCTTACCTGTGTCAACTCATCAATTATCACTTAGAAAGAGTTATTCCTGTTTATATGTTCAATATGGGCAGACATAAATTCAGACATTAGCATAATGAACTCTAATAGCTCAATAAAGGGCACATGTCAACAAGTGCTATAAGCCACATCCTATATTTAGCCAGTCCTTTGAAGTTTATAGGGGAGATGTAGTCAAAATATTCAAGGGCGGGGGGGAAGAGCGATTAAAAGACATTTGATTTACAATATGCAAGTGAAACAGAATCATTTAGGTTGCTTTACATTTTTGAAGCTGGAATCTGAATATCTGCCATTTGCTAACCAGCAGTTTTACTTTTTATTTTATCTGTAAACCATAAAGCAGGAAGACTTCAGTGCTCAATTACGCAAAACTGTTTCCATTGCACTGTATGCTTTACTGTGCAACAGACAACCCTTGTCAGTCTTGCATGTTCCTTGTGCACATTTCTATCATCTGTTTTATCTTTAGCACAGATTTTTAAAGCTACTTTAATTAGCGTAGGTTAGGCAAGATTAATCTGTTCTTAAATTTATACCTGAACTGTGTGCATCACGTGTCATCAAATCCCAGTTATTCGGGCTTTTTTAAACAGCCATGATTTTTGTGTTATATGGTCTGAACTCAAACACTAGATGTGTAATGCTTATGTTAGGAACAATAATATTTATTCACACACTTAAATGGATACTAGTTTAATGCAAAGTACTACCGAATGGAATACAAGCAGTTAATGAAGATTGTTTCTTTTTATGGATGAAAAAAATAAGAAAATCACATATAGGCATACATTTAGTAACACTCTAGGAAAGTTAAAATTGACATGCATGTGTTGCTCTGCACAATAAAAGATTACTCACCAAGCGTAGGTGAAAGAACGGAAAATCTAGCTTAGCTTGAACAATACTCAAGTGTCCAGTACCTAGACTGAAACTAAGCATCAGCCAATAATCCCAGCTGACATTATCACCAGCCCTTGAAATCCAGGCCACTTAACATATAGAAATACATTCAATTAGCAAATCCCTCTTTTCCTAATTTTTCACACACGCTGCAACTGTGGTCTTGCGCATACAGACATGAGCTATTACAACAAAAATTATGAAGGGGCCAATAGCTTATGCTCACGCCAGTCATCAACTCCCTGGGGTCTGGAATGTCCAGCAGTGAACCAGCTACTGCTTGGTTAATTCAGCAATAAACAAAGCTGTTCAATTCATCTTTTCCCAAAACTTAACATCAGTAACACCCAGGCGACCTCTTTTTAAATCAAAATTAAACAGCTCATAATCCTGTTAGCACTGGTATTCATTCTAGATGTCTGAATACAGCAATAAATTAACATGAAAACCTTTTTTAAAAATTACTATAGCCAACACTTCAAGGGAAGACAATCAGAAAATAATGGTGTATGACTGTAATTTTTTTTTTACTCAGTATCTATGTGATCAAACCACTTTTGCCTGACATATATGGGACCTAGATTCAATTCTCCCTCTGAAAGGATTTGAACTTGGACTTTCTGCCTCCCAGGAAAACTCTCAAATCACCACCTTTTAGTCTATTCTTTGCTGGATGATCTCAGTCTATCAAATGGATGCTTTATATAAAATGCTTTCACTAGAACAGAAGCTAGAAGATCCGGGAAATCTTTTCTCCGCCATGATTATCTTAGCTATTGGGCTATCACATCATTTGTTCATTTGTCTTTTTAAGCATTCTGAACAGCACAGCTAAAGGCACTGAGACATATGCTTCATCATACACATGTAAACGAAATACCCTTTTCCAAAATTTCCTCCTAATTCAGAATAATTAGCCAAAACCTATGAACACAAATATAGGTATAAATACCCACAAAAGTGCTAATGTTTTCCAGCATCTATAACTGGCCTTCAACTTCAGCTTTTATGTTCAAACATGTAAGTGTCCAGCCTTCAGCAGTCAAAGTCTAAAGCTTGTATCAAGATACCCAACTGGTGAGTTTTGCACTATGACATTTGAGAAAAACATTATATGTCATGGTTCTTGGAAGTAAATGATTTACATTAACTCAGGTGTACAATAGTTACAAAAGCACAGTCTACTATTGTTAAGGAAATACTTCGTCTTCCTTGCTGATAAGATCATTCTACTGTTGCAGAATGTCAACAGCTAATCATATTCTTTCTCTGCACCGATATTATACTGAGAAATTGACTTTGCCATCTGGCTTTCTAGAATTTTTATCAGGTCTTTTTAATTAGGTTCAAATCATTGATTTCCATTGTTCCCCAGCTTCTATCCTTTCAGTACCGTTAAGACTGAATCTTTTTCCAGAGCGCTGCAGTGTTCTCAAGTGGAACCTAAAATGAATAGGATTTTCCCACAGGTTTTCCCACCTTACATCTGCTAGCAAAAGTCCTGTCATGCTTGCCTAGTAGTGCATATAATTCAATTTTTGTTTTATTAAGATATGAAGATGACCATTCTATTAAAAAAATAAAATCAAACAACCTTAAAAACTCCAAATGAAAAATGGGCCCAAGGATTAAAAATTAAAGAGACCTCTGCAAGAAGGCTGGAAGGTTAGCTTGCTATAATTATGATGAACACATTTAAATCAAGTAGTTGTAAAGACTTTCCTAGGCCAGGCCATACTTCTACATTAGTTTGCTTCTTCTATTCTGTTGAAATGCTGAAGTCATTCATGTAGCACTTCAAGTTTCGAAAAAGTTTATAATATCCAAATATTGCTGTATACTTTAGATACATATACTGTAAATTTCAGTTCTCAGAGCAGAAGCCCCTGCAAAACTTTTAAACCTTGCACAAACAATAATTAAACTGTACGGTAATTTTGGTCATGCCAATCTATAATGAAGACATTGTCATCTGTAAGAGAAGTCTTTAGTAATTTGCTTTAAAGAGAAAAATTGAAGGCAAGTCCCTAAATAAATTAAGACTATCTTTATTTTGATTTCCAAACTATGCAAAATCCAGATCTGAACTTCCCCCACAATTTAATAGGCGAGGGCTTGAATAGGGACCATAACCTTAGGTTTGTTTTTAAAAAAAAAAACCAAACAAACAAACAAAAAAAACAAAAAAAAACACACAAATGCACACACACCCACACCCCAACCTGGTTTTACAATTTAGATGCTGAAGACCGAGGTTTAAATTTTCTGATCATTTAAATCATTAATTATATACAAATAACTATGCATTTCAGAAGTAGAATACAGTGAATCATTTGGAAAGGAGATTAAGCCCTCCAATTTGGGGTCCACACAACAACTTCTTTAAAGATTTCAGTCAGAATGAAAAGATGCATTAGTGCTACTCCAAATGTCACTCACAAGGCACTGCACTCACGTTTAAGACTTCCAGGCTTGCTCTCACTGATGACCAAGTGAACTTTTGGTAAACAAGGTGACAAGCTATGTTTTGCCAGGTACTAATGCAATACCTTTCCTGCAAGGGAGGTGCCTTCAGGGCAGTGTTTTTATTTCTAGTTGAGAGATGAAGGACCTATCACTGGAACAATATTCTTTCCCTTTTCCCCCCCTAGAAGGACAGGCAAAACAAAGTAGTGCTATATGTGCAATCATTTACTAGTAAATGTCTTTCTCGTGATGCAGTAGATGCAAACAGAACTTTCAGGTTGGTCCCATAATTAAATTCAGGTACTGGACAGTACTTGGAAATTCAGGTAGAAAATATTTACCTACAGTACTTCTAGAATCAAACACAAGCTACTCTAAATCTCTAAAGCTACTCTAATCGCTATAGCAATTATAGCCCTTTCAAAAATTTTACTCTAAGCTTGTACTAACCACATATCCACTTAATAGAGCAATAGCAGAGTTTACTTCAAAACAAAACAAAGGACCTGCAGTGCAGTAAACTTAAGGCATAAGGATCAAAATATTGTGATAGTCGGCAGCTAAAGCCAGTCAACCACCACACTTGTCTATCCATTGATATGAAAGGGAAAGGAGAAGGTGCAGGGCAACTGTCACAAGTTTAAATTGTAAGAAGCCGTTCCACCCACTTCATTTGTACACTCCACGTTTGTTTTTTTTTTTTTCAGATAATCCTAGCTGAATAAATGCACATATGGACAGGAGAGAAAACTTAGCATATATACTACTTTACACCCAAACATGCAATTGGCAAGCCAAAGGAGAGTAATTACCTTTTCTGAAACAGTGAATGACATGAGTTAGTGAAAAGCTGAACAAGGACTGGAACAGATCTGGAAAATCTAGCCATGTCTAGATCAAAATACTGCTTATGTAGTTTACGGTCTCCTGCTTCAAAAAAAAGTAATCTGCATTGACATTAATATCATACCTGTCAGAAAGGAATTTCAGATCTAAATGTCAGAAGGTCAAGGCCTTTCACACAAAGTTAAAGGAGGTTCCCATATGAAGCTACAGCTTGTTGTAGGATCACTGAATACTGGTTGCAGTATCAGTGTCACCAGGTAACACTTAATTGTAACTTATTCTAGAAAAGAAAACTCATTCCATGAGCAAAATTCAGGAAATTTCTTAGATAGGCTTTGAGCCCACTTTTATGCTCACGCCAAATAAAATAAAACTAGCACATGATTAGTTCAAAAGTCCATCTAATTCAATAACCAGCCTCTCACAGAAATCAGCAATAATACTTCCCGAGAATATACTCCAAATCCCCAATAATTTGCAGCTCAATGACTTTCTGAGCCAGCAGTGACAATTTTGGCTTTTTTCCCCCCATTAATTTCTCTCTTAACCCCTCCCCCTTTTTTCAAAAGCCATATAAACTTTCAGCACTCACACTGCCTTACAGTAAGAACTTTTACAGCTTGATCACATGTTGTATGAAGACCCGTCTATCTTCTTTTGTTCATTTTAAACTTGTCTCTGACTAAAGTTGATAACCAAATATACCTCTTCCATCCATCAGTAATAACCAGTGATCAGTGATGTTGCACACTGTGACTGACTCACTGGACACTTTGGAACATATTTGCTTAGAGATTAGAGCAAGGAAATTGTAAAGAAAAAAAACAGCAAATCAGATGAGATTACACTAGCTATAGCATGACTCTTAAGTAGGCCTGTTGGTACAGTGCCAGGTCTGCTTGATATCCCAGTGTGTTTACTTTCATGAAATAGCACAAAATCATTGACTCATACTCAATTTGTGATCCAAAATATTCCCCAAATCATTTCCATAAGAACTCCTACTGGACAAGTCTTCTTAATTTTGTATTCTTGCAGTTGGTCATTACTGCCTATGTATAGGGACTTTCTATGCTTTTTATTCTTTCAGACATTTCCCTCTAATTTATCAAGAATTTAATATTGCCTTCTATCCCGATTGCAAACCTTCTCAGGTTACTTTTGTCTGAAATCTGACAAGCACATCATCTTTTCCATCATCCTGAGCATTAATGCACAAATTTAGTAGAAACAGATCCCAAGTTGGATTCCTAAGGAAAGTCACTTGATACAACCTACCGAATGAAAGTGAAAATCAAATAAGTGTTTTTTGAGTGCTCTTTTCTAACCAATTACACACTAACCTTGGGTTAATTTCCCTGGCCTACTCAGGAGAATGTTCTAGAAGTCTCAAAAGATTTTTTTTAAAATCAAGATATGCATCTACTGCTTCTGTTCTAGCCAAAGGCTTGTTATCCTGCAATAGAAGAAAATAGATTGGCTTCATAAGATTTGTTCTTGACAAATCCATGTTGACAGTTTCTCGTTACCCTGTAGGTGCTAGCAAGCAGTATGTTTGTTTTACTGGTTTTCTTGAAATTGAAATTAATCTGCCTTATCTGTAATTCTCCTGCTCTTATGTTTTCAAAATAGCATGGATGCCACTTCCAGTCTTCCACAGCCTCCCCTATCCTCCAACATATACTCCAACATAAGATCATCATTAATGGCTCTGAGATTGATTCAGCCTGTTGGATTAATTTAATGTGGTCCAACTAACTTGAAAACATATAACCCAAATATTTTATGTTCTTCTATTATAGCCTATTTTGCCTTTTTGGCACTAAAATTAATTGCCTCTCTCAAGTAATCACAGTTGGCCTTTTTAGTGAAGGAAGGAAAAACATATCAAACACCTGGAGTGCCTGAGACTTCTCATTCAGCAGCTTTTCATTTTCACTGAGGAGAGATGGAAAAAATGTTTTTTCCTTAGTGGTAGCAGACAGAAATAATGTCTGAATACTTTTACTTAGCTGCATTTTGTTTTGTATACTCATCTTTCTATTCTTGTACCTATGCATCCACCCTCAGTAACCTTAGTTCTTGTGTACTTCATTTTTAAGATAAATTAACAACTCATGGTTTATCCAAACTGGATTCCTGCTACACTTTGTCTCTCTCTCTTCCCCTCCCCCCATTACAAGAATTAAAAATAGTAAAACCTGTTTTTTCTTTGCAGTCTCTTTAACCCTATTTCACCTAATCTAGGTTCACTTGAAGCACAATCCATCACTTACCTCAGTTTATTGAAATCTACTGTTTTATTTAATTATCTTCCCTTTTTTCCTAAAGACCATGAACTCCATTATTTCATGATCCATCTTCCGCAGTTGCATTCCATTGAGCGTATGCTCAACAAATTCTTCCCTGCTGATTTCTCTCCTGTCTTGACTAGCCTTCTCTTTCTTTACTTCTGCAGTTTCAGTATGCAATTTTAATTTTGCTTTTACCTAGCGTTTTTTGGTTTTGGTTTGGTTCTTTTTTATTTTTTTATTTTTTTAAAAAGCCCCAAACCAGTGAAAACCAATGTAGTCTGTATTCTAACTATATATGTTGTGGCAATTAAACTGAACTAACAAACCTGCAGCTTAATGAATGCTCACAAAGAGTCTCCAAAACCTGGGCTGCCCTATTTGGGGGCTAGTATTAGATATGCACAAGACTGATTTTACTCTTTTTGCCATACTTTTATAGACACTTAAACTCTGTCTGTGTTCAAGACATAAAAGTAAGTTACTGTAGGGAAATATCACCGACTTGTTTTCTTTGACAAGTTATACTCCTATTAAATTCAAATATTATTCAAGATTTATACCATGGCAATTATTCCTTCAAGTCTCCTTATGTCAATTACATCATAAGCATGACCCTCTACTTAGACCTTCAGTTCCTCTTCCTTACTGTACATATTTCTCACGTTTCTTTCTTATGCCTTCCACAGGAATGCAGATACAGAAGATGTTTGACAGAGTAATATTATTCTTCTACTGGTTCCTCTTATGACACTATTATGAATTAACTTCTCTAGTTTATAATCCCCATTCACTTAGTTCTTTTTACAGATACAAGTGTTATTTCTTGCTCTAGAGGTTGCTGAACCACTCAGAAATACTTCAGTGATTTTTTTTTTACATTGATCAGAGACATTTTTGATTATTCATTGTTAAATGACTTTTACTCTCCTTCATTCTGTGATAACACATTTGAAACATGCTATTTTCTATCCTGTGAGAAGTTACCTTGCTTTTTTTTTTTTGCCCTGAGAGACAGCTATATTGAGAATGTAACACTAGTGCAGTCAGAAGCCAACTGCTTACATAACTAAAATGCAGGGTAGGTCCACATGTCAGACTTCGTAAGTGATCTAGATTCATTAACTCAGGTATACAAATACTGTGACAGTTCATGCTTTTACTGCAGAGGATGAAGAGTTCTGCAGAAGGACTGCAGAATATTCTTGACACGTTTTAGCTATCTTGTATGTACTCATAAAAGCACAGCCATTGCAACACAGTTCATCTCTCCAGCTTCTTAAACAGCTTTTCCACCTTCCAGTGAATTTGCCTATATTAGAGTCAAACAGGTAATCTCAGCCAAACAAAAGCCCTCAAGTATTTCACCCAGTTGAGAGCAATAACCTGCAACTCCTACAACCCACTTTTCAAGATGGCAGAATGAAGAGCCAGGTTCTCAACTACTAAGAAGCTTTCTTTGTTGTGCAGAAATCAATAACATGGAGATGGCTTCTCAATTGTCCCGTTTAACCCATTTTCAGTTCTCCTAAGGCATACCATTTGTCTGATTCATGTTCCCTAATACAGCTGTCCCTAGTTCCTTCTAAATCTGTTCATATTTCCTTCTGGAATTCTGTGTGTGGGAAATCCACCCACTGGAGGACTGGAATCCCTACTTTTCCCAGCCTTTCCACCGCTTCTTGTCTTCAAACCCACTCATTTTTACCACTCCCTTTTCTCCCTCAGTTTTAAACCTGCATGCTTACCATAGTCTACCTTCTTCCCAATTCAGTTTCCTTCATGGCTATCCTACTACCCAGACACTCACAACAATGAGAAATGTCTCCCCATGCTATTTTAACTAACCCAAACAAATTCCTTTTTACCCTATAGATGCACAACACCATTAAAGAACTATATATTTTTATATATGGATCTTATATATATACACACATATAAAAAGGACAAAACTAATACTACCTCTCCCATGTCTCCATGGCAATGAAAGTCAAAGAATCGTTGCGTCCCTACCATGAATCCAGTTTTCTGGAATTAGACAAGTATACTTTCATTTTCTCTCCCCTGTGACGAAAACTATGCTGATGATAAATGAGGGAAAGAAACAAACAAAGATGATCACTTGCATAGTCATTTGTTCTTGCACTGTCCACAGTGAGGAGGTATGTCCAAGGTCAAGTTGTCCATAGGGCAGAACACAGATCATCAGGCTCCATGGCTGGGCACAGGCGTAGCTGTAGCCCTGACATCAATACCTCACAGAAACAGGTTGATTTGGAACCACACAAATACAACAGCTCTGTCCCAGAGACTACACTATTCATTTTATGGCAATATATTGAAAAGTGATTGTACATAGCAGAATTTTAAAAATCCATTTTCTAGATAAGATAAATAATATATTGTTCATTAATCAACTTCAAAGTTTTTCTGAAGATACTCAGTGTTTTCTGGTAATTTGTTAAAACCTTTTCTTTTTTCTAATCCACAGTTCTCACAAAAAAAAAAAAAAGCCTAAGACCTCAATAACACCTATTACCTGTCTTTTAGCTTGACATATAGCTACTTACTATAAAATATACCNNNAAAAAAAAAAAAAAAATTACACAAGCTAATGGTTTGCCTGCCTGGAAAAACTGTGTTTAGTGTGACCACTTCTGGCAGAATGAATTGAACTTCAGCACAATGTGCTTTGCCAGAAGTCCTGCACTATAGCACCATTCCTTCATCCTGGCAAGTCTATATTATAGTATATGGCAAGCAGAGGTATCCATATGCTGTTAACCTTTTCAGACCACTAAAGAACAGATGGTCTCAGATTAGCTGTTGATGAGCTGTTAATGTAACTATCCATCAATGCCTTTAATTACAGTTTTCTTGTTTCAAAAACAGCCCATAATGGATTATTATTTTTTAAGCAGAACATAAAAAAATCTGCTCTGTAAACACAGAATAGACCTCTAAACACAAATAGACCTAGACAGTGTTCTTTCTCCCCCTGTGAAAGCTCCATGAGAACGTTCACCTGTATAGAATTAACAAAAATATATTGTAAATACAGGTGATCTTAATGCATGTCAAAGCCTTCTTTTGGACCACCTCTACTGAGGACATAATTTTAATCACCTGTTCCCAGAAACCATAAATTATGCAATATGTAAAAATTTCTATTACAAAAATCTTCCTTCCTAGAAACGGTAATTAAAAAAGAATTCTGCTTTGGGAAAGAATAGACATATTTCCATAAATACCTTATGAATAAAAAGGTACATCTGCCTTCACATATTTATGGTATTGCTTTGGTAAACTCTTTGAGGATACTACAGTGAAAGCTTTTTCATTTTTATTTTAATTACAGTGAATTACGTATTAAATGAAAAAAGCCTTCAACACATAACAGTTTTACATAATGAACTTTCCTCCTTCAGGAACCTGTTGATAGCCAATCCATTTTAATATAGTCCAAGCCATTTTATTAGCATGTTATCTGTGCAGGTAACTCAGTCAGCAGATGAGCATTTTCCAGAGATGAAGTGACATTGTTTCTCCTGTGTTGAATGCTACACTGCATCCAATTTTTGTGCAGGTAAAAGCAGGTGGTAACACTAATCATGAAGCTAGGTTTTAATTTTTTACTATATTAATGCCACAAATCCAGATTTTTAAGATCTTACTTGGAATTTTCTAACAAAGACAAGCTTTGTTAAGCTATACATATATAAAATAAGCTATACATTAAAGCATAAAACAGAGTTACTGAAAATGCACATATCTTTGGAAAGATTTAGATATGTGAATAAACTAACCGAACGCGTAACTGTGAAGCATTTTATTACTACCTATAAGGAAAGGTTATGTTTACTGTAATAACTTTCTTTAATGTGTGATAGTTGTATTCTTAGGAATAAGAGTTTTACTTTTAGAGAATCAAAGTCTACAGCAACTCTTTACCACAAACCAATTTGCCTATAAACTCTTGGAACACATCCGTGTTACAGGAGAAAGACTTACCTTTGCAAGGTGAACAACAACAAAAAGAAGTCATTTCAGGACCCTACTGTTTCCTCCACTGGATTACCTGGAATGACAGCAATTTACAGCAAACATTAGGGATTTACTTCCATGAAGGTAAATGAAATGATGAAAATTCTGACATTTTGCACCAAGCCCATGGTCAAACCCAGAGACACTACAGTCTACTATGTGTAGACTACTACACATCACCTGATTCCCTCACAGACCACCGTCAGCGTTTCACCTTCTTGCAAATGGCGGCCATTTCCAGTCAGGCAGGCAGGCAGGGCGTGGCAGCTCGCAGAAGGGTGGGGCGAGGGGGGGCGGGGCCAGCTGTAAGGGCAGCCACACCCACTCCCATGAAAGGCAGCTGTACCCGCTCCACCGGGGAGCCAGGGTGTCCCCAGGCTCCACACCTAGCGGGGCTGAGGCAGCTCCCAGACGGAGAGCGCTGGTGGGAGCGTGCTGCCACCCCCGTGTCCGGCTCTCACGCCCGTTTCAGACAGCAGCAGTGAGCAGGCAGTGGTGGGGGGTGCCCCCAGGCAGGGGAGCTCCTCTGCTTGGTGATGGAGCTCCAGGAGGAGGTGAGCAGGCTGAGAACTAGCAGGGAGTGCGAGAGGGAGGGCACGCTGGAGTGGCAGCCCACCTTCCCTGGGACAGGCCCAGCAGGCAGACAGGGCACTCGCCACACAGGATCCCCTGTCCTGTCTCTGCCTGGCTGAACAAGGGAACTTAGAGGACGGGGGCAATGGCAACACGTTCCTGCCCGGCGCAGTGGGGGTGTCTCCCCACCTTCCCAGCTACCCTTGCCAAACAGGTACGTGGCTCTGCACGCAGAACCGAACCGTGACAAGGATGATGATTCAATCAACGCAGAGGTGTCGCCGAGGTTAAGTCAAACTACATCCCGCATCAAAACCTCTTCAGTAAAGAAAAAAAAAGATGGATGGTTGTTGTAAGTGACGCCCTCCTGAAGGGAGCAGAAGGGCTCATATGCAGACTAGACCCAGTCCTCAGGAAAGCCTGCTGCCTCCCTGCGGCCGAGTTAAAGATGTGAAAAGAAAGCTCCCTTCCCTGGTACAGCCCTCATCCTGAGTGCCATTATGTGGCACACGGGACAGCCAGGTGATCAGGCCCAGCCAGCATAGGTTCATGAAAGGCACATCCTGCTTGGCTAACCTGATCTCCTGTGATAAGGTGGATGAGGGAAAGGATCCACTGCTTAGTGGATGAGGGAAAGGATCCACTGCTTAGTGGATGAGGGAAAGGATCCACTGCTTAGTGGATGAGGGAAAGGCTGTGCATGTTGTTTACCTGGACATCAGTAAAGCCTTTGACACTGTTTCCCACAGCATTCTCCTGGAGAAACTGGCTGCTCATGGCTTGGTTGGGTGTACGCTTCGCTGCGTAAAAAACTGGGAGGATAGCTGTGCCCAAAGAGTGGCGGTGAATGGAGTTAAATCCCCTTGGCAGCCGGTCACAAGTGATGTTCCCCACAGCTTGTTATTGGGGCCAGGGGAGACCTTATCACTCTCTAAAACTACCCGAAAGGAGGCTGTAGCAAGGTGGGGTTTGGTCTCTTCTACCAAGTAATAAGTGATAGGACAAGAGGAAACAGCCTCAAGTTGTGCCAGGGGAGATTTAGAATGGATATTAGGAAAAATTTCTTCACAGAAAGGGTGATCAAACCATTGGAACAGGCTGCCCAGGGCAGTGGTTGAATCCCCACCCCTGGAGGTATTTAAAAGATGGGTAGACATGGTGCTGAAGGACGTGGTTTAGTGGTGGACTTGGCAGTGTTAGGCTAATGGTTGGATCTGATGATCTTAAAGGCTTCTTCCAACCTAGACTATTCTGATTAATATTCAGGCTGTCATAAACACCTATGACTGGTTTGAATAACATTGATTTGGCTGTCAAAACAGGTAAAAGGGTCAGCATCTCAAACTATTCAGTTGTACTGAACAGTACTGCAGTAGCAGGCAATGGGACAAGAGGAAATGGCCTCAAGCTGCGCCAGGGGAGGTTTAGGTTGAATATTAGGAAAAAATTCTTCACTGAAAGGGTTATGAAGCATTGGAACAGGCTGCCTGGGGAAGTGGTGGAGGCACCATCCCTGGAGGTATTTAAAAGATGCGTAGACGTGGTGCTAAGGGACATAGTTTAGTGGTAACTTGGCAGTGTTGGGTTAACGTTGGACTTGATGATCTTAAAACCAAACCAAATGATTCTATGATTCTATTCTAGAAAACATTCTACTTCTTACAGGAAAAAATTAACATTTTTGTTAACATAGCCAGCATAACTCACCTGTTGTGCGCTGATGTAAGCACGTGACAAAAGACATGCTGCTTAATCCAATATAACATGATTCAGACATATAATAGTACCTGCAGAAAGATAACAACAGTACTGTTAACACACTGAATCAAAGTCTCTGTAGTACCTTGAAATGTAAGCGTTGTAACACATTGCTATGGTACAGACCTTTAGGGGACCGATGTTTTAGTGTGCCATAGTAACTAACTACAGCTGAAGTCTGGAATATAAGGTGAATTCTGAGCATGCAGCAACAGGAGTGTAAGCAATCTATGGTTTAAGGCTGTTTAGTATTGATCTAATTGCCTATTCCCTCAACACATAAAGGGACAGTAAGATTAGAGTCAAAAGGGTAAATAAAATGTTTACCATTAATAACAGAAATGAAACTGTAAGGAAGGAGGAAGCAAAGTAAGGAAACAGAATGGGGGAAACTACTCTCTGGTATTCTTCCAGAATTATTTGGAATGTCAAAATGACAGGCAAACCTGTAGGTATTTTGCCTCAGGGTCTACTCTCAGCAGGGCTCAGTGGAAGTAGGAGGGCTAAAAAGTCATGCAAACGATGGTATAACAGTAGAAAAGATAAAAACCAGACTTTATAGCTATATCTATATGTATGTAAGTTTGTATACATATATATGCATATGTGTCTTCACATGGACACATACTAATCATGTGCCAAAAATACTGAACAAACATACAGCTTTCTTAAAATATGCCAATCAGTGCACGGTGTGGCATAGAACCATGAAAAAGAGTAAATGTTTAATAGGTATTTTGAACCCGTTGCAAATATCTACTGCCAAGACATGACCTAACAGACTGTTATTAATAACATATCAACCCATCCCAAGGTCTCTTTCTGTCATGGCCCCTGAACTTTTTCTTCAATGACTGCTCAAAATCAGTTGTAATTTATTCTGATGACTGTAACTTGCTCCACATTTTTGAGGCACTAAAGCTATTCTTTGATTAGCAACAATGGTGTATCTTCATCAGTTTTAAAACAGTATTTTAAATCAGGGTTTACTATGATGGCTCTGACAGGCAATAGTGGTGTTCACGTAAAGGTCATTGGCTCACTTCTGACCCTAGATAGTAAAGGCTGAAAGTCATCGCTGCCCAATGGCTATTTTGTACCCTGTATGAAGTGAATTGATGGGTTTGGTCCAGAGCTTTAGTGGATAAATATCCACATCACAAACTATCACCCGAATTGGCGTTACTAATGTCATTTCTCAGCAGAAGGTCAAGGAGTGAGTTGGCAGTAAGAATAAATTGTGTTCACAAGCCTAGAAGGCAATATAAAAACAGGCTAGGTAGTCCAGAAAAAGAACCACCCCTTTCCTATTGCTGTTTCAGAGCTGTTGGTCCAACATTCTTAACACGCTAAACTCACTTTCAAAAAGAACATACCACTGAGAGGATTTCTAAGCCCAACATACCCTTATTTTGCGAGAGTTCTCCAGCTGCCTGCACAATAGACATGATCCAAATATATGATCAATGGTGCTATCTATGAATGCTCGCTTCCTGCTAGAAGTTATGTGACAGGTTTGCACAGCGACTTTTGCCAGAGAAATGGCAAATAATCACTACTCCGCGTATTTTTGAACTGAGCCTAAAAATCTGTAGAAGATGATAAGACAGAAAATGTTCAGGAATCACTAAATGGTTTCAGCCCTCTACATCAACTAACTGTTGATAAACTGTGAGATTTATTGGCAGCAATAAAATTTAAAGATCCAAGAAGCATATAATATTTAGACTGTTGCAATCTCCTCAATCAGTCTGTACTTTATAAAATCAAATTAATTGAAATTAGTAAAGGAAACAACTGATCTGGTCTTTCCATTATGCAACCTTCTGCCAGCACAAGTTTATCCTTTGCTATGTAATGTCCAAATAAGTGTACACATTTCAGAGACGCCATTTCCACTGAAGTTTTTTTCCCGGTATTTTTCTTTAGAATTTGTTTAGATGTTTTTGTTTAGAAATAGCAAAATTTGAGCTTACAAGATTTGTTGGGAACCATATGTATCCACTTTTTGAAAAGCTGCGAGTTTTCTTCTGCTCCACCGTCTGCCTTCTGAATGCCATGGGGTAAAATTTGTCTGTCTCAGACCCTTTTAAAGTTTTGTTGGTTTCCAAAGGAGATTTGTAGTGTTTGGACCATATCCTTTCAGGAAAGGTTGCCCTTTTCCTGTACTTATAGAAGCATTTTTGTAAAATAAACACCGCAGGTTTAAGAAAACATTTTATTCTAGCATTTACTCATTGTGCACAGCTCACCCATGAGGTATGCTGTTTCTTCCACATACATGATTTTGCATGCATTTTTTCTGGAAAAAGGTTAGAAGAATTATCATTATATATAGTGTTCCTATCCACTTATACAAATAAATGAATGTGTTTCTTGGGTTTTTTTAGAACCAAACACAGGTGCTATGTAAGTCAGTAGACAACTGATTGTAGCGAGACTACATGTCTCAGAATGACACTCTGCTGATCTTTTTGCATTCTGTCAACTCAGGTCCCTTCTTTCAGAAGTTAATTCTGGACAAATGAGAGCTCCTGAATGAAAAAAAATTGACAATGCCAAGTTTAACAAGGGGTGAATACACTTTAATACAAAGCCTGCCTCTGGTGATATTTCTGCTTATGGGACAACAAGCTATGCCTTCTGCACACCAGTCTGGGATGGAGTTGGTGCTTCAGAATGTTACGGTTGTCCATATTTCCTCTGGAACTGGGATAATCTAACAGTGTCCCACACTAGGAAACATCTCTTTCGATTGTGGAAAGTATGCTTGCTCTCCTAAACACAGTTACAGATTTGATAAAGGATCCACATAAAACACCTACTCCCAACTCTACAGAAATCTGTTTAAAAAAGCAGGTAGGTAGGAAAAGATACAATTTCCTCCTTCTGCCACATGGCAAAAAAAAAGTGAACTAAACCACAAACATACTGTTTTGCAGGAGAAGGGACTGATCTCAAAGAGAGGAGTGAATTCCAATATAAAAATGACCAAGCTCCAGAAGAGGATTGAACTTATCAGCACGACCTGGGCTCCATAACTGTCCCCCTGCCAAGGCAATGCCCTCCCCAGCCCCACTAGGTCTCTCAGCTGCCACAGAATCTTTGCTGGATTCAAAATTTCAAAGCACAACAGGTACCTCTGACTGAGCATTTCTGCTGCAGTGCTGACCCCAGCCCCAGTGCTGAGCCACAGGTTGCCTTCAGGATGGTTTCTTTAATAAACTAGATGACACCCCAGCCCTAAAACTGCAGGATTCCCTACACATTTAGTGCAACAAATCAACTCCATGATTGTTTCCAGTGATCGTAAGTATCTTGCCAACCATATTCACTATTATTTCATATAATTAATTAAAAAATTGCCAAGCTCTTCCACGCAAGTCATTACAGTCTATAAAAGAGAGCTACTCAGGTTGTTTACTGACTCTGACAAAGATAAATAGACATATTAACACGTATAAAGAAGCAGGCCTCTTTTGCAGGCACTGAGTTTATTTTAACAGTGTCAATACATGTCTGCTTATATGGGTTCAGCAGTAACTAATGTTCTCCAGGAGGTATATTTTAGAAACAAGAACCAAGAAAAACCTCTATAAACACAAATGGGAAGATTAAATATGGAGCGAAAATTAAATCTGTTTGGAATTTCCCTTGAATTTCTGTAATTGAGTAATTTGGAAAAAGGACTAGTTTCAGTTTTGTCCTAAGATAGAAATCCAGTTTGTAAAAAGATTAGAAAGGTAACCAATTTACTTATCAAAACATAGGAAACATGAATGACAGCATTACTGCATTATTAAAATTTAATTTTAGAATACAATTTATAGGATGAAAACTGCTCTTTCTTAATCATGCTCACTGCCTTGGAACAGCTTTACTAAAGTATATTATTATATAATTTTACTTTCCTGTTAAGAAATTAATTCTGAGTATTACAAATTGATGAAGATACTATTCATATCTCCTTTTTACATATGCATATTTTTATATACATATATAAAAATCTTACTTTTATATAAATATATTTTTTTCCCTTTCAGAGACTGGCCAGAGACTTTACATGGGGGGACAATAGAAGAGAGGGATCTTCACAGCCTATTTGCATTTCCATTTCACAAACTCTGATCTCTCTGCATTATTCTAGTGGCTGCCTTTGACACTATTTTCCTGCTGGAAGATAACTGCCAAAAAAAGAAAAGAGTTGGAATTGAAAGTTTTCCAGGCTGCTACCTACCTAATGTCACCTCAGTTGTCAGAAAGCATCCAGTGTCCCTCCATTTTCCACAAAGTCAGTTCCCTTATCATCATCAGGGAGGACTTGGGGCAGCATGGGTAAGACATGCCAACTTAATGGTAGGCAAAAGAGAAAAGGAAATACACAAATTAAGCCATCTTTTCATAGGTATCCTAAAATCACATCGTTTCTTGATACTGATTGTTGATAGGAAGAGACTGGGTTAAATCTAAATCATAGTCAAATAGCTCAATTAAGGTGAAGAAGAATGAAGCAGACCTCTTCATTGCTATCCTTTCTTCTTAACAGGAATATTGTTCCTTCAGTCTCAATGAAAACCTAGTTTTAACACTGGTGCTTAATTTATTGTCAAATTAAGCAGGCAGGATTTTCAAATAAGAAAAGGACAAAAAGCATCCAAATTAAATTCAGCAGTTCTGTTCTCTTATTAAGATTGGTCTCTCTGTGGCTTAAAATAAAAGTCGGGGCATAGTCAGACCTGACAACTAAGGTTATCTGACCTCTGTATTTGTTTATGAATATATGACAGATTTATTTTAAAGAGATAGCCGAAGATGATTCAGATAAGCCACCCCGAATCAACTCCAAACCATGATTAAATATTAGTGATAACTGTCAACTATTACAGTAACCCCACTAAGAAAAGGCAAAAACAAATTTCTCCTCTGAAGTGCAATTTTTGTTTTGTTTTTTTTTTTTAAGTTTCATGCACAAGTACAGAGAACAAGTATTTGAGAAATATGGATGTGACAGGACTCTTACAATATCATTCTACTGTCTGCTTAATTGTCATGGAAAATGCAGTGAGATTAACATTGATATGAGCATTACTAAAATTCTGATCACTAATATCTTAGGAACGTGTTAATTTTACATGCTAATGAGTAGATAAAGAGAATTAACATCCCTGAGGGAGAAAAAGAGGTTGACTGAGGTATAAGATGCCCCTAAGACTGCAGTCAAATATGACTGTGGATGTTCTCTGTTTCTGTAAGCTGCCAGACACACTAACTTGCTTTCTGCTTGGGGTAGAGCTATATTTTTAACTTGTTATTGTTACGGGGTTTATATGTGGAATGAAGACCAGTGTGAAGAATTGTTCTTATGAAGGTGCAAACTTCATGAAGTTCAACAAGGTCAAGTGCAAGGTACTGCACGTGGGCTGGGGCAATCCCATGCACAAATACAGGCTAGGCAGAGAATGCTAGGCTAGGCTAGAGCAGCCCTAAGGAGAAGGGCTTGGGGGTGTTGGTTGATGAGAAACTCACTATGAGCCTGCAGGTGCGCTCGCAGCCCAGAAGGCCAACCGTATCCTGGGCTGCAACAAAAGCAGCGTAGGCAGCAGGGCGATGAAGGTGATTCTGCACCTCTACTTTGCTTTCATGAGACCCCACCTGGAATATTGTGTCCAGCTCTGGAGCCCTCAAGACGAAGAGGACATGGACCTGTTGGAGCAGGTCCAGAAGAGGGCCAGGAAGATGATGAGAGGGCTGGAGCACCTGTCCTATGAGGACAGGCTGAGAGAGCTGGGGTTGTTCAGCCTGGAGAAGGGAAGGCTCCAGGTAGACCTTATAGCAGCCTTCCAGTATCTGCAGGCGGCCTGCAGGAGAGCTGGGGAGGGACTTTTTACAAGGGCACGTAGTGTTAGGACAAGGGGGAATGGCTTCAAACCGGAAGCAGGGAGATTTCGATTAGATAATAGGAAAAAATTTTCACTGTTAGGGTGGTAAGGCACTGGAACAAATTGTGTGGAGAACTTGCGGAGGCCCCATCCCTGGAAGCGTTCAAGGCGAGGCTGGATGGGGCTTTGAGCAACCTGGTCTAGCAGAAGGTGACCCTGCCCATGGCAGGGGGGTTGGAACTAGATGATCTCTAAGGTCCATTCCAACCTAAACCATTCTATGATTCTATGAATGTAATGCTTTATTAATATAAATAGCGCTTTCATTAGGGTATTATGGTGTTATAATTATAGGTGGGATAATTAGCATGGAATATGCAAATCTTTACTTTCAGGGAATGCTTGTTATAGGACACCAAGGAATATTGCCTGAGTACAGCAATACCTCAGTGCTCTCTTTTAATCCTCATCACTGAAAAAGGAATTTATTTCTTCAGGTATTTCAAATCAAACTACAAATACTAGAGTGAAAAAAAAACCACCAACAAACAAACAGAGAAAAACTACAACAACAAAAAAAGCCAACAGGTGATCTACCTTATTCCTTAAGCAGAAAAGAAAAAAACCTGCTACTATAATGAAGTCTACTAATAAACTTATTGATAGACAGATATTCTGGTAACAGATTGTCAAAACGTGTCACCAGACCACACAAGTAACCCACACTCACTCACAAGCTGTCTGCAAAGTTAATCTAAGAACCTGTAAAATACCCCAGGTTTGGAGTATAAATATCTTAGTGATGAAGTAATTTCAGAATGTTTTAAAAGTTATTATTCACATTTTTAAACACACAAGACTGTTAAATATGCAAAGGCCTAAATTAAGCTTTAATATTAAGACCTATCTCTAATACAAGAAAATATGGATTCACAGTTTCCCAACCAGAAAATACATAGTTACCTATATAATAGCAAGTGCAACTCCACACACTGCTTTTGGAGCAGTAATGGACACACACCCTGTACTCCATGCCAAACATTGCAATGCTCCGTGTTAGTTTAATGGTTGAACTCCAGTTGGGATTTTTCAGTGGAAGATTTTGCACTGGTTACTTATTGCCAGACTAAAGAGTTACCTAAATCTTTTCTGAGAGCTTGTTCCATCATCAGGTTCCACACTGCACAGCCACTACATTAGAAAAAGTTAAAGGCCCATGAGGATTTAAGAGTCCAGTTCGGTTCCTTGCATTCCTCCTAAACCCTTCCTCTGTTCCAGCAGTCATTAGGAAAAAGGGGAAGGCCCTTGTTAAGCAAACAATGTACTGCTTACACCAGTAATTGCTTTTTGGTTATGGCAGCTGTTCGATTGTGTTACAGCAGCAAGAAGAGACACCTTCTTAACAATTCTGTGGGGACTCTCCAAACCTGATGAGACACAATCCTGGGCAACCGGCTCTGTCTAACCCTGCTTGAACAGGAGGTTTGGACTAGATGATCTCAAGAGGTCTCTCCCAACCTCAGTGATCCTGTAACTCTGTCATTCTCACACTTGAGAATGTTTGCTTTGCAAGTATTTTACTTCCATTTAGGTTTATTACTAGGAAGCCAGAGATGTAAAATGAAAGTTGCATGTAAGTAAAAATGTCTCTTTCTCCACCCTCCTGTTTCCAGATGGCTGAGCACTAGACCATGTGGAAAAAAGGTTATGCAGTCACTGTGGAAAAGAACCAGCTGTATCTCTGGATGGTATTTCTCTAGTTGGCTAGCTATCCTTCATCTCTGTTGGTATTCCCTGTATGATGTTGCTGCTTTATGAAAGAGGATACTGTTGCCTCAAAACTAGCACAAAAACTCCATTTGAGAAATAGCTGCATTAAAAAAAGACTACCTGGCAGAAAAAGCAGGAAAAAGATATTTTGCTTTAGAAGAGTTTGGCCTCAAAAGAGAGACTGGGAACTATTTGCAAGAGAGGTACTGGTAGGAGATGGGTATAAGATACAAGGAGGGCAGCTGATAGGATAGAGATTAAAAAAAAAGAGATGTACACATATGCACTGCAGGATCCACATATTACATCAAGAAATATACAGGACAATCTCTAAATTCTAAAATTCTGAGAGTTAATATCAATGGACAAATACATAATAGAATAGGACATAAAATGTCCTAAGCAATGCATCTGCTCTATATTGAATTGAAATACATGGATGTACAGGCTTATGTATCCCTTAGGCCAAAGACTCTTTCAAATAGAATTTTTGGTAGCTAAAGCAACGTTTGCCTAAAGCACCCGTCAAGCATCCATTGAGAACTGAATCATGTGATTTCTAAGTATATATCATCTTGGGCTACTGTCAAGATCTGGTGGTGTCTTGATGTTGAACACAGCAGCAAAAGTATATCCTAATTTTGTTCAGGAAAAGCAGGAAAAAGATACTTTGCTCAGAAGACCTTGGCCATGAAGAAAGGAAAAGCAAGGCCAAAAGGAGTAGACAGACCTTCCACACAGCATCCATGGCCCAGGAATTCTAACTTTTCATAGCACCACCTGGACTGAACAATGTTGTTTCTCCCCAACTCTACGTCTTCTTATCTGTATCAACCAATTTCCCAGAGTAAGGCCACAATGTCTGTCTCACGCGGTTTAATTTTTCCTCTCTGGCCTCAGTCAGGCAGTGTTTTCCTGTTAGATATACCGTAAGTGGTCCAAGCTGCCAGCTGCTATATAGCTAGCCTCTTTTGGCAACAAAAAATTGTCTTGTTTTCCATGCTTTCCTTCCCTCCACCATTCAGGGGCATATTTGGCACAGAATAGCCAACAGGTGTACTTCATTCTTAAAAAGACATGAGGCATCAGTGCTTTGAAGACATTAGTGCGCTGGGTCTCCCAGTCGCAAATGATGCCACTCACCTTATTATGCAAAGTGCCTATTTAAAGTTATTATTGCTTGGCATCTATGCCCCAGTGAGGTGGTCCAACCAATTAACAAGCACAATATCAGATGAAAATGGACATGACTGCAGGCAGCCAAGACTCCCTGCATTATCGCAAAGCTTTTTTGTTTTTTTAAATCTAAGTCAGATTCCCAACTCAATAGCATGAAACTGTTTATGTCTGTCTTAAGTTTACACATCTAGTGGTAAGGCACAATAACAATCCCCTGTCTATTTTTATTATTTTCTGTGATATAGAAAATACAGACATTTAACAAGTTTATAATGTCAGGAAACAGGTATCATAAACACATACCTGTCTACAGAACTGAATGTTAAAACCAGCTAAAAGAATGTAGCTGTGTTTCAGATTAACAGACTGATAAGAAGAACAACTAAAATTGTTGTGAGGGCTCACATGTGGGATATGAGTAAGGAGTCCCTGGACTGCACTACTCCCAAGTACTTTACTTTTGCAGCTGCAAAGGACATCCTTGCTAACTGTGATTATGAATGGCAAGAATTTCAGTGATCTTGTCCAACCACCACAGTTGTGCATATCCCAAAACTACTTCTTTCCAGTCCGGTGGAGTTCCAGAATTAGAGAAGTTAAGTGCTGAGGAACATGCCCACAAGAATTAGCTAAGCTGAGAAAGGAATCCTTTCTGCATTTTGCCTGATACTACTTCTCTTTAGTTTTCAGATTCCAAATCAACAATTTTTTTTAAAACATGCAAATGTAACATTCATTAGAATGAAATCTACACAGACACCTTCTAGAATAATTTGAAAAAGTCAAGAAAAAAATAATAAATAAACATTGCACAGAAGTGAAACAAATTAGTAAGACTGATGCAAAGTGCAGTTTTATATCCCAGTCTAAGCAAGGCATGCAGTATGCTATTTCTGCTCTGATACATCAATGTAAGCATAATTTCACTGAAGTCGGTTTAAAAGCCTGGATTTTCACAGAAAATGTTTATGCATTTTCATAAATGTTTGCTTTGCTCAGGAAAACTTCTTATTATAAACAAACAAAAAAAGTTAGATTGTAGAAACTACTTTGAGTAAAATTAGCTTTAAGAACCAAGATTAGGCTGAACAGAAATCTTTTTTTTTCATTTAAGGATACTTTTATTCCTTCTGGTACAAAAAAAAGAACAACTGGAGAGGTAGATACTACAACAGAAGCTAAAAATATCTAATAATTGTTTGAAAAAAATGCTCTCTTGATTTGTCAGAAGAACTTGTTTTTGAAAAGCAGTTCTAAAGTATTTCCTCTTAACTGTGCTTGCTTCAGTGATGTTACACAGAAAATGAAAAACTTTAAGACAAATGACACTTGTGTCAAAATGAACACATTCTATGTTCCTCTGTTATACCTTTTGTGTTTTGCACAGGTGGGAGTTGTGATCTACTGTAGGAAGAGGAGAAATATTCAGCTGTATATTTATAAGATGTATTTCACAAAATCTCCAGTGAATCCAATGCTTCCAACAAAACTTAGCTCTTCACTCCTCAGCAAAGTGTTTTTATTTCTGACTGTCAAGGCCAAACTCACCAGGCCTTTTAAAATAATCTGGAATATATAAAAATATCATCTGCCATATATACATGGCAGCTACACAGCACAGACTGTTCTTTAAAAATTCCCTTTGAGGTGTTTTCTTCCCAGATACTGAACTTTCTGGGTTTTTTTCCTGACAAACTAGTACAGATGTTATTTCAGTGAAGAAGCAGATAACAAAGAGCCAACTAAGGAACACTGATTTAAGTTTATATAAAGATTAGGATGGAGGTCTTTTTTCATGCTGTAAGAAAGGAGCAGTCTTCATACAAATAAGTCTTATTTTGTGAATGTCCGTTTGAGACAAGCTATTTGGGATACTGAATACAAACAACACAAAACAGCTAGAAAAAGGAAGTCATTTTATCCATACTCCAAATATTCTGGTATTTAATAAAGTCTTATCAAATATAACAAGATAAAAAAGAAAACAACCTTAATTGGTTGACCATTGCAACCAAGAAGTCAGACACAGAATCCGAACTATACCCTCCCAATTAATGACAGGGCCAGGCTGGGTACTTAGTGCACACATCATTGTCAGAACACAGTTGCGCTGCATTTGTGTTTAGAAGGTATTTGTATTCTAACAGCAACTTGGGATCACAGGAACAGGACCTTGGGTATCCTAAATACTTAAAGACATGTTAAAGAAAAAAAAACCCAATTTAAACTTATGACAGCACTCACCTTATAAAGAGGTATAAAGAAGACAGTAAGACAACAACAAGCATCTATATGCTAACCTGTGTTGATGTAGAGATACCCTGCTTCCCTTTCAGCTGTTGATTGAGCTGGGATGCTGTGTCAAAGATTTTCCCTTTCCAGGGCAGGATGACACTAACAGGAACTTGTGCTCAGTCCTCCAGCCCTCACTAAAAGCTCTGTAGGACCATAATACTTAGGGACGGGGAAGGGAAGGTTATTGTGCCAGATTGCTGCTAGTAAACATACACTGATTGAAAGCCAAAGCTGAACACTTTGTCTAAGTAAAATGAACAGGAAGTAACTGAAGTCTGAAAAAAAACAGCATGAGCTAGGAAAATGAGATGATCTCCCAATCCAAAATACAAAAGTTTTGGTTCTCAGGGCGCTGTGCTGGGACATCTTATGTTTAAGGATTCAGTTCTCAACGCACAGGCTACGAAGGAACTCAGTTCAGGGTCTGCCATAACATGGACATTGGCAAAAGACAGCTATGCTTTTCCCTGTACCTTTGTTGTGGTGGGTTGACCCTAGCTGGCAGGTAAGCCCCCACCCAGTCATGCTCACTTACCCTGGTGGGATGGGGGAAAGAGTCAAAAGGGCAAAAGTGAGAAAAACTTTTTAAAAAGTCCTTGGGTTTTATATCATTACTTGTTTAGTCTCACTGGAATTTAGTATTTGACTCGAAGAAATTTAGGATATGCCTAAGTTAGCATAAAAACAGTGCAAACATGATATGGTGTCTTTTGGTACCATTCAGGATAAATCTTGTGCTTAAATTAACTATCATGTGGATTAATTCTCCTGTGTGATTTATATGAGTATTAAGTAAATTGTCAGCCCTCTAAAACAGGTTCAGTTAGGCAGATTTGTTTTCCCTTTCTTCCTTGCCTTGTTTGTCCCCAGGCAATGAGAAGATTATGGGCATCATTAGGAGCGGAGAAGATGTCAACAGTGAAATTGTATTCCACTGTTACTTCTACCACTGATCTATTATGGTATATTGAAGACAATGTTTTATCTCTCTGGACTGTTGGTTTCTTCTCTCATTATTTATTTTGCTGAGTGTCAGGGAGGCCAAATATCACATTGTTCTATTCCTTTCTGAATGCAAAACAAATTCTGACAGGAAGGCACAGATGTATCTGAGAACAGCATGGGCTGTTTTACCATCCTTTATTGACAAAAGTTAAAGCAGCTGCTTACCTTGGTTGTCTCACCAGGCCATTTCCAGTTGAATGAAGAGGCATTCAGCTCTTTTCCGACAACTGTTCCCCATTTTCTCCAAATAAACTGCAACTGGCCAGTTGGATTTCCTTGGGCAGTTCCAGCAGGTTCACACTGTGGTATATAATTGAAGGTGAGATCACTGCTGCCCAGTGGTTTTCAATCTAAGAAACATCAAACAAAACAACCCATTAACCATAGTATGAATTCTATCTACTTCCTGACACAAAAATTAATTCTAAGTCTCTGCATCTCTCTGCTGTTGTATGTGTGCTTTTGCAAAACTAACATTATTTCAATGCCATTGAACTCACTAGTGAGTCACATGGACTACCAGAAAAAGAACGTGGGAAAGAGAGACTGTCAGAACAGTCTGTGCGATCCATCAACTATAATGGATCCAGAGCACTAGAGGAGTTCAAAAAACCTAGTGAATCCCAAATTAAGAGAAACTTTTAGGTACATCAACTACAGCAGAATAATTCTGTAGCTGTGTTGGCTATTGGAAGCCAATGGAAGATGTAATGGAAGAACTGAGCTAGCCAACAGAAGAAGCAAATTCAATAAAACCAATGAGAGAGAGCAGAACCCCATCTTCCAACCACTATTCTGTTTCACAGGACATACTTACACATCATTGGTACATTGAAAATATTTTCTCCACTAATATTAAGGTGAATATTTTCACCAACTGGAATTTACTTTACTATTAAATTGAATTATTTTATTATAGCAAACTCCAAATTAATTTTATCATATGAACATATGATTTGTGCTTTAAAGATGTTAATAAATGTGAATTTCTCATTTTGGACTAACTCGCTCACTCTTGTGCCTGCTTTTGCTGTTGAATTTCTGGGCATGCCCATAACAAAATGTTACTAGAAATACAATACCAGCAAGCACTTCCTCTATAACACACCTTTAAATATTTGGAACACTTGATTGACAGACATAAGTAGCAACAAAATTCTCTGCTTGTGTAGACACTCATGAATGAGCATGCAGAAGGTGTTCTGTGATGAGACTGTGTCTGTGAGCAAGGATAAGCATTCAGTGGCAGCAGACAGAACATCTACTGGCTGTGCATAATGAAAAGGTTTCACCATGTGCCAAGGGCAGACAAAATCCTAAAGCCAGCTTTTGGTGGAAGATGTACTACTTCTACATGCAGGAAAACCTTACCAACCTCAGGCAAATCAGGAGCTCAAAACGTTTATCCACTATTTCTAGTATGGTGTGAAAAGGCATTGCTTGCTATTCATTGTTGCCAGTGCCTCTTCAATCCCCAGCTCCAGACACCTGTGTGACAGAAGCACTGCCACTTTAGATGCTCCCTATCTGTTCAGCTGGACAGCTTTTCTCTACCCTTGAACTAGAGTGCTCTACACCCTCCTCTTCTGCCATTGGCAGGAAAACATGAAACTTTTGCCAAATATATCTCCTCTGATCTGTATTTTTTCTACCTTTCTTTACCAACACTGCTTAAGATATCTTACTCTCATCTTGACACACAGCTCTCTTTAGGCACTAACTTCTCTCTGATAGATAGTTCTCTCCTGCCTTCTAATCATGCTTATGTGAAACTCCCTTCCCTCTCATAACAGGCCTGGTCACAATGCCTTTGCCACTGTGCTCTGAAGCTGAACACTGGATACCCACTGACCATACGCAACATATAGGTGTTGATGCCTATTCTCAGGCAGCCTTCAGAGCCTATATCTGAGATTCGTAAGGCTAGTTCTAACCTCTCCACAGCATAAAGCTTCCCCTCCTGACTACTGCAGTTTACAGTTTCATCTTCTGAGATTGTACGTACTCAGAAAGTAAGTGGGGGCTATAAATTCATATTGTTATACATGTCATGTTAATGGAGAAAGCACCTAGACTTACAACACCCAAAATAAAAAGCAAACAAGCAAACAAAATTCCTGGAAAGAAAAACCTTCTCTCTGTGACCACTGATGCCCCTAAGACCTTGAAGTTTTGGACAATTCTTCCATGGCATTAAAGCCTCACTCTCCTCCTGGATCAGCCTGCAAGCTCTCTCAGCAAGCTTCCTCTCATCCGTTCAGGGCCAGCTTTCTCTCACTCATTCAGACAGCTCCCCAGCTCAGAGAACATGCACTCTTTTCTCATCTGTTTTCTCACTAGGCAATTCCCATTGTTCTAATTTAGAAGCAAACAACTGGAGACGATCAGTTTCCTTTAGTTTAACCAGTCTATTTAGCATATTCAATGCTTCACTGAGAAAAAATCATATCATGTTATCTCTTCTTAGATTACTCCTGTATCTGTTCTTGCATAGAGCGTGTGATCTATGACATAGTCCCAGCCAGCAAGTGGCAGATTAAATATAGACCGAGGAATAGAGTGGTACATAAAATTCATAAAATAAGTCTGGATTTATAAATTATACATACATTCCCCAAATTGTCATATCTCCCAATCTTCTCTCTGCTGTTTGCCAGATTTTCTTCCACCAGTCACTGTCACATCATAGCTTCTCCTTTCTTTTTTATGTCCTGATTAACAGGACATCTATATTCTCCCTTGAGCTCTCTTCCTCCCAGCAAGATTGTTTTCCATATCCCTACAGAGAGGGGCCAAAAAAGCATTTGTGAGCCTGAGACGCTTCTTTTTCAAGCTATATTATGTGATCTAATAAAAGATAATACTTTTTCTTATGAACGTATCTCCATGAGCACAATTCAAATGCTTCAGTATAGGTTCAGAAAAAATCTATATGAAAAGAATTTATTCTTAGATTACTTTAAAAAAAATGTAGACCTTTTTTCTATATGTAAGGGGATTCTATTAATCTTTTGGGGAGAACAGTTTGACTCTCTGAATATTGATAAAGACCACAGATTTTGCAGGTGGATGTTCATGCCACTTTTGAAATCCACTGTGGCCATATACACCATTTGCACCCCATGCTCTATTCCACAATTTAGCCAGCAGAGTAATTAAACTCGAATAAAGAGATACATAACTAAACAGTAGTTTGAAAGGGGTGGTGGGTGGGTTTGTTTTCTTTTTTTGTTTGGTTTGTTGTTGTGGGTTTTTTTCCAAAAATTTACCAAGCTTTATGTCTCTAGCTTCATTACTTAGCTCTCAATACTCAGAAATTTCTTAGAGGATGTGACAGGTTCTGTGGCATGGCTCAGTAAAAAGTATACAGCTGTTCAGCACTCACATGCAGATCTTTTTATATGCCAAAAAATAAGTACCAAAGAAGTACCAAATTTTGGTAAGAGAAAAATGTGTGCTACTAGAAAATGGTTCAGTAACGCTGAATTTCCTTCAATGCTTGAGTAGAACCAATACACTCATTTCTAACCCACAGTTAAGTCTGCCATCTGATTCTTCTATCGCTCTCTGCAACAATGTTCCTGGAATTAAATGAGTGCATATGGAATCATAATACTCAGTGCATATGTATACCTGTTGCAAGTTCTCTTCTTACCCCGTTCCCAGCTTCACAATTTTATTCAAAATCAAGGGAAGGTGCACACAGGCCGTTTGTTTTGTTCTCTCCAGTGACTTCTATACATTTCCATCTTGAATAAGTGCCACTTTGTTTTCCAAATTGTGTATTTTTATGATGCGTATATTACACACATTAAAGACTTGCAGCAGCTACATAAACATCACTTTATATGATGGGCTGATAGAGTAAGCAACTTCTTGAAAACAGAACTGTCTTGCAGTTTCACACTCTAATTGCACACTGTGTGTTGCCTTTGATTTTTCTTTTTTATAATGAGCCTTTGTTACACCAGTTACACTTTTAGCCCTAAACTGATGAGAAGCATCCAAATACACAATACATAAAACAAACACAATGTACAGAAAATACAAAATAATGTGATTGGGTTAGGAATGTCTCACTGGTTCAAGGAAAGTAGTTTACTCTGCCTGTCTTACCGTAAAATGAAATTTGCAGGTAAAAGGGAGCATCTGTGCACAGATTACACAAGTACATATCCAGCCTTACCCTGGAGTTAAACTTATTTTTTCTAGGACAAAACTAATAAACGTCACAAAAGGAAAGCGAAGTCCTTGACTATTACAAGGTACAGTTCTCAGATGTCTTCCCTCTTACTGCTTCATAGTTGCCAGAAAAAGAATGTGCCTTATTCTTAAATACCAAGTTTGTGTAACAGACACAATTTAGTTCATTCCTATTTTTTCCTTGTTAGAAGGGCAGTAAATGTGTTAAGTCCTCTGCTTAAGATGCAGCTGTAATGCTCCCATTGTATAACTTATTGTGCATAAGATATACAACAATCCAACCTCTGAATATCACATTTTATTCAAAAATGTTACTTTATACCAGATCATCTAAAAGCATAGTAATTCTGCAGCTGGGACTGGTAAAAGTTCTTAATTACAAAAGGACATAAGTGTTTTTCCATGTTTCACTTGTAATAGGAACATTTTTTTAAAGTTCGTAATAGCTATGTATTGATTACAATTTCAAGTGTTCGTGTTGAAACTAAATCTATATTTCATGGTTTGACCTTGAAAAATACTTGGGTTTAGTATCTAGAAGGCAAAAGCACCCAGTGCCAAACAAATAATATTTTTAAAAAAAAAAGGAAAATGAAGAGAATAGCAAGGGTAGCTATAGCTTAAGATATGCTACGCTGTTGTAGGAAAAATGCAGTAAAAAATGTCAAACAGCAAAGGAAATCACAAAGGTAATGACTGACAGAGAAACTACTTTTACTTTGTTCTACTGTTTTATTAATTACTCAACTAACTGCTGTTAGATAAAGGACACAAAACACTATCAGTGCTTAACTAACACATGGTTAATCAGGTGGAGCTCATACTTACCTCCACTTCAATCACCACTGCTCTCAGTGGAGTGGAGGGTCAGAACGCTGAGGGTAATGCCATCTGAAACTGGTGCAGCGAGTTTTGCTAGAGAACATCTGTCTAGGACAAATATTGAAGTGCCATAGTTATTTAACTGAAATGTAGGTGGATGCAGCACAGATAATATCACTTTATTGATAAGATCAGCAAAGAACCCATAAGTATCATAAGCTCTCCTTTTGGGGATTTATTAAATAATACAGAGTAAAATTTAATTAACGTGAATGTTGAATTTAAGAGTAGAAAATAGTTTACAATGAACAATTTAGCTCTTGAAAACAACTTAGTTTATACCGGCTAAAGTGTATACAATGAAAGATTAAAATAAAATCCATTCTGAGAGAAACATGCTGGGGAAATTGCAGTACTGGCACCTTCTGGATACATAAAGCATGGATGAACTGTAGATTAAGAGCAGTATAAGTGCGCACAGTTTTCCTTAAGATATCCTACAAAACTCTATTAGGCTAAACAAATGTGAATACATTTTGGTAATTCCAAAAGGATCGACATACTCTTAAAACTGCTTTGTAATCTAGACATGAATACAGAGGGGAAAAAAAATGCCATTTAGGTTAATAAAAGCTTGACTACATACAGAAGAATAGCTACTATGCATACGAAAGAAAGATATGAGCATATATAGAATCTAACACTGACAACTGGCAAATAAGAACATAGTTAAAATTTTTAGTTTGCAGAAGTTTCTGAACTACTGGTGTCGCAACTTCTGTGGGATGTCATACACATATGTAACGTTAGTAAATAGTATATTTATCACCTGACTACCTAAGAAAACTAGTGTTACTTGAAATCTTTAGACTTTATCAATTTGAAAGAGAAGGCATGTAATTCTGTAAGAGTTTGGAGAATATTTTTAACCATTAAAGATCATGTTTGGTACCTGTGAAAGTTAAGTCTCGAACTTGTTTTGGGCTTTGGACATCTAATGACTTTCGGTCATTAGGTGTTGCTCTTCTAAAACCTGTGCGTCTCAGAATGGCACTTAAGATTCATGAATCTTAGTGAAGTAGACCTTACCATTTCCATGGTTCATCTGTTTCCCTGCATTACTCTCACGCTAAATCAATCTTCAGATTCATAAAACAAGTCTGTACATATTAATGGCTAACAGAAGCAGTCTCACCTCGCATAACTTTTATAGCAGAAGGATAGTGGGGAAGCAACATCTTTTTCAAAGTCCTTTCAGCCAAATTAAAGTTTCTACTCCAGAGCAAGAAAAGAGAACACCACACTTATGAGAAAAGATGTAAAATAACATGGAAAAAGAATGGAGGCAATAAGCTGACTGGACAAAAACAAGAAAGGGGGATGGTCAAAAGTAAGGAAAAAGTGCAATGTGCCAAAAAGATATGAAAGAAAAGAAGAGAATCAAGGAAGGAAGACAGAAAAGAGAAGAAAATGTACAGCAGTTACAGAAAAGAGAATGAATAACAGAAAGCTGTGGGAAAGGAGCATGAATACAAATGAGATTATATTTCCTTTTGTAAAGTTTCTGGAAAAGCATCAATGACAAAGTACGTAGTTATATGAATGAACGAGTATATAAAATGGGTACAATATATCAGTAGAGGTCAGGGGCACATATAATCAGGTTCACCAAGAGCAACAGAATGCCTAGGGCTGCTTCTTAATACCATGGCACTGAAACAGCATATATTGCCCTGGATTCCCCCTTGGGGCGAGAAGAAAAAAGAAGCAGCCTGGCTTGTATTTACTGACAATCCTTTAATTGTAATCTTTGACATGTACCATCCCAGAAAGTGATGACTGGCATCAAGTTTTTCTGGTTTCTTATGCACTGGTTTATTTTGATTCTTGGCTTTTTTTCCTTTTTTTTTTTTTAAAGCAAATTTACTCACCTGGTAGGTTTTCTTTTGCTTTCATGGCTTTTTTGCTTTTTCTCAAAGAAGAGAATGAAAGATTAGAGGGGTATTGAGTACAGGCAGTAGAACCATGCGCTTATTTTTGCAGTGATATAGTTTTTTAAACATTGGCAATCCCAGGGAATTAAAACAAGAGTGGAAAACAATGATTTCTGCCAAGACAGAGAGAGCAAGAGTATGTATTCTTTCTTCCAGTTTCTGACATGATATGTTCAAATACCTTTCGGATACAGTATGTCAGCCTGTGTTTCACCATATGATATGACATAATGCAACATGACACACCAATTGTTTTGTGACAGAAATGTAAAGAAAAAGAGCGTCTCCGCTCTGCTGGTAAAGAAATCATTTTAAGCAGAGAAATAGCCAGATTTCTCCTAAACATTTATGCACCAAAGTGTCATGGCCCTGAGAGCTTCCCCTTCCCTGGAGTTCCTGCTGCCAGGGCTCAGCGACAGCTCAGCCATAGTGGAGCTGCGGGCTGTCCCCTTCCCCAGACAGCTCTGCTGGGAGGCCGGAGCCAGGGCTGACCCCAACCTTCCTGTGGGAACCGCTTTTAAGTTGACACACTCATGCTTGGTTCCAGCCTGAACTCCAGCACCAGCTGTGTCGCAGCCGGGGCCATGCCTGGCCGTGGGCCCCACAGACCCAGACCAAGACCGAGACACAGATTGACTTCCCAGCCTCACCTCAGACCTGCCTCATCCCTACGGACTTGGCTGGCAGTCACTGAGATATATCTGACCTTGGTCAGCATCGCCGGACCTGATCCCGTCCCTGATTCACTGACTCGTGTGCTCAGCTTGACCCCATGGACTGCTGGCCAGACCTGACTGCCATCCCCAGGCATGCCTGTTCACCTTCCTTGGGGACTGCGGGATGGGGCCCTGGCCGTGTCACCACTCAGCTCCTCTCCCTTAGGGAGCAGCCGGCTGTGCTGTGCCCCAATACAAAATGTACAGTATTCATTCAACCAGAAAAAGAACTGCTGCGTTTAACCCTATAGGGCCTGCTGGTACTTTCCAATCCTGGTATATTTTAATTGTAAACCTTTTCATGTCAAAGCACGTTTGTAGGGCCCTGGGTGAGTGGATGACCTTTAATTTTAGATGTGTATTATGTGTTCAGAGTGATTAAAGGAGGAATCAAGTTCAGCTTTTAACAGCTGGAAATTTCATGCAATCAGTTGGAGTATTGTAATTTTGAAGCTTTTCAGCAACAACGTTTCCAGACATCTGGAGGTTTTTGTTTCAGTTTTCACTTTCATCAACTATTCTCTCTTCACCGGGTCTACCTGATCCCAGAAGGCTGCATCTGCCTTCTCAGAGGCACAAACTCTGGCTGAAGAAATGATCATTGTAGTAATGCAATAACTGGAAGATGTCATCACCTTCAATTGAATCTATGACTAATTTCCAGATAAAAGAGAGAGCACCAACAGAAGGGAGCAGTACCCCAAACCAGTGTTACTTCAGTGCACTGAAGTGACGGGCCAGGAGTATTTGCACGTATGAACCTAGAACAGACAAGGTCTCCCAGAGTACACAGCAAAACAATTCATGTGGCATATCACAACTTAGTGCACTAATTTGAACTAAGACATATGCTCTAGAAACCCCACCAGTTAACCCCAGGCTATGGCACTGCCAGTATTTATACATTTTCAGAAGTACAAGTTCATTGTGAGGAACAAGGAAAGGAAAAAGACTACGTGTTACTAACTTGAGTTGCTTTATCTACATTTTCAAGTGTGATTCAGTAAACCTCCCTTCTAAATAAAGCCCATGGTCCCCTAATGCCTCCCTTCAGGGTAGATTTCCCAAAGAAAAAGAATTAAAATTAAGAATTGCTGAGGAGGTATAAATAAGGAACCTAGAGCCTCCTACTGTTGGGTATGCCAACAAACGCAAAGGAAACAAAAACCTTTTTAAATATTTCAATTAATATTTTTGGGAATATGACTCCTGAATTCCAATAGGTTGAAGTCAGTGATATTTCCAGCCCTTTTTTTGCAACAGAGTTTAGCTTGGCTAATGAATTTGTGGGAGATATAGGAAAGGAACACCAAGCAGCACTTTTTTTGTACTGCCTCTTCCCTGATAAGGAGTGTAGGAATAGGAGCAGAGTGGCAATAATCGTCTGTGTAGTTACTGAGCCCATTCTGTCCTCTGTGCTCAGGTACAGAACTGCTAAGGAATTTCTATAATGAAAAATAGGTTTTGTCTGAACTGACTCTTGAAATTCTTTCAACTGGGGAATTGCAACAGTTTTATTGACATGACACATTTCCTAGGATAGGCCATTAATCTTTTCATGCTATTGTATCAATAGTATACTTAACATTCGAAATTCAAGCAAAATCCTAATGATACAACTATCAGGAGGAAAAACGTAACACTGAATCTACCTAAGTGGTGCTTCTGCTGTGACTGAGTAGCACACTCAGACTAATACCTATCAGCTGGATTTCTGTTGGTTAGTGTGTATTTTTATTCCTTAAAGTATTTTTTATAAAAAAGGAAGGAGGTCAGCAACGTCACTCTTGTAACCTACCAACCTAGCCTGTAGAACTGCCTGGATGTGGAATCTTGCCGTGTCTTGTTCTCTGGAGTTCTCTCTCAAAACACATGCATAAACATATCCTTAAATCATAATACTGGGCATCCGTTTCAGCCCCAAGCAACACTGATTACTATGGTTCTATACCAAAATAATTTAATGAGATAGAGGCTACAGGTTTTACTACTGTTTTCTGAATAAGAACCTGTCCTCATTTGCATGTCACTGGGAACATGTCATTTTAACTGTACAACGTACAGAGTTTTTAAACCTCTAGAAAAGCAATTTATTAATGTGTGATTACCTTAATTAGTACCTATTACTTTTGTTGGTCCTGGCTGTTCCCCCAAAAGCCTTTTTTGGCAAAATAAACAAATAAATATCATTAGCATTTTAAAGAGCAGAAGGGGAGGAAAGCAATAGTGTAGATAGAGAATGGAGGTACAGAGATAAGGAAGTTTTCACTCATCCAGCATAGAGGTTAGCACAGCTGCAGACCCCAACCAGCAGTCAGCAGAGAGAAGCCTGAAGATAATGAAGAAATGCCTGACAAACATACCTCCCACCACAAAATCTAACCCAACTGTCACTCTTGTGATGTCCTAGGTAACTGTGGTAAGGTTTGACACAGGCACAAAGAAGCTGTGGTTCTGTCCTGCTTATGATGTTCTTCCAGATCCGTATTGTCTATACGAGCTTGGGCTTCACTTACTGCACTGAATTTAAAATAGCCCTGCAGAGTTTTGGTCCTCTTATGTCTCTTGTTTCAGGGTAAATCCCACATCTACTCAGTTCTATCCGGCTGCTCTGCTTGCCTCCCATCCTGCTGAAGGCAAGCTACCGCTGTCAGACATGGGATCCATGGTCATGCACACCAGACTTTCCCTTCAGATCTCAAAGATCTGCCATGAAAACAATTATGTGGGAAGCATAACATTAGGGGCTCTATAGAGAGGAGGTGGTTAACACAGGCACCTAAGCCAACTGAGAATCCCACACCACTGCCACCATTGGTTTCACAGCACCTTAATTCAATCTAGAATTGAACAAAGAATATAACATACACTATGACGGAGCAATAGAAACCAGAAAGTGACTAAAGGTGAAAAGATCAGAAAACACAAACTGCACCAGAGCTCTTTTTCCTACCAGATTAAGCATGACTATCAATCTGCCATGTTTTTGCAGGCTTAGTTTACAAATGCATTAGTTCACCACACTTCTTTCAAGTTTATTAAAAAAACCCACCAACTCAAATGAGTAATAGTCAGTTTTGTTGTCTGAAAATAGACTGATGGCCTTAAGCTTTCTCAAAGGAAATTCAATTTGAATAACGATTAAACTTGAATTGTCAGTGAAGTATCCATCCCCAAATAATTATTTCTCACATTTGTTCTAAATTCTGGTTGTACATTATCTTCCGAAACATCATGTTTTGAAGCTAGTCCCAGCTAAATCACAGAATATCCATATTAATAAAAATGTGTACTGTAAGAGCATTGTTTTTCTCACAATATTTCATGTCCCAAAAAGGTCTTTTATAGTACCACAGGAAAAGAAGATATATCTGTGGGAAGTGTCAGAAGTACTGAGGCAAAATTAAACTCTTTTTTTCTTTTGATATTTTGGCTGAGGTTTTCAAGTTCAAGTAATTAACTTACAGTTTTCTTGTATCCTGCTGCTGCTTCTTATGTCTATGTGTCAAAATAATTTCTTTAAAACACTCACAGATGATCATTTTAATGAACTTCTGACAAGTGAATATACTCTCTGTAAAGGTGTAACTACAGGTTAGGTTTGGTTTTGATTCAGTGCCCGATATATTTACTGTTTACAGAACAGGAAAAATACCAGGTGTAATGAATGGTGCCAAGCTGGAATAAATAAATCACATTGTTGGACTTCTAACCTTTCATGATTTACTGCCTTTTCAGTCAATATTTGAAATAAATACCTATCATTCAAATGAGCATAAATACCTTTACCCCAGGATTTAACAAGAGAAATGGCAATCATTACAACTATGGAGTGCTCAGTTGGTCACAAACAGCAAAAGTTGTAGTGGCTTTTCAGAAGGATATATAAGTCAAAACAAGCTGATGAGATTTAGAAAAAAAAAAAAAGAGCACTACTAAAATCACAGTAGAACATCACTAGAGCAAGCCGGGTCAAGGAAGCAGATTATCAAATTAATTTATGAATTCTCAGTTCCTTATACTTGTTAGCTGCCTAGAGTAGCTTCTTCAAAAATGAAGTAATACAGGGGATAATCAGAGAAGAAAGAAAACCTGCTTTGCATATAAGGCAGTAAGAATAGGAAGTCAGAAAAAAAACTGTCTTTATACTTTTCTTATGTATGGAAGGGAGTGGGGTGGGTTGCTTTAGAGATACTCATTCAAGAATATTTTCCATAAATTAATCAATTATAGGTGAAAAAACCTATAACTGAAAGCACAGATATTTATAATTTTGTAGAAACAGCAAAAAAGAAAATGGTATGTTATGCACCTGTTGAGTTTACTAATGGCAAACCAAGAGGAAAAGGATATTTTTCTCCAAAAAAGATTCTGCCAGTTAGTGGAAAGACTTAAATCCTAAACAAGGTAATGAGTGGTATTGCTACCCTAAACACTACTCTCAACATACAAAATAAATAGAAAGCAATGAAATATAAACAATGGATGAGGCATTCTTCCTCCAGCACACTCCATTCAAGGTGATTGCTAATTAGGAAAATCTCCAAAATTAATACTGAGTTTTGCTTTCTTTAAGTGTAATGGTGGAGATAATATGAATATAACTCAGTGTTATCAACTGATTCAGCTCCTGAAAATGAACTTCTAAGCATATGGTCATACGGTCAGAAAAGCCTATATATATGAAGAAGAATTCTTGAACAGCGTGGTAACAGTCTGGAATTACATGCTAGGGCTCACACAAGTGGAGTTCCATAGCCATAATTTCAACAAATAAATTTTATAGTTTGACGGTTAATCACACAGAAACACGATGAGGATTTCCAGGAAATGTTTCAATTGTTCCACTCCGTTTTTGAACAGTGTGATTCATTTCTAATGGAGAAAGTAGGAATATTTCTCTTTAAATACTGCTGATTTATTTATTAAGTAAAATAAAATGGAAGAAAAGAGGTCAAATTCTAACAGGAAACACTGTTTACTACAGGAAAACACAATATAAAAATGGTCCACTGAGTCTGGCCTATAACATACGGACAATATTAGCAAAGCTTTAACTCATCATTCTTGCACTGTTTTTTTGAAAACCTATCCCATTGAGCTACCTCACAGCAGTGATTTCCATGAATGGATTTGGCCTTACATTGCCCCAAATTCCTTTTATTTTTCTGGTGTCCTAATTATCAACCAGGCTCCTGATATACCTCTTTTAATAAAAATGGAACAACACCCCCCCCCGAAGACAAAGTGATTCTTTTTTTTGCAGTCCTTCGCTGTGAAAAGAAATGCATGGAGTGTATGTTGTCTACAGAAAGCTAGCCCCCAGTCAAAGCTACTTCGAACCAACACTGGATATCCTGACAATATTTTTGAACCCTGAAATCGATATGAAGCTGCTAACTGCAGAGGGAGGAAAGGAAGCACAGCAGTCTCTGTCTGACTTACTGGTTTGCATGTAACACTACACTTGTAACTCACACACCACGCTAAGACATCTAGTAGGTGTGTGATCTCCCTCGGCCTCCTATAAAGACATCTGCAGAAGATTAGTTGTAGCTTTGGCAGGCTGAATCACACTCTGGAGCTGTCTACCTTTCTTTATGGCATATATTGGGAACACAGTGCAATCAGGAACCCCCACTTCAGCGCTGGAATTAAGTGTTTGTCTTAACATTTCACAGAATCACAGAATAGTCAGGGTTGGAAGGGA